>JAPQWV010000630.1:0-324000 GCA_027422505.1 Craterostigma plantagineum
GATGTTTGTATTCTAATTCCAAAAATTTTAATTAGTTATAATGGTTTGTGAAAGTTTTCGTTTAGGCGATCGTGTTGAGTTTTGTGTCTGTATATTATGATTTTTTATGTTGTTTGTTGGATGAGTTCTTCGTGGGCTATTTGGGCAAGTTTTGCCTGGTAAAGTTCGAGTTGGATGTTCCATTTTTTTTTTCCTGGTAAAGATTATATGTTCTGGCGATTGTTGAATTTTTGCTGTACAGTTATCCTTTTCTCTTCCAGTAAATCATCTATTAAAGATCTTCAATATTGCACTTGGGAAGCTTACGATGGAGATCGATAGGAAAAAAACATCGTTTGACGTGAATATTCTTGACAATATATGGATCAATCTTTGATTACCATAGTAGTTTAAGCACATCCCTTAATGTCTTTGTTTTCTTCTTTCACCGTCTTATGATCATACTTCTGCTCGCTCTTTGCAGAACAATGTCGTGTCAACGCACACATTTTCACAGGGATTTTCCCCATCATCGAATCGCCACTGGCGAGACGTTTTCTGGTTGGTCCTATTCGTCGCGCACTTGATCGTAATAGGCTTTGTCCTCGGTGTTCTTGGACTCAATAGGTTCAAGAAAAAGGACAGGCTGAACATCGATAGGTACACCATGGGATTTCTCGACAACAAAGATGGCTTAACCGAAGATTACTGGCCAATGTACGCCATGGCTGGCTCGACTGGCGCAATTCTCGGTTGGATTTGGCTGTTACTGCTTGGCTCGAGAGGCAATCAAATGATGAAATTCTCCGTTCATCTTCTGACTACTTACTTAGCTGTGATCAGTGTGCTCTGTTTCTGGATAGATCAGTTCTTTTGGGGCGTTGCTTTTGCCATAGGAGCTGCTTTGCAGTTCCTATACGTCATATCAGTCATCGACAGGTAAAATAAAATCAAGATTCTTAAACCCTATTCTCTTCTGACAAATTATGGTTATTTCGTATACGTAGACTTCCATTTACGATGCTTGTGCTGCAAAGGGCGGTGAGAATGGTCTACAATATTCCCGAGGTTAAAAGAGCATCGTCTGTATTCGTGCTTGTAATGCTTCTATGGCTTTCTCTATGGTCTTTCGGCGCCGCCGGCGTAGTAGCACTGAGCATAGGCGATAGCGGGAGATGGTGGCTTCTTTTGGTGAGCTGGCAAGTTTTTTTTTCCTTTTCTCGTCGTCTTTCACTTATTCAGGCAGTATGGTTTAAGGTATTTAGCGAGGAAAAGAAAAACAAAATAGAAAAAGAGAACCAAGATTCATGTTTGGTTGACTAGAGAACCTGGACTAAGTTTAAAGCTAAAATCGTGCAAAGTCAATTTTCTTCACCAAATAGCGAGGAAAAGGAAAGGGGAACAAGTAAATTTCATTTTTCTCTTTAGTTTCTTTTCCTCGCCGCTTTCCTTGATCCAAACACACCCTAAAACGATGAAACAGAAACGTAAACACGGTTTGTTGTTTTTTGCTTAGCACAGTTGCTTTCGGTGAGCTTATTTTGGACGGGCGCTGTATTGTGCAACGTCGTCCACGTCATAGTCTCGGGGACGGTTTTTCTCGAGCTGATTCACGAGGGGGGTCGGGAAATTACATCTAACTCCACGTCGACACCCCCTAAGGTTCTCATGAGCTCTTTGAGATACGCAGTTACAACTTCTTTTGGGAGCATTTGTTACGGGTCTCTGTTTACAGCAGCCATTCGAACGCTGAGATGGGAGGTGAGTGAAAGTTCTTATTATTCGTTGATCTTCTGTGAAAACACAAATTCGAACATAATAATAATTCAATGACTATCGTAACTACCATGGTTTTATTACTGCATACAGATAAGGGGATTGAGGTCTAAGATTGGGAGGAATGAGTGCCTTCTGTGCTGCGTCGACTTTTTCTTTCACTTGGTGGAGTTCCTCGTCCGATGGTTCAACAAGTACGCTTACGTTCAGGTGACCTATAATGAAATCGTCTATTTTCTTGTTTATGAGACATTCACTTTCGATCATCAACCTTGTTTGGATTGAAGAAAGTGTTGTGCAGAAAAAAAAAATGAAGAGAAAGTGATCCTTATAAGTTTTTCTTTCGTTTTCTATATCATTTCGATGGTAAATAAATTAATGTCAGTTACTTTTATGCGTAAACTTGAGCTAGAATATATTTTCTTTCCTTTTCTATATCGTCAATCAGCCAAACATAAAAACTAGCTTTTCTTTTCCTTAGTAATTGCTACAATTTATGGAAATAATATCAACAAAAAACTAATATCAACAAAATCTGTTTTCCACTGAAATTAGCAGGGATGGATGGGGATGAGAAAGAATATGATGGTATTAGAGAAAGCAACTCTGTTTTCTACTCCTTTCTTCACAGTTTAGTAGAGAAAAAAAAAGTCAATTACTCTGTTTATTAGTTGTTTTCAAGGCTTTTCATTTTCTTTTTCCACGTTTATTTTTGCTTCCCTAACCATACCTTACTAA
The DNA here is from genome assembly GCA_027422505.1 of Craterostigma plantagineum. NCBI lineage: Eukaryota > Viridiplantae > Streptophyta > Magnoliopsida > Lamiales > Linderniaceae > Craterostigma > Craterostigma plantagineum. The sequence goes on from JAPQWV010000630.1 coordinate 2,494, forward strand.
CAAAACCTCGAACATAAACAGATAGCCGTATATGGGAAAAACTTCAACCGCTCTGCAAAGGACGCCTGGGAACTATTCCAATCGACGGGCGTGGAAGCCCTCATAGCGTACGATTGCTCGGGCGCCGTCCTTTTCATGGGGACGGTCTTGGGAGGGCTCATCTCGGGCACGCTCGCCGCCGTCTGGGCGAGGATCAAACATCCCGAGCGCGTCGTGATGGTGGGCTCCACCGCAATGCTCATGGGAATGATCTTGGTAAGAAGAAAGAACACAAATCGAATCAATTTTTGGAAAAAAAAATATTTATCCCAAATTCATAAGACTTTGTCGTAATGGACGGAGCATTACACATGCTTATTATATAAAGTTGTAACTTTTTTCAATTATGTGATGTGAGATTGAGTTTGATAACCTAACAATTATAGGGTTCTGCTATAAAACCAATTGGCATTAAAGGGAATAAAACGCAAGCGTGTATATACAAGTCGACTTTTTTTTTCTCCCGATGATATCTGATGTGAGATTGTGTTAGGTGGGGCTGGCAATGGTGGTGGTGGAAAGCGCAGTGACGTCGATCTACATTTGCTACGCCGAAGATCCTTCGGTTATACACAGGTGGGACCCGACGTTCTTCGCTAGCGTGTCGGAGAAATTGCATCAGCGTTTGCAGCATAGGAGTTCGCGGGGGAGGGAATTCGTGCTGAATGAAAGGGTGAACGATCAGATTAGAGGAGCTGTTGTTCTTACCTGATTTTGAAATTTTATTTTATTTTCTTTTTTTTTTTGGGTAAGATTGTAAGCATTGTTGTTTGCATGTTTTTTTGCTCGAATCCTTCTATGTTCTATCAAATTGTCATCTTTTATTTTTGGGTTACTTCTTTCGGACATCTAAATAGAAATACCTAATTGAATAAAATTTTTACACATAGGTACTCATGTCAGAAAATTTTACAGATATTTTTTACCAGTTTTTCAATCATGTCGTACCTCCCGTGTGTGTTTGGCGTACCGTAACATGTTGATATAGGATACCAAATGTGTTCGTACGACAAACCTATGATTTAAGTTGGGCGTACTTAAATGTGCTGATACGTCGTACCATTTTCTATTATATAGGGTAATCAAATGTGTTGATATAGGGTACCCGAATGTGTTGTATGGCGTACCTGCGGTGGATCGAATACCTATCTGCAAAAAATATATATAGCTAGGTACCTACATATAAAAAAATCCTGACAGGGCACTAAATTATAAAGTTTTTTACAGTGGGGTATTTATGTGTAAAGACCCATACTTTTCTCATCAATACTCTTTTATAACTTGCCAGGGTCTGGTATAAACAGTCATATTTGCTCTCATTTAAAAGGAGTAATAATAAAAAATAATAATAATAAATTTACAAATCACCAACTACTTTGCCTTTTCATTTTCTCAAATTACCTTTCTGTTTTGGTGAATCTATAGAAAAATACTCAATTGTATAAAAAATTTGTAAGTCAGTACCCATGTCAGAAAATTTCTTATATAAGTACTCGTTCGACTGTGCGTACCATTTTCCCGGTCTTGACGTACCTTTTAATATGTTTACTGCGTAACAGATCACGCATTTATATGATACTCATATATGGTACATATATACGTTCCATACGGTACCTTGCGGCTGACTATATGATGGTACCATTACCTACCACAATACGCTTCTCTATGGTACCTTAATGTGTGATATGATGTACCTTTGTGGAAAAATTTATTTTGACAGGTACCTGCATATACAAAAATACTGACAGGGCACTGACTTGCTAATTTTTTTATATTAATGGGTACTGTTATGTAAAACCCCTTCTATTTGTAGTAATTATTATTTACTACTATAATGCATTTAAAATATCATAGGGCTTACGCATTTGAGTGTGCAAAGACTAGTTCATGTAATTTGGCGGGTGATGTTATAGGGACATAAATTTTGAGATTGGATTATAAGTACAATAACTTCCATTATAAAGCAATCTAGGGAAGTTATACTCATGGTTCGTCGGATCGCCGTTAAGACGGCCGGAACACCGAGTTGGAACGGGAACGACGGCCTTCGTGCCGAAGTTCCGGCTTCTTGACAGTTTGCACTATCGCGGCCGTTAAAATGGCCGGAACGGCGTTATTTCGGCCGGAACGTCATTGTTTCGTCAGGATGCGACTTATAGCATGGAACGCCCAGCGATGTGAGATGGAATGAGGAAGAAGGAAAAACCACAGTTTTATTTAAAATGGGTTTTAATTGGACCTGTTATTTAAATTTTTAAATAAATTGTTCAAATTAATGGCCCGTGACTAATCTAATTTTAACATATAATTTATAAGGGGTGAGCAAAAATATCCGAAAATCGGATTTCGATCCAGTATTCGTTTCTCAAAACCCGAAAAAATAGATTTCTGGTTTTAAAAACCGGATCGGATATGGATAGTGATTTGCTAAAATCTGGATATCCGGTATTCGATTTTATATTTAAAAAATAATATGAAATAAAAAAAAGACCAAAAGGTCCAAAAAGGAAAAAAGGTCCTCAAAGAAAAATATTTGAATTTATATTATTTTATTATTGCAAAAAACTTTATTAGATAATTCAAATAAAAAACATAGAAACATGGAGATGCAAGTTAAAAAATTAATGTAAATATGTGGTACTGTGGTTATTATTTATTATATAATTTTGAATCATAAATTCACATATTGTGTGAATAATTATGTGTAGAAATTCTTATATGAAAAAATATATCAAGGAATTTAAAAAAATGATTTTGAAAAAATAAAAAATATATATATGGAAAGTAAATTAAAAATTGGATGCGGCTATCCGGTTTAAATATCAGAATAAAGCTGATATCCGACTTTCAGATATCCGATTAAACCGGATCAGATACGAATATCATTTTTCAACGGAGATCCGGATATCCGCCGAAAATTCGGATATCTGGTTTTGCCCACCCCTGGTATTTATTTCATTATTTTAAAAATAACTACCCACTACCCAAGATAAGGAATGTTATACGTAAGAATGAGATAATGACAAATCTCTATTCAAATGGAATTGGTTTGTGCATTTTACAAATATTATTTATTTAATGGCAACATCACTTTTTATTATCACTACTTCTAATCCATTTTTCTTTTATGCACACATATATTGTGTGCCAACGATATTAGTTTTTATTATTTTTCTTCTGTATTTAATGGTTTTTTCCTTATGTTACCGAAAATGAAACTAATAGATAATGTGGTTTAAGTTCCTCTATTAATGTCTTAATGCTTTGTTTTCTTATATCATTGATGACTTTATATCTTTAAGTTTCTGCAATGAATTATTGAGAAAAACGAAATTAAATACTTTATAATTTTTAAATAAAGGAGAATCTATAATCAATATTCAATCTCTTAGAGCCCGTTTGGTTGGAAGGATGGGTTTAGATGGTATTAGTTTTAGTTGGGTTTATATAATGGAGGATAGGAGTTATTTCGGGTGTTTGGTTGATGGGAACAAATAATGATGTATCGTATGTTTGGTAGATGGATTTAAATAGTATTAGATTTAATATAATGCAGTTACAATTTTACCCTTGTTTTAAATTTCCTAATTCTCTCTTGCCGGTTCTTAGCCTGAGGCCCTTTCAGATCGTACGAACAACGAACTACGAGCTAATAGAAAAGCTCCCAACTTGAAATCGATTAACTCACATCACCACAACACATTAAAGCGAAGGCACACCTGAAAATCGAAAAGCGAAAACCTCTCCACTTCAATCGAACCCTAATCCCTAGCAGAATTCCACAATCAAAGAATGGGACTGTTTCAAATTCAGACAAAACAACAACGACACGCCATCCAATCTTGAATTGTCCCTGACGTTAGTCATCCCCAAGTCAATTTTGAGCTCAATACATTTTCTCTCTAATCACGCTAAGAATGGCTTTTGGAGCGGTAACAGAAGGCGAAGAGATAATCAAACCCAAAAATGATAAATGACAGTACCGAAGGATCGTTCTGGAGAACAAATTGCAAGTTCTTCTTTTCAGTAACCCCGAAACTGATAAAGTGTGTAATATTTGAGCCGTAATCCCTAGCAGAATTCCACAATGTCGGGGCCAGCGAGGGTCTAATCCACGAGCCACAACGAAGTCGAGGTTCGCCGGTCTGTTCTCGTGCCGGTGGGGAACAAGTTCCGATCCGTCGACCGACGATGAAGCATTCGAGCGAGAAGGAAAAGACGCAGAAGCCCCTTGAGAGGAGCTTGTTCTTGACGGAAGACACGATGGATATGCGAAGCAGCATCGAGAGAGAAAGGGGTAAATGAGGGAATAGATTAATAAATATGGATAAATAAGTAAGAAACGCACGGGATTAAATAAAGGGAACCCAAGAGGCTGATTTATTTAATGACTTAGAGGGAGTATTAAGGGGTATTAGGTAAAACCCCACCTTTAAATAAACCTCTGTACCAAACACCATTTTAGTTAATCTATACCCCCTAATCCCCCCTTATACCCCCAACCAAACACACCCTTAATTTATATTTTATAAGGCACTTATCTAAGTTATGTTAACTTATGACAACTCTATTATGTTGTATTTATGTTGTATTATAATTTTTAACACCAATTATTACAATAATTTACACTTAATAAAATATTGGAATGTCTGTTACCGTTCCGCGATAATACTGCGCAACTGAAACGCTGGTGTCCATTCTAGCGTTCTTCTCGTTCGAGCGAACCATGGTTATACTTGAAATTCTAAATTTTATCTTAAAATTGTTTAATTTTGATATTTATTGTATGTATGATAGCATCCTCAAATTTATTTTGCTTATAATATCATTCTCTTACATGACAAAAATAATCTTTTTTTAATCTGATTATAATAATCTATAACTTCTTAAAGGTATATGCTGTGTTTGCTTTAATAGAAAAGCCCAGAAAATGGGTGGTAATATTATTAATAACATCTTATCTCATGTTTGCTTTTACCACTGAAGCCCAAGAAAAAATAAAAAGCCCGCACTATGTTAACGGGTTCCCTTATTATTTATCCAACATAAATACCTAATATTATTCTATCCTGTATTTTGAGGTAAATTGGCCCGCCACTTACTAGACGGGCTTAGACCATTCTACTAGCCCAGCTATAAAGCAAACACAGCGATGGATGATAGAAACATCTCAAGATTTTACATTGCAGGTAAATGAGATATTGTGGTGGGGTTATTATATTTCCCAGACTGAAACGGAAAGCCGTACGCCGGCGGTGCTTCACACGGCGGCGACAGGTGGACACGTGTGGGCCCCATGTAATTTATATGCCCACTGTCCAATGCAAACGCTAAAATGATGGTATATTTTTGTACAGAAGGGTTTTTACTTGTAACTCCAAGCAAGGGCATGCCGAGTCATTAAAGTCTACATTTAATTTACATTCCTAACGATATTAAATGCGTGGTTCTCTCCTCTTCTTATGATATATATATATATATATATATATATATAGTGTGTGTGTGTTTATAATATTATTATAATCTCATCTCATTAGTCAATATCTTGTCATTTCCTCTTTTATTACACACAGAACCTCTGAAATCTTCATAATATTCAAGGCATCACTATCATTATCAACCATTATCGCCAAGAGGTAAATCTAAATTACCCACAAAAATATGAGCATTGTACATTAAACCTCTCTAAATCAACAACATTGGGAACCTTAAAATTTGATTCATTTAGCTAATTTAGTATTTATACACATATTATTGATTATTCATCCATCAACCATGTTTGTAGCTAATTGAATATAACCACGGAGAATATTACTCATTGCATGGATATTGGAACTCTTGGCAATTTAAAAGTTAAGGTGTAATCCTAAATTTTAAGAAAGCACTTGCAATAATAGATTAATATTTTAGCAAGTTATCATAATAGTTATAACAATATTTGTAAATTATTAATTTAGAGTTTTAATGAGACCTAATATTTATAAAAAAATTGAAAGATTATTATTTTATTATCTTATCGAATTTAATGATATTTTACAAAGTCCCAAGTCGGGACTGAAAGGTTATATTATTTTAAAGTTGTTATTAATTTGTGAAGGATTAATTTACAGATGTTTTACTCACTGTGATAACTTGCGCACGTGAGGTGCACGAGACATTTACGGGCTGGGTGTTCAAAATAACCGAAAAAACCGAAAAAACCGACCAACCGTAAAGAACCGAACTGAAAAGACCGAAACCGAAAAAACCCGAACTGAATTGTAAAAAACCGAACCGAACTTGGATATCGGATTAAGCATACGTAAAACCGAAAAAACCGAAAAACCGAACAGAAATTATCATACTACATTAAAAATAGGAAAATATGAAAAATCATTTGTTTTGCTCCCATAACGTAAACAACATACTCCCTCCGTCCCGCTAATTTCATCACATTTTTCCATTCCTGGCGTCCCATTAACTTTATCACATTTCCTTTTTGGGTAAAAAATTATCACAAACAATCAATATAATAATATTAAATATTCTAAAGACGTGTTAAAATATACACTTTTTTACCTTTTCATTGTACTATATTATTATAATAATGACACCTTAATATCCGTGCCCACCAAGAAATGTGATAAAAATCATGGGACGGAGGGAGTAGTAAATATAATTTCATTACTATACTTTTTTTTTTTCATTTTTAGGTGATTGTTTTCCTTAACAATCAAATACTATTTTCTCCCAAATAATTTGTAGATGAATGTTTTTATATTGGTTAGATTTTGTTCCATTTTCATGTTTTTTTTTTCCGGACGTTTGAATTATTTTGCTACATATCACGTTCCATAAATCTTCTTTGTTTTTTTAATAACCATAAATTGTTTTATGTATTTCAGCTCATAATATTTTTTTGTTGATATTAAATTCCTAACCGAAAAAACGAATCGAAAAACCGAACCGAATTATAAAAAACCGAACCGTTCCAAATTAAAACAGTTCGTATATCGGATTAAGCATACGTAAAACCGAAAACCGAAAAATCAAACCGAAATTTGAAATAACCGAACGGAACGACCGATGAACACCCCTCCGTGCTTTGCATGTTTTTGTAGGTTATATTACTATACTACGCAGAGAAGCTAAACATACTTTGCCTAAAAGGAGTAGCGTTGTCAGAGCTTAGAGCATAGAAAAGATGGTCTCTTCAATGTGTTTTTATACAAGTAAAGATATATAGATAGTTAGCCCTCTGCGCTGAAAAGATTTGATTTTTGAAAGATTTTTTCTCCTCTGTTGAGCACATTTCTTGTTTTCTCTCTCTGACATCTGTGTATGATTCTTCCCATATCCCCATTTTCCTCTTCAACTTCGAAACTCAACTCAAACAAGGAAAAAAGCTTAAGATAGAAAAGTCCGTAATCTAAATTGTAATGAACGGTTTCAAGCCTAACGTTTCCCAGGCTTTGCCTCTCACCAGCGCCGACGCATATTACCTAAGGTTCGTCTTTTTTTTTTCAAGGCTTTGAGTTTCTTCCTTCTTTCTTTGTCTCGTCCCTTTTCGTGTAACAATAAGAATACTTCGACAACGTCGTCGTTTTGTTAGAGGTGAGCATGGTGCTGTTAGTAGGGTGAACTCCACGCGCTTCGTCGACATTGTCGAGCTTGATCATCATAGCTTTCACCATGATGATGCTGTTAATTTAAGCAGAAGTAAGCTTATCTTTCTTTCTTACTACTTAATCTTTTCTCTGCCATGCTTATAGCTTATAGTTAATCTCTCTCTCTCTCTCTCTCTCTCTCTCTCTCTCTCGATGGTAGGTTCAGTGTACAATGAGATGAAGGCAAGCAATGTTTCGGTTGTTTCGAGCAGTAACCTACAGTTTGGTGGTGGGCCCACCAATGTGAGTCTTCTTCTTCGTCATCTTCGTTCCTTCTCTTACATCCTTAGCTTCTGTAATAACTCTCTGCTAATGAGTTTCCATTTTTTCTTGACATCTAAAAACAGAGCTTAGGGTCGGCGGAGTTCGTCTCTTCAGTCGCCGGAGTCGATCCTTCCGGCCAGCACTTCTTGCCTCCGGCGAGGACTACGATGATTAACCACGTCGGAGCCAACGGTAACTTCGACTGGGCTGCAGATTCCGGCGTCGTAGCAGATCACAGCCAGCAAACCGACGATAATACTTCGACGGACACCGATGAGAAAAACCACGTAAGTTTTTGCCCATGAATTCATATCTAAGATATGTTTCTTGCTGCGTCTTTAATTTCAGTTCTTCAGCTGATAAAGAAAAATTCATTGTTACATAGTACCGTGGAGTTAACCAAGAAAGGCTCATAGCTGTCGATTCAAACTCCATCGACGATAGGGGAAGAAAAACCGGCGATCAGAAGGTTTTGTTTGTTTAGTTCATCTTCTTCATCAGCCATCTATCTATCTATTACATGAACAGTGAGGCTTTCATTACAGATTCTTCGCCGCCTAACTCAGAATCGCGAGGCTGCAAGGAAGAGCAGAATGAGGAAGAAAGTAGATCTCTATTTACATCACAACCCTTTTTCGAATTTTCGACGATTATTCTTCATTTCAGTCATCGATTTCTCTTCCCATTTTAGGCCTACGTTCAGCAATTAGAGAGCAGTAGGCAAAAGCTCGCCCAGCTAGAGCAAGATCTCAAGAGAGCAAAGCAGCAGGTTCTTTCTTCTTTCTTGCATCTTTCATGTTTCATCGTACATTTGTTTCTTACCTTAATCATTCAATAATTTGCAGGGAATCTTTGTCTCCTCCTCGAATCTCTTGGGAGAACAGACCCGTTCAAGCAACGGTGAGAAAATCGAACCCTAAACCATAAAACCGAAAGCCCACTAAAATATCGAAAAAAAGATCAAATGCTTATCGAATTATCCCACGTAAAATATCAAAGAAAGATCGAATTTTTATCGAATTAGCCCACGTAAAGTACCGAAAATGATCAAATTTTTATCGAATCAGCCCACGTAAAATACCGAAACAGATCGATTTTTTATTGAATTAGCCCACGAAAATCCCGAGAAAAGATCGAGTTTTTATCTAATTTTTTTGTAATTGGAAAAGGTGCACTGGCGTTCGACTTGGAATATGCTCGATGGTTCGAAGGGCACCAAAGGCTCGTAAACGATTTGCGAACGGCGGTCAACGCCCAGGCCGGGGACTCAGAGCTCAGGCTATTGGTGGAGGCAGTGATGGCCCACTACGATGAGATATTCCGATTGAAGAGCGTCGGGGTTAAATCCGACGCCTTCCACATGCTCTCGGGAATGTGGAAGACGCCCGTCGAGAGGTGCTTCATGTGGCTCGGAGGGTTTCGTTCCTCCGACATTCTAAAGGTACGATTTTTCTTTTCCGAGTTAGTTATTTTTTTCGGTCCTGTGATTTAGGAGTATAACAACGGAAGCAATTTAGAGACATTATATGCCAGAATTTTAGCTTTTGCTTAGAATTCTAGGATTATCCCGTAGAATCTAGGATTCAGTGAAGTTAGAGACATAAACTTTCGAAATTAAAATAATTAAACGTTATAAGGTAGGGACAGTAACTTTCAAAATTAAGCAAGTTAAGAGACATCATACGAACAAGGAGATCGAATTAAGTAATTTAGAGACATTATACGTCGCACCCTAGCTTTTGCTCCAAATTTTGGAGTTACGTCTCGTGGTCTGTTTAGGGACTGGCGAATTTAGAGGTTGGCGTTATTCGATCAATAGTCGTATATCAAGCAATTTCCTGGTTCTGATTGTCTCGTAATCTCTTTACCTTGAATATTACTGTGCGTATAGTGCCTCATCCTCTAAATTCTCCGTCCATATAATGTCACTCCCGACGAATTACACAACCGAAAAAATAACCAGCCCTTATTTTTTTACCAACTTCGACTTAGCATAACCTTGCAACATTTAAATACGATTGAAGAGTTCTGCGATCGTAACGAAATATGCACACGCACAGATACTCGGGAATCAGATCGAGCCATTGACAGACCAGCAAGTGGTGGGCATATGCAGCCTTCAGCAGTCTTCCCAACAAGCCGAGGATGCATTGTCTCAGGGCATGGAAGCCCTTCAGCAAACCCTAGTCGAGACTCTTTCTTCTTCTTCGTCTTCTTCTTCGAGGGGCGTTAATGTAAATGTGGCCGACTACATGGGACATATGGCTGTAGCCATGAGCAAACTCTCCACCCTAGAGAGCTTTCTTCATCAGGCAAGTATAATAAAAATCCGTGCAAAACTATCGTATTGTCGGTGGGTATACGATGAGAAATTTGTATATATTTTTTATTACAGGCCGATTTGTTGAGACAACAAACGCTGCAAAGGCTTCATCAGATACTTACGACGAGGCAATCAGCGAGGGCTCTGCTTGCGATAAGCGACTACAAAAGTAGGCTTCGCGCGCTTAGTTCGTTGTGGTCGGCGAGGCCTAAGATGGAGATATAGATCTTTGATTTTATTACATGTGCTTTGAGTCCCATTTTATTTATAGGTGTGTTTTTAGTTTTGTGTTTTTTGTTGCTAAGGTGTGGAAATGACTTTTGATATGCGATGTAGTTGATGATTTAGATTATAGTAGTAAATTATGTTATATTACTATATTTTATAGCATTTCGTTCTCTTATGGTAGCAGTATGTTAATATCGTTTCCAGTGGAACTGAATATCCTAAAAATACTCCATTCGAATCCAAAAACAATCTAAAAATTGATTTTGCACTTCCTGTCTCTTCAAATAAAAGCATTTATGCCTTTGAACTCATACTATGGGTTTTATATTTAACAAGGGGGTCTTTACACATAAATACCCATTTGTAAAAAAACTTGTAATTTAGTACCCTGTCAGATTTTTTTTATCTGTAGGTAACTAGTAGAATAAATTTTTTGCAGATAGGTACTCGATCCGCGCAGGTGCGCCATACAATACATTTAGGTACCCTATATCAACGTATTGTGGTACATCATACGTTGAGAATATGGTACGCCGTATTAGCACATTTAGGTACACCATCTTTAATACATAGGGTACACCGTATAAACACATTTAGGTACCCTATATCAACGTGTTATGGTACGCCATACACACACAGGAAGGTACGACGTGACTCAAGAAACTGGTAAAAATTAAAACGGGTACCTATCTGTAAAAATTTTAGTCAAGTAGGTATTTATGTGTAGATGTTCACATTTAATAATTATATTTAAAGTCATTTTATTTATTTTAATAATAAAAGCGCTTTATTGAAAATAAAAAACTAACAAAAGTATATAAAAACCAAATAAAAAGTCTTTTTAATTATAAAATTTAGTAGAACTATTTTTTTTTTACTTATTTAGATGTGATATAATATTAAATGTTATTTGTTTCTAACTTATAAATTTGTGAACAAGTTTGAAAACTTATAAAAGTTGGTGTAGAAGTGAACATTTCGAATATATTCCTTTGAGTTTGAGAATGAGTTCAACATTGAGTGTTTGAGAATGAGTTGAACAGGTGGAGAACAATACTGCATTGAGTTTGGGAATGAGTTTGAGTTTAGACAATGTGTTTTTGGGTTCGAAATGGCCTTAATTTTTCATAACGTTTTCCGTTAGAATTCAAGGTTATTCGAATGGGGTTATCTTTAAATAAATCGAAGATATAGAGAATGGATTCTTTGAACAAATCCAAGACGTAGCGTCGACCGTGGTGAAATGGAAAGTGTGCAGATGGGAGGTATAGAGAATGGATTCTGTTTATATTAATTGATACATAATATTAATTGATACATACTATATAGAAAGGAATAGAACATTGTGTAAAAATATTTTGCTGAGTGAAGCATAAAATATATCTATCATAATCCATGTATGCCATATGGCATTATTCTTCTCAAGTTTTTGGTATCGTATTGTCGTAGCTTGATCATATATTAATACTTCTTTATTGTAGTTTGTCGGGGTTTTTTTTTTTTTTTAAATCGTGGATATTTTATCATCTTTTTTTTTCCGGTTACTAATCCGGTTCGCCCCGCGTCACGTACCTGGTAACGGCAGGTGAGGCTCCCAAAGGGGGTGCTGCATACACAAGGATTCGAACCCGAGACCTTGCTTAAGCGATACTAAGCCGCTTACCACTTGGACCAACCCCCGTTGGTATGTTTTATCATTTTTATTGTCAGCTTAGGTGATGTAACTTAGTTTAATTTATAGTTGCAAAATTATTTGATCTATAGGCAAACCAATCCTATCACGTTAATAAACTGCTCTTTGGTATGTCAAATAAAATGTTTTTACAATTTTCACTTAATATTTAAGCTTATTACAGTTTTGTCCTTAGTAATTTTTTAAACTAACTTAATTAACATTATAAAAATATAAAATACTTTGATATATTTGTACGTCGCTAAATATACTTTAGTGTTTAATACCAACTTTGAATCCCGCCCAGTCCTAATTTATAAATTCACTTTATATAAGTTCCAATATTGGATATCTTGAATTACTAGTTTGTTATCATTAAAGAAAAAGAAAAGGAAAATGAAATCGATGGGTCAAGAATATGTATGTGTAGGATCAATTGCGTGTTCAGAAAGGGGGAAGGGGGGTTGGTTGAATAAACACCTACTCTTTTTCGTCCTTAACCTGTTAAGATTAGATACTGGTACTTGATATTTTAATGTGACTTGTGCGGAAGCAAACCGATCGGTTTTGAACCAAGACCGGATGAAAGATGTGATTTGTGTGGTGTGTGTGTTGTCATGAATTTGTTTCTGGAAGTTCGGAGCCGAAGATCTCCTACGTCTCCCCTTCTTCCCCGCAAGGAAGGCACCACTAGAAGACTTGGTTTTACAACCACCGTTGCACAACCTCCTTAGTTAGACTAACACAGTACAAGCCACATAACTATACTCAGCTAACTAAAATCCTAGACACCACCTAGACAGCTTTTTCAAGTCCGTCTACTTTCAAGAGCTATTTACAGTCCCTTGAGAACAACTCACTCACTAACCGAATTGAAATGGTCTAACTATAGTGAGGACAATACCTGAACACTTCTCGTTTATGAGCTTGAGCTTTTTCTCGCGTTCGTAATTTCAAAGATGGTGAAGTCGTTTCTTCACCTTGCTTCTCTCTGTTTTATAGTTGGGCTTGATGTAGAAGGCCGTTGTGAGATAGCTCTTTGTACCGAAAAGAGCTTTTAATGACTTTTCCCAAAAGGGTCTGTCAGGTCTTTACAATAATCGCCCTGTGCATTTTGCTTTATTCCTTATTTGGCATAGTTTGGCTTCAACTTGGCTTTTGCTGTCAGCCTTGAATTACTTGCTGGTCAGAAGTCTTCAACTTGTCGCTATTTAAGTAAATTTGAATCTTAGTCCAATGTGGCGCTTCCGGTATTTGCATTCCGGTCTTTAGTGGCCTTCTGATGGCATCCTTGATCTGCATTTAGCAAACTGCTTTCCAGTATCCAGTTTCTCCTGTGTATAACCTGTATACTTAATTAAGTTAAGTGCAATCACCAGACTGTTAATCTAAATTCTTGAATTCATGATTCCTACAGTTTTCCCATTTTGGTGATTGAAACTTAATGAAGCAGAAATGTATTTATTATATCAAACGAGTTTTGATAGATAAGCTACCAGTCTATTACAACCATTTTAGCCTATGTAGTACTTAGACTTAGGCAGTTCATCAATCTTCCAGTTGATGGCTTTCTCAGGTCTGTCTGATACGTCCGATCTTGGCCTTCTGCTTCGTTGGGCACTGCTTTTTGCAATAGGTGCCGTCCTTTCCCCTTTTTGACAATTACTTATCCAGTCTGGGGATGGTAGTCCTTGTTCCTTCTGGAAAGTGACTCCAGTTTTGGTGGATGAGCTTCGGTACCGCATCTGAAGCTTTCCTGAGGTTGTCCAGGGGAGGGAGTTATCGTTGCGCAAGAGAGTCACCAGTACAGTTGTTCTCTCCTCGGAAAACGCAACCAATTCGATAGGAGCGGAAATATACTGCCTGTCATGGCATTTAATTGCTAGCAGCCGCTCTTCTACTATCAACGCGGTTATTGAGAGTTCAGACACTCCACCAGCCCTGCTTCTGCTTGGTGTGCAGAAGTTCTTAAAGGACTGAAGTGTCCTATTGCCGTGCACCGCCTTGCTGGCTCAGACACTCATGCGTCGACAATCTCTAACAGAAGATTGCTCAGCCTCGACAAATCAATTAGCGAGTGCATCGTTCGAATTGCTCCGTCTTGGCAGTGGTCCTGTAAGATCCACGGCCTCTTCTTTCCGACTGGGGCTTCGTTTGGAGGTCTAGATATCGGCTTTATCACTTTCACCCCGGCATTGTCCATGACCGCTATACCGGAGATAGCCTTCATTGCCTGTCGGCCTTTCTTTTAAGTTCTTGCTGTTCTGAAAGAACTTCTTCATATCTTCGTGTGATAGTCCAAGAGTTGTAGCGTATACTCTTGGGTCGGTTTCCTTCTTATGTCGAAACATTCTGTAGATTTTTTACCATTCGGAGATGGAGTGACCGGATTTTGGCTAGTGGCTGTGAGGCTTTTTCTGGTTGTGGGGCTATTTCTGACTAAAGGTTTGAGAGTCGTTGGGGAGTTAGTTGATTTAGAGCTGATGAGGCTTAAGTGAAGAGGCGAGGTCTTTAAATACTTTGGAAATTTTGTCGCCATCTGTCACGAGTTCACAAAAATGAGAACAGTCGTTATCCCTTCAGTCAATGTCTCGAAACTTTATATCCTATCCGGTGTCAGAGATTCTTTGATGACAGGACAATTCACGCATTCAAATAACCTTGCAGACCTGGAGCCAGTCTTTGTTCAAGACACAATATGAAATGTGTGCATTGATGAAGTGCAATAATTGAGAAACGTTCCGGTCAATGACCGGCTAGTAAGGGTTATATATATCCACCAGTTAAAGAGACAAGTTCCAGTTTAAGAAGGAATCCGGTTCTATATATATATCCACTGGTTAAAGATATCAATTCCGGTTTCATAAGGGACATATGTCTATGTGACCGATGGCTTTAGCTGAAACCAACTTGTATGAGTGTATATGCCGATATTATGAAGAAATGACCAATTTTTGAAAGAGTAAATCATAAAAAATGCATCATTTTTGTAAAGTCTAGGAAACCTGTCATATCAATTGGTTTGATATAACATTGTTCCCCCTGACCTCATGCTTTGATCCTTTAAGATAAATCTAGAAGGCCAAAAGCATTTCTAAAGTATGTGAACTAAGCTTCAGGGAGCGGTTTGGTGAAGATATCCGCTACTTGTCCGGTCTGTTGAGATATGCTCCAATTTGACCTCCTTCCTAAGGACGTGTCCGATGAAGTGATGTATGATCTCTCTCTAACCGGACGTGAAACCCACTTATGAGCGAAGATTGGTGACCGGTGTTATTCACCCCCCTCTAACACCCGGTCCACGATCCTAACAAGTGGTATCAGAGCAGGTTGTTTCCAATCAAGAACTTCTAATGGTGAATATGGTGAAGATTTTCCACGGAGCTGAAATGAAGATTCAAATGTGGGCAACGGGCAACGGAGAGGTGCATGGCGAAGAGGTAAATTCACACAATAAACTGCTTTCTTTGGCTGGGAATCTGGAGACGAGGTCTGCATCATTGGAAAGCTCTAGAAGTCTATTTTCCAGCAAAATTTACGGCGCTAAAAAATATTGAGTATGGAGGGAGTTATGGTTGTTTGAATGATGGCTGCCAGATCAGAATCTGAGGCGAAAGACGAAACCGGCAGCTTGCGGCAAGTTCGAAGAAGTCGCATAATTTGCGCTCAAATGCCCAAAATCCGGTCTGAAAGATGCTGCAAAAACTAGATTTGCAGACGATCGTAACCATATAAGGCTCACTGACCGGTTCTGCTTCAAAGAAAGGAGACCTCCCGTCGAATTTAGCATGTCGTGTGGTGCAGCACTAAGAAAAATTGGTACTGAAGTCTGCTGGCAGATTGCGCAACATTGGGAAAACTGGAATAACTTTTTGCTGAGAGGTCCAAATTTCGGTCTGTAAAATATGTAGCAAACTAGACTCATAGATGAACGGAATGGTATAGGACTTGCTGACTGATTCTTCAAATTTGAGGACCGGTTCGTCCCTAGAAGAGGCAGCTCGTTCGTCGAAGTTCAAATGAGGATCAACCACTGATTGAATGGAGCAGTCATACGAAAACTGGAATAACTTTGCCCACAGTGGTGTATGACTCGCTATCCGGTCATGCTTAGAGGAAAGTAGGTCACTCGAAGAAGTTCAGCCTGTCATCGAGCATCGTCTATTGTAGCAGCTGTACGAGAAATGGAATAACTTTCTGCTGGGATATCGAAACTCCGGTCTGCAAAATCTGCTAAAAACTAGGCTCATGGACAATCGCAATGGTATAGGATTTGTTATCCGGTTACCACCTAGAGATAAGCAGTTTAAGCCAAACTAACTCAGCTCTACGAAAACCGGAATAACTCTGTGTCTGGCAGACAGCGGCAGTTTGGGAAAACCGACATAACTTTGGGCACAGACATCCAAATTCCGGTCTACAAAGTGTGCAGCAAACTAGACTCGTCGATCTTCACAATGGTATAGGATTTGTGGTCCGGTCATGCTTGGAGAGAAACACACTATTCGATCCCGGCCAACCAGTCACCTATTGCAGCACCCTCGCAAGAAATAGAATTTCTTTGTGCTCAGGACAGCCTCCCGCCCTCAAAATTTAGGCCGGTCAGCACCACACATCTGCGTCAATCTAATAGAAAGCTTGGTCTCGTACCGATGGTGCATCTCAACAAACTGAAGAGTTTTAAATCGCCACCGCTTACGAGCCAAAGCACCATCATTGCAAATATGGGTCACTAAATCGTTGCTAGAATGCTTTCGAGTATTCCTCTGGGGCAGATCCACAATATGCAGCTAAAAGTAAATCTGGAAAAATCTCAAGTGAATACAATTAAGTTTGCTCATCCATAAGCCGAGAAAGAGAAGAATTGGGATAAACTCCAAACTATCAAATGATGTAGACGGGAAATAATTCAGTCTCACAAGAGTATTTCCCACTATCTATGAATCAGAAATAATCCTTCTCATGGCCTGTTGTGACCGGTCTCACCCAAGAACACGTGGAGAAGGTCCTACTAGGAACTTCATTCCATAATCATACGCAGCGGATGAAAGCTTCTGCACCGACCGAAGACCAGATTGACTTGAAACTGGATGCCTACCTGCGATGAACTGGCAGCTAAACGGACTCTCGCAAGGCCAAACTCGCAACAGACTGGTTTTCGTCATGACCAAATGGTTTGCAAAGTCACTTGATGTGCGGTCTTTATGAATGTACTGAAGCCAACAGTTCTCCATATTTGTTCGTCGTGGAGCGAAAAATTTCTCGGTAACAAGGCTGCCCCTACAGCCGAGATTGGGCTTAATGCTGAAGATTTCAAAATATTGAGGGAAATCTAGAATGAGTCCTAGTCAACGACAAACTGTGTCGTACTAGAACGGTAAAATCTCTCAACCATCAATTAGCAACCTTCAACTGACTTCGAGATTAAGCAGTTAGCAGCAAGACTCAAGAAGTATGTGCTAGAATGAGGAAGAAATCGAGAAATGCTGAAATTTTCGGCCAGGTCGAGCAACAACTGGAAAGAGTGGCATAACTTTACGTTCAGATGCCCGAATGCTGACCCACAAACTCTGGAAGAAACTAGACTTATAGGCGGTCGCAACGATATATTTATCGCTGTCTAGTTCTATCTGAAGAAAATCAGTTTATTCAGTGAAGTTCAGACTGATCTTGCTGGAGCAGTTGCACGGAAAATGGAATATCGTCGCGCTCGATTGTCCGAACATCAATCCGTCAACTCGCCTACATAGTAGACTTGTAGATGATCGCAACTGTGTAAATTTGGCTGAGGAAGAGCGGTTCATCCTCTGAAGTACAGCCTACTGCGATGCCCCGATTTGCAATACTCAACTCATGCTTGCTTTTATCTTCTCCCATCTCGCTCGTATGTGCTCTCACTCTTTATGCCTAACATATGTGCTCTAATTGTTGGATTATAAATCTTCTGAAGTTTAGATTAGGGGGAGCATACTCTATTTTTGATAGGGGAGAAATATATTGGCGCTTGGCATGCTCTTTGTGAAATCACTTGTGTCTAAATGGATCCCTACTTGATATGTTATGAACTGATTTACTCTCAGTTGGGGCTGAGATAAAAAAGGGGAGAAAAAATCTTTTGATTATCACAAAAGGGGGAGAAATATGTTAGTAAATGTTCTTATATGTTAAAAGTTTTGTGATAATCAAAAGGGGGAGATTGTTGGATTTAAATATCTAAGCAATCCGGTTTGATGAACACAAAACTTAGTAATTGTATTACTAGCATATTTATTGAGTGTGCAGATGAGCTCGATTCGTAAAACATATATCAAATCTGAGCTCAGGGCGAAAAACCGGGTCGGTCAACTGCCAGTCAATACTGGTCAATGCGGTCAACTGTCGGTCAACTGTCGGTCAACCCGGTTTCCGTTTGGTCAGACTAGACTGGACTGGTCCGGTATCGGTCTGTACTGATCCAGTTTGAGACTGATTGGTCGGTTTTGGACTGGACTGACCGATCTCGGTCTGGACTGATTCGGTCAGTGACTAGTCCGATCAATGACTGTATTGACTGGTCAACTGTTGACTGGTGTACAAGCCTTCTACTACAGCAGAGGTACAGACAGATAAAGCTGACAGCATTGACCAAAGTCAACAAAGGCTCCCATAGGCTCCCAACGGCTATATTATTGAGTCTAACGGATATATCAAGGTGGGAAGACCTATAAAAACAACAGTAGCGGGGCAGAATAAGCCAAGGATCTAGAGCAAACAACTACACATTCAAATAGAAATCCAAAAGAGAAGAACAAGAGAAAAGAGAAAGAAGAAAATCAAGAGAGTTCTTTCAAGTGTGTGGGTTACAAAAGTGAGAGAGCTACAACGTTCAAACCCACACACCTCACTCACATATAGAGAGAAGAGCGTAAATAGACTAGTTGAGTGAGAGTCTTAGCACATAGACTATAACCAAGTGTATGTAGTCTTCGCACCGAGACAAGAAAGAATGATGCCGTCTTTGGCTTAGAGACGTTAAAAACCTAGCCGGTTGTAAGGTTGCAGCCTACAATGTTTACGGTTGACCTTGCGGGGTGCCGTAAGTTCCCAATGGACTGTAAAAAGCTCTTGGAAGAGATGGACTTTAAAAAGCTGTCTAGGTGATTCACTAGATCAAGCTGAGGGCAGCTGGGTAGGTTGTATAGTGAGTGTATAACTGAAGTCTAGTGAACCTTCCTTGCGGGGAAGAAGGGAAGACGTATTAGAGTTAACTCCGAACTTCCATAACAAATATCGTGTCTCCTCTCCTACAAATCGTAATCATACACTGTGCAAATACTACACTCAAGTGTTAGACAAAATGCCTCAACCATTCCTCTCACCAAAACCGAACCAAATCACCTACATACACAAGCCGCCACACATAGTTCACAATCAAACCCCATTAATATTCCGCACTTGGATTTGATTGAAAATTGGAAACCGCTTTCACTCTCTAACCGGACGTGAAACCCACTTATGAGCGAATATTGGTGACCGGTGTTATTCACCCCCCAACACCCGGTCCACGATCCTAACACTTCCACACACGATGCTACGTTGGGACAAGGTATGCAGTGTGATAATTGATGGAGGGAGTTGCACGAATGTAGCGAGCGTGGCATTGGTGAACAGATTGGCGCTTCCAACGACGAAACACCCACATCCATATCGACTCCAATGGTTTAACGACGGTGGGGATGTGCGATTCTACAATCAGGTTCTTATTTCATTTCGCATTAGCAACTACGAGGATTCAGTGCTTTGTGATGTTCCAATGGACGCTGGACATATTTTATTGGGACGACCGTGGCAGTTCGATCAAAGGGTAACACACGATGGTCACACAAACAAGTACACCCTACGGCACAACAACTGCACTTACCTCTTACACCAAGCCATGTATATGATGATCAAATTAAGTTGCAAAAGGAAATAGAGAGACTGCGAGAAAAAGAAACGAGAGATGTTGAGAGATCCACTGAAGTAAAATCAGAGCGTGAAAATAACGAGGGCAATGTCGAGGGGAGTGGAACACAAGTTTAAGGGCAGGCATATTATACTGGCGAGGATGAGCGATTTGAGGAAGGTTTACATTCTTCACAACCGATGATTTTACCCGTCTTTCAAGAAGCCGTTTTATTAGCTAACCAGTCAGGCAAGGATCTACCCTTGACCTTTGATTCTTTATTGCAGGAATTCAAGGACGTGCTCGTTCAAGACATGCCAATTGGATTACCACCTATTAGGGGAATAGGGCATCAGATTGACTTTATGCCTGGAGCAGCAGTACTAAATCGTCCAGCCTACCGAACCAACTTCGAGGAGACAAAGGAGTTACAGAGACAAATTTCAGAATTAATATCAAAGGGGAACGAATTTGAACCATGCGATTGGGTTTGGTTGCACCTTCGAGAAGATCGATATTTAAAGAAAATAAAGTCAAAGTTGTTACCCCGAGGCGATGGACCCTTCCAAGTCGATTTGAGGACAAATCCTATTAAAGATGAGGGGGATGATGTGAATGAGCTCAATCGTAAGCAAGCTATGTTGAAGATTCACATATCGATCGGGTACGTAACAAGATTTCGAGCAAAGAATTTCAAGGAAAAATTTAACAGGCACATATTGAAGATTCTTGAAGAAGTGAAGAACATATTCATAGGAACTCAGAATAAAGAGGGTCTTATAATCTTCAAGAACTTGACGGGCAGAAACGGCAATTTCGGAAAGTTCCGGGACTATAGTGCAATTACCGAAGAAATGAAGGACCAAGATGTAATCTCGTCCTTGGGCAAGATTTGCACAAGATTTGCAAGATTTTATATTCAAACTAATTAGATATTTATTTAATAAGATTCTCCAAGATTTTCGCTGAAATATCTATTAGTTTGTTATTTTATTCTATATTTAGCTATAGCCTATATAAATAGGCCTTGTTTCTCATTAGAGAAAAATGAACTTTGATATATAATTTCGAGTTTCTTTATTGAATCTCTTCGAGTCTTTGTTACTCTTTCGTTCGACGTTCGAACATCGTCTATCTCTTGCAAAAGCACTGCGTTGTGAGAATAGATCTGAAACTTATCGTACGACTTTACACATTCGTTCGTGGCGTCTTTCAATCCATCAAGTGTTCGGGGTCTCGGGTGAAATAGATCGGGGTTCCTTATCAAAAAAGTATTTTAGCATTTTTTTCCCGTGACACAAAAATGGAGGAATTCATCAATTGCGTCAGGGCGGACTGTCTGTTGCGGATATATCCGCAAATTCGAACAACTTTGTCGCTTTGCTCCCCATGTAGTAGGGACTGACATTCTTAAAGTGGGACGTTTCCTAATCGGCTTGAAATCTGAGTTGTACCGGGATGTCGCGATGACGCGATCCCCGGAAATGACTTATGGTCAGACTGTCGAACGAGCTTTGGTGGCCGACGAAGATGAGTTGAGACTTTCTAAAGACCGAGAGGCAAAGAGAAAATTGGAGCAGGGACAACACGGCCGTGAATGCAACGAGAATAAACAATTGGTAGTCCATGCTCCAAATCAGCGAAACCGCGGGAGGCCAAACGAACCCAGATGGGAACAAAGGCCAAATGCGAGACCCAATAATGCCCTGGCCAAACAGTTGATGGAAAAAAGCAAAGTCGGCAGTTAAGATGCATTTGATAATTATCTGAAAGTAATAATATAAAGCAGCAAATCTTTTCGGATTGCTATGTTCGTTATGTATCAATCGTCCCACATTCGATCTCTCCATAAATAATAAATGCCAGAAATTAAATTATGCACTTGTGATAGAAGTAACGATAATAAATAACAATTATAATCCAAAATCAATAATGGACAGCAAGCATGCGACATGTCCATATTATATGTATTTAATTTGATACTGTTGGGGGTTTTCATTTTTGGACAAAATTCTACTATTTTACTTGTGAAATCCATTAGAAGACAGCTTACATCTTGAGTGAAAAGATGGATCTAGGGTGAGCCTTTAACCCGTCATACCGCCCCACCCAATCGACCCAACCAACCCAGACCGCGAGTGTCGGGTTAACGGTTTGATGGATTGGTTTGAGTTTCAAAAAGTAAAACCGCATATTGCAATCGAGTTTGGTTTTGTATTTTTGAAACCGCATAAAACCGCACCCAACTGCATTTAAAAATATACTAAAAATTTACTATATTTTATTCAATATTTCATAAATAATAGATATAACTCATAATAGTAGCGAGGCCAAAAATATTAATTACTACAATACAAGAACATCGACTCATATTATGTAGTGAATTTTTTTTTAGATATTTATCCAATGCAACTCTCCTCCTTTATCGGAATGGGAATCAACAACTATACACTTGAAGTTTATAGAAGGCTATAGTTAAAATTTTGAATAAATAATTTTCTTCTTCGAAAGGGGAATTGGAAACAAGGACATGGCCTAATCATAATATATTGCGTAAAGCTAATTTCTAAATGATGATTTTTTAAATGAAATTAAATATTATGTAGTAAAAAATTACGTGTCTATCCATGCAACCCTCATTCTTTATTCGATGAGATCAAGAACTACAAACACTTGATGTTTATAGAAGGAGGGTTAAAATTTTAAAATCAAAACTTTATTTCTCGTAAGGGAAATTTTTAAATCAAAATGAGGCACTGCTTTAGTTGGTTTACCAAAAGCCGACCGTGAACAAGGAATATGAGCTTCTAATCAAGCTTCTTATCAGACTTTTATTATCTGTTACTATTATTTATTAATATGATAATAACATTTCTGTATATAAACTTTTATATTTGTAAATAGGTTAATGATATACCTTTTTGCTCTATCTATAATTTAGAATATTACCTTAATTTTCGTTATGATAAAAATAAATATTAAAACTGCGAAAACCGCCCCAACCCAACCGCACATAAGCAACATGCAATCTATCGGGTTAAGATTTTTATGATAGGGTTTGGGGTATATTTAAAAAACCGCAATACATTGGGTCGGGTTAAATTTTCGATAAAGACCGTCCAAACCGCACCGCGCTCACCCCTAGATGGATCCGATCAGGGCCGGCTCATCGTAATAAGAGGCCTAAAACAATTTCTAAAATGAGGCCTTTTTATGATAATAAATCAAATATATATGTTGACAAATTTCGTGTCAACTTAGCGCAATCATGCTACTCGATACGAACTTGGTCTTAGCGTGTGAGTTTGTTTGGTTTGTTGAATTTGGCGAGGAAAAGAAAAGAAAAACTATTTTTTTCTGTTTGGTTGACTAGAGAAATAGATGAGGAAAAGAAAACTTAAACCTATTTTAAAGCTAAAACCGTGAAAAATTACGTTCATCACTAAATGGCGAGGGAAGTGAAAAGTAAAAAAGGAAAACAAGTAATAATAATTTTCTCTTTTAGTTTCTTTCCTTGATTCAAACACAGCCTTAAAGTTTATCGAATTCGAAAGTTAAAAACTTTAAAAAAAAAAGGAGCTTTTGGCTTAGGGGATTTATTTGCAAAACTATCTTTAATAATTAAAAAACTATCCGGAAGTAACAATCAAAGGAGTTAACAAAACCTATATGCAATTTACTAGTACGGGAAAAAATGTGCCATTATATGTAATTTACACATATGGAAAATGGCCCTTTTAATATAATTAGTATTTCAACTAAAGTATTTAATTTGCAAGTATAATCTCCTTTAAACGTTTTAGTTGTTAAAATAACTCTTTTATATTAATATCTAAACACTCTTATTTATTCATAAATTTTCAAGGTTAAAAGTTCTTAGAAAAAAAATTTATTGATCTTAGCTTTTATTACTCTACGTTCCTTTGTAATAGTTTTATTGATCTTGGATTATCATTATTGCTTATTTTCTTGTTATAATCACTGTAAGCAATGAAAATAAGTGAAACTTAAATATGCAGAACAAGGATGCCAGCAGAAGGTCATTGAAGACCGAAATGCAAATACCGAAAGCGCCACACTAGGGTTGGCAATGGGGCGGGGATTCCCCGTCCCCGCGGGAATCCGCCCCGAACGGGGCGGGGACGCGGAATGATGTCTCCCCGTGGGATCCCGTGGGGATCCCCGCCCCGTCCCCGAACCCTCTTTTATATATTATAATATATATAATATTACATTATGATTTAAATAATAGTAAAATAATATCAAAATATAGACTAAAACATATTAAATTAATACAAATAATATACAAAATTATAATTTATATGATATTTATAACAAAAATATATTCAAATTTATATATTATATTAAAGATATTATTTTTTAAGAAAATTAAGGGGCGGAGAATCCCCGTGGGGAATCCCCGCCCCGCGTGGATCCCCGCTGGGACGGGGACGGGGATGATTTCGTCCCCGAATGTATCGCGGGGACGGGGACGGGGATTAGATCCCCGCCCCCGCCCCGCCCCATTGCTATCCCTACACCACACTGAACTAAGATTCAAATTTACTTAAATAACGACAAGTTGAAGACTTCTCACGAGCAATTAATTCAAGGCTGACAGCAACAACCAAGTTGAAGTCAAACTAAGCAAAATAAGGAATAAAGCAAAATGCACAGGGCGACTGCTGCAAAGACCGGAAAGACCCATTTTGGAAAAAGTCATTAAAAGCTCTGTCTCGGTACAAAGAGCTATCTCACAACGGCCTTCTACATCAAGCCCAACTACAAAAGAGAGAGAAGTAAGATGAAGAAACAACTTCACTATCTTTGAAATTACGAAACGCGAGAGAAAAGCTCATAAAAAGAATTGTTCAGATGTTGTCCTCACTACAGTTAGACCATTTCGGTTCGATTAGTGAATAAGTTGTTCTCAAGGAACTGTAAAAAACTCTTGAAAGTAGACTAACTGTAAAAAGCTGTCTAGGTGGTTTCTAGGAGTTTAGTTAGCTGAGATAGCCGTGGGGGTTGTACTTTGTTAGTCTAGCTAAGGATGTTGTGCAACGGGAGTTGTAAAACCAAGTCTTCTAGTGGTGTCTTCCTTGCGGGGAAGAAGGGGAGACGTAGGAGATCTTTGGCTCCGAACTTCCAGAAACAAATTCGCGTCTTTCGCAAACACACACACACACACACAAATCACATCTTCCATCCGGTCTTGGTTCAAAACCGACCGGTTTGCTTTCGCACAAGTCACATATAAAAATATCAACTACCGGTATCTAACCTTAACCGGTTAAGAAACGAAAAGGAGTCAGTGTTTATTCGCCCCCTTCTAAACACGCAACCGATCCTAACAAGTGGTATCAGAGCGGTTACTTGATATTATTCTTACTAACCATGTCTTCATCAAGCTTCCTATGTTTAGCAGGGAAAGCTTCCTTGAATGGAAGATAAGGATAATGACCCATCTTTGCGCGCAAGACGACGAGATGATAGATGTGATAAATACAGGACCATTCGTGTTTACAAAGGTTAACGTACGACATGCGACGCATCCTGATGAGCCACAAGAAATTCCAAAGGAGAGACATGAACTAACAACAACAGGAAGAAAGAAGGCAAATCTTGACAACATCGCAAACAATACCCTGTTCAAAGGACTGGACATGGGAATATTTAGGCAGGTCATGACATATAAAACAAGAAAGGGCGTATGGGCCAAGCTCTATCAGATATGCGAAGACAATGACCAAACAAGGGAAAATAAGCTCGTTGTTGCCATTCAAAAATACGACACTATCAGGATGGAGCCAGGAGAAACCATGGTTGACTTCGAGGAGCGCTTTTGCTCCATTATCAACAATCTCTCAGCACTTGGGAGACAAATGGAAAATAGGGATATGGCAATCAAAGCCATGAACGCTCCCACGAGAATGGGATGTAAAAACAATGGCCATGTAAGAATCCAAGGACTTAAGCAAACTAATGCTGCGTGAGGTTTTTGCAGATTTAAAAGCTTATGAATTTGAGCTCCAGACAAGACTGGAGGAGGTGATACCGGTCCAACAGACAAGGCACTGGCAGTAGCAGAGCCTTCGAAGACTGCCGACGAAATGAGTGAAGAAGCTATGGCTCTCTATCACAAAATTCGAAAAGTTCAAGAAGAGAACTCCGAACAAGACACCACGAGGTAAGTGTGATGACCCTTACTTTCTAATCGCTAGTTAGCGATAAAACACGCCGGGTTTAGCAGCGAAAGCCGCGGAGAACCCATTTTACAAAAACATTTATTGATACAAAACGTTAATACAAGCGGGCCGAGGCCCAAATCATCCTATATAATATTAATATAAATGGCCTGAAGCCCAAGACACCCTATCACTCGCCCACAGGTCGTCATCCATGTACAGGCCCGCCCTCAAAAGCCCATGGAAGCTCCGATAGCCAGCCTCGATCGTCGATTTCCTACAACACGCAAATACTGAGCTATTGCCCAGTAGGTGAAATAATGCACATGCAGGTGTGACTCACTCACGTTCACTCACCCCCAATTCTCACCAATGCAATGCCGCTCATTATCACTCATCACAACTGGGGATACACTCACCACCTCACAACGGGCCTCGGGCTCCATACTGTGCACCACCACCCGAAATCACTACCAGGATCACGATCACGAACACAATCACAACACTACACTACGATAGTGGCCTACGCTGAGCAGCCTCCCTGAGCCGTATCAGATCACACACTCAGGTCGCCTCTTCTGCAATGCAGTGCCCACGTTGGTAGCCTACGCTAGGTCCCGTAAGGGTACCCAGGTCGCAACCTCCAGGTCGCCTCCTCCCGCATGCGACAACGTGGCCTACACATGCTAGCCTACTTGGGGATATCCCAAACGTTCTTTTCTAGGTCGCCCACAGTCTGCCGCATAATGTCCAACGGGCCAATGGCTCACCGTCACAGGCGCTGGTGCACAACAGTGCCCACACTCACGCGAATCTTCTACGGGTCGACAACCAATATCGGGTACACGCTCAATAGGTACAATACAGTACCGCCATTCCACCACGGCTCCGTGAAATGACATGTAATGCACATGCAGACATTTACGTGATAATACATGAAATGTGATGCCACATGAATCGCTCGTAAAACTATAATCACATATTAGCATATAAAAGCACATAAATCATGTAAGTCACTTTACGCACATACTAGTCACGTTACTCATATAACACATAAGTGCAAATAGGTTTACGTGTTGTAGATGGATATTCCACCTACCTGTCCTCTCGCTAAAATCAGCCTCGATATCTGGTGGACTTCCTAAGTCTCAGACCTCTGAATATGTGAATATTATTAGTATATGTTCTAGTTCCCAAATTGTACTAAAATAATTATATCCTAATACTAGTCTAGAGGTCAACAGTCAACCCACTAAAATTAATTTTCCCGATTTTAGGAATGCGTTGAATCGCCCGAAAGTCTAGTTCGGCGAATTACTAAATCGACCGAATGTGAGAATTATATTATGTGATTTTGTTTCTAAAGACCGAGAGGCAAAGAGAAAATTGGAGCAGGGACAACACGGCCGTGAATGCAACGTGAAGAAACAATTGGTAGTCCATGCTCCAAATCAGCCAAACCGCGGGAGGCCAAACGAAACCAGATGGGAACAAAGGCCAAATGCGAGACCCAATAATGCCCTGGCCAAACAGTTGATGCCGACTTGCCAACAGTGCGGACGTCAACATGTCAGCGTCTGTTTTGGTCCTAATCCGAATATAAAGTGCTTCAATTGTGGAAAGACGGGTCATATCTCGTGATTTTGTCGCGAGAATCCGCCGGTTAATCTGACCCCTGCACAGAATCAACAACCCGTGCAGAACCAACCTCCGAGGCTACCTGCTAGCAAGGTTTTGATGACCGGACCCGACCGGCCGGTTCCGACTGAAAACCGGTGAACCGGTCGGAATTTCGGTCCGATTCCGGTCAGGTTCATGCTTTAATTAAAAAAAAGAAAAAGTAATAAAAACGTACAAGAGACTGAAATTGAGTAAATTTATCGAAACTGTCAATGTGGTTTAGTGGTAAAGTTCTTGGGTCCTTTAAAAATGGACTTGGGTTCGATTCTCTGTTGCCTTTTTTATTTTTATTTAATAATTAACCTTTTGACCCCAATATTTTGATGTTATTTAATTTTTGTCCCCAAATTTATAGATTTACTTTTTAACGTTCCATGGTATAACTAATTTTTAACCACCAATAGTTTACTTGTATTTTAATTTTGACCCCCTATTTTATAAAATTCTAAAGATTATAAATAAACGTGTATTTTTATGTTGTAAGATTCATTCATTCATAAGATATATTTATTATATTTAAAGATACTGGTTTTACTCCGTTTTGATTCCGGTTTCATACCGGTTAAACCACTAAACCTTAAACCACTAAAATTTTCGGTCCGGTTCGAAAACCCGGTTTCAAAACCTTGCTTGCTAGGGTATCACCCTCACCGTTGAAGAAGATGAAGAACAACCTTGGGTTGAATAGAACCAAATATGTAAGATAAGATGCCATCATTTTGTGAACTTGTAAACTTAGGAGTAGTAATATTTTGTACCGTAAGATAGTATAAATATTTTGTCTAGTGGTTCAACCCAATCAAATTAAGTAACAGGAGAAAGCTGAAATCAAGAAATAATGATTCCAAATAAGAATTGAAAATTTCCAGAAAGGGCAGTGATCAATCGCTCTTCCCGAATACGAGATCTGCGACAAAGAATATATCCAAACCACTGTAAGGGTAGAAGGAATCGATGCCCCGAGTTATTCCAATCGGTGTAATTTCGGGAGCGAAATTCTTTTAAGGGGATGTAATACCCGCAAATTTAAAGCGGGATTACGATAGGAAATTTCAAGATAATTAGCGAAGAAAATATTAGGAGTAAAACTCCTAAGGAATAATTTTGAGCGAAAACTCAGATGAAACTAAAATAATTAAATATTCTCGAAAAGTATTTGAACGAGCCTTGTTTAATAATCGGCCTAAGTAAATAAATTTTGGGCCTAAATAAAAGTATGGCCCAAATAAAGATTGAAAACAATATCAAAGACGCAAATGATTATAGCCCAAAAATTAAATAAAGAAGGCCCAAATGTATAATTAACTTATTTGAGTCCAAGTAGATGTTAAAGAAAAAGTTCCTTAAGTATAAGGTAACACACGTTTACCTCTCATCACCTATTTATCATTTCCATGTCATTATATCAATAAGGTTACACAAGTCCAATATTATTCAAGGCCCAAGGTATTCAAGTAGGATAAGACTTAATCACATTACCTAGGATTGAGGGAAATTAGATTTACCACCTTGTAATGTCATCCTCATTCTCGATGTGTTAAAGTATATCCATAAGTCATTATACAAAATTTACCATTTGAGGAAAAGAGAGAACCAGACAAACGAAAATAAGAGCGAAGAAGAGAGAGCTTCTAACGAGCCAAGGCCCTCAAACAAACTCAAAAGAAGTTAAAAGTAAGAAGGGTAAGGATCCGTGCTTCTATAACTTTCGTATGCTTAATAAATATTTCTATTATGATTTCTTAACTTGAGGCATATTTAAGCTATCGTATTTAGCATGATTCATATCACTTCGATATATATTATATAGTTGTTTATCTTTAATTCGATACTAAGCATAGTTGACTTCGAAATGTTTAGAAAACTCTAGATTCTTAAGACACGATTATGTTTCTAAGTATTTATAACTTTATTAATATGTGGTATTCATGAAAACCTACTATTTGCTTTAGGGTGTAAGATTGTCGGGATTTAGCATAGTTTTTGGAGCTGATCTTAATCCTGTATGAATTTCTGGATTAAGGAACATCGGGCGATATGAATTTGTATGAGTTTCGACCGAAACTAGGGTTTTCGTAACATTACCTAACTTTAAACTGAGAACTAATTAACTCTCGGCGAACCTAGAAATCGGGGGATGGAAAGTGCAATCACAAGATCGAAATCGGGCGATTGGGAGTTAGATGATGAACTTTAGCCGTGTTATGGATTCGGCCGAATGAATGTTTGATTCAAAAGGCAAGCCTATGCGATCGGGCGATTGGAAACCTAAAGAATCGGGCGCCTCAAGGCTTAATAGCTTGGTGACATCACAATTCAATGCATGGCAATCGGGCGATTTCATGAGAGGAGAGGTCTCGGGGAATGTGATTCCAAGCATGATGAATCAGGCCACAAGAAGAACGGCGAAAGTGGGCTTCGATCGAATGAAATTGGAACCAAAAATCGGGCGAAACTAATGGTCTATTCCACCATGATCGGGCGATGCAATGTTCGGCGAAACCATGATCCAAGGTTTGACAAATCGGGCGATTCGTGAATGAGATGCCACAAGCCATCGAAACCTATTTCTATTCTACATGATGATCGGGCGATTTAGATAGTCTAACCCTTATTAAAATCGGGCGACTTGGGATTATTTGAATATAGCTATGTGATTTTGTTTCTATATAACTTGATATAAATATATATATATATATGTGTATAATGTCACATCAAATATTCAACAATCTTGCATGAATTACTCAACAGAACTATGAAAAAAAAATTAAGCTGGAATATGCAAACAAAGCTTATTGTAACTTGGAAATATTCTATGCTTTTCTTTTTCTAGAATATCGATGGTCAAAAAGAATAGAATAGAATAAAGAGAGATTATCCACGTTGTGTACTTACCTGGAAGATTTTTATTCTCAATGTAATATCTATAGGGAATTTTACAGAAAAATACCCATTTATATAAAAAATTCACAAGTCAGACCCCTGTCAGTTTTTTTTATATGCAGGTACCTGACAGAATAAAAGTTTTGCACATTGGTATCCATTCCGCCGCAAGTACGTCATAGAACACATTTAGATATCATATGGAAATATATTGCGGTACATAATACAGTGAGAAAATGGTACATCATATAACAAACATTATGGTACCATATAGACCGTATGTAGGTACTGTAATACGCGTAAAATCTGTTTACGGGATTTACAATATAATTAGTGTGAAAATATTGAAGTTGAGATTTTATTGGATAATTAAATAAAAAGGTAAGATTATATGAGAGTTGTAACACAGTTTAATTGGGGAACAAAAGTATTAATATTTTTAGTACTTTACGTGACTTGTGTGTTATGTGTTTTGCGTGATATTACGTGACTGCATAAGACACATTTGTGATTTTTATGTGCCTAAATGATTTCACGTTATATGCTAACATGACATGCTAACTTAGAAGATTTGATTTAGTATAATTTAGTGTTGATACCACATTTTGGAGTGTATGAATTGGTAGGAATAATATCGAAACACCTCTTGCAACCTTGGTATTAATTAATCCACCCTGAAATATATAGTTTGCGACAAAAATTGTCGATAGCAAGAATGTCGAAAGAGACCAACAATTTCGAAATAAGTAAATTTCAAAATCTTGAAGCCCGAGAATATGAGGCGCGAAATCATTGAAGACTGAAATCCTTAAAGTCGAAATTATGAGGCTTAAGACTGATAGAGCTCGAGATCTTTGAAGTTGAAGTCCTCAAAACTCGAGATCAAGAATAAGAAGAAAAGATGTCGAGACCTTGAAATACTAAATTC
Source organism: Craterostigma plantagineum (assembly GCA_027422505.1). Classification (NCBI taxonomy): domain Eukaryota; kingdom Viridiplantae; phylum Streptophyta; class Magnoliopsida; order Lamiales; family Linderniaceae; genus Craterostigma; species Craterostigma plantagineum. Next base: position 34,266 of record JAPQWV010000630.1, read on the forward strand.
TAGGGTATTCTAAACAAGTTGAAAACTAAGATGAGATAATAATTAAGATAAAGTTGCCGATGTCAATTGTTTATTATCACACGCAAACTTAGATAAGGATCGAAAAGGGGGCTAAGATAGTTCACTTCTAAACCTTCGAAAAACCTAAGCACAAGGGAGAACTACCTTGGAAGTCCTCGCACAAATCTGGGAAGAAAGGTATAAACCATTATAATTTCATTATTAGCATGTTATATGTACAGCTCTAACTTGAATTAATAAGTACATGTTAAGTACTCTATATGAACTGGGAATTAGAGCATACCCTTTTAGGGTTTAACATGTATTGTAAGGAACTTTAATTGTAGATATTGATTTAGAATTTCGATCACAGGTTCTCAATGTTAGATTAGTGGAAATTCCGTTGATATGCATAAGGTTCTAGGAATTATTAAGCTTAAAAAGAAAAAGGAAATTTGATATGATTAGGTTTTAAATAAATCGGTTCTTGAAAGTTTAATGAACAGCTTAAAGTTCATAGGATATTCATACCATTCTTGAAAATATACTTTCTATTGAGAGGTTAGATGACGAACAATAAGATCCTAATTGATAAATTTTCGAATTCTGTTAGTTATTAAGGGATTATTTCGAGGTCTTTATAAATGATTAAAAATGTCGAGAGCCATTGACCTCGAGATCCTTAAGTAATGTTGATATTATGTCGAGATGTTATATATATCCAACTGACAAACTTATCGAGATCTTTGTGTAAGTTTAAATATCGAACCTTTGTTAAATCATGTCGAGATCCATTGTATAATACATATCGAGATTAATTACACAAGTAAGTTTAAGAATGATGTCGAGATCTATATTGAAAATTAATATCGACATTCAGTTACAAGAGCTCGAAATCTTATTTAACATTGATACATCTCTCGACATTTAGCTTATAAAATTATATAAATCTCGAGATCTATTTTAATGTAGACATCGAAATCCTATATGCTATATCAAGGAGTATTTTTCGAGGTCTATATCTAAGATAGTAATTTTCAGTTTAGGTTAAAGTTCAAAATTTTGGGGTTTCGAAATCATAAAAGTCGAAACTAGTGTCTGAGCATAGCAAATGAGTGAAATCTAGATAGTCTTAACCCTAACTTAATCTAGACAACTAATCAAGTGATGTAGGACATTTAATCAATTGGTATAGCCGAAATTTACTTCCATATAATTAGTTAATTTTGACACTGTACTGATAATATTTATTTATTCAGAGAATCGACAGTTAGGGACTCTACCGAGTTTCATAATTGATAATAGCAGGAGGACAGGTAGGTGAAACTTTCATCTACAACACGTAACCCGTTTATGTGAATATATGTGTACGTGATTTGTAGGTGAAATCCACCTACGACACGTAACCCTATTATGTGAATTATATGAATCATGTGATTACGTGATTATGTGATATTTATATGATACGAACATGACTACGTGATTATGTGAATTTCATGGATTATGTGTTTGACATGTTTTAAATATTTTCGCACGTCATATGTAACCATGTTGCACGTCATATGCTATTGCACTGCACTTGCATGCACTTGTATACCAGATCAGTGCGAGGGGGTTGAGTACCGTACGGAACGGTAACGTTTGGGGAGTCGAAGAGTGGTGTGGGTCCTTGTGTCAGATAGAGGGTGGGTAAACGCCGCTCTAAAGAGACCTGAGTAGGCTGCCCGTGCTCCAGTAGGTACCACTCTAAAGTGACCTGAGTGGGCTGACCGAGCGATAGGACGGTGCTTGGGTGCGTGCCACTCTAAAGCGACCTGAGTTGGCCGCCCGAGCATTGGGACGTTAGTGGTTTGGGTGTATACCGCTCTAAAGAGACCTGAGTAGGCTGCCCAATGCTCTAATACGTACCACTCTAAAGCGACCTGAGTGGGCCGAGCGAGCGATAGGCGAGGAGAAGGTTCTAGTACGTACCACTCTAAAGAGACCTGAGTGGGCAGACCGAACGTGAACCTCAACTCGGGGAAATGGGCGACTCTAAAGAGACCTGAGAAGCCTTCCCATTCTAAAGCGACCTGAGTGGGATACCCGGGTGTAGTGTAGAGTCACGGGGAGTCGTGGAATGTGATGAGTCGTGATCAGGGTCGAGCGTGCATTTGCGAGGTATATGGGATGGGATCGAGCGCACGCTGCATTCACGCATATTTCACCTACTGAGCAAATAGCTCAGGGTTTTACGTGTTGTAGGTACCGAGCCCGGCGCTGATGCGCGTCGAGGCTAAGGCGGGCTGATGGCGGTGCTCCACGGACTTTTGAGGGCGGGGCCGTACATGGATGCGACCTGTGGAGCGATTAGGGTTTTGAGCGTTTTGATATTTTGGGGGCTACGGCCCGTGTAAATTCATGACGATGTAGATGACGTTAGGTACATTGTATTTTATTTAAGAAAAAGTTTTTGTCAGACGGGTCTTTCGCGACTTACGTTGCGAAAATCCGCCACAAATCAGTATTAGAAAGTGAGGGTCGCCACAGGTACCATATGTGGGTACCATTACGCGTGACATGGTACTTAATACACATACAAAAAGGTACATAAAGACTGGGAAAATGGTACACACAATCGAACGGGTACTTAAATGAAATTTTTGTGATAGGGGTCTGACATGCAAATTTTTTATATAAGTGGGTATTTTTCTGTAGATACACCATATTTATATCCATTGTTTATTCGTTTCATCTAGTTTGGTCGGCAACCTCACCGTCACCGTCACCCCAAAAAAGAAAAAGAAAAACTGGAATTTTTTTGTTTTTTGTTTTTTTAAGTGGATGGATTTAAACTTACCTATTATATAATAGGCGAGCTGCTATTTAATTAGTCAATTTGGTCTCTATTACTTTGTTGTATTCTAGTTACTAGTATTTAAGCACATTGGCATGTGCAATATATAAATAGATATATTATTTTATACTTTAAGTTACTTTTTAATTAAATTATAAATATAGTTTTGTTACCTTTCTTATATACAAGAAAATTGATGTGAAGTATTTAATCAATTAAATTATAAATTAAGGGTTTAAATTGTCAAAAAAAAAATGATGGATTAAATGACAGTTTATAACCACCCTCACACCTTAATATAATACTAGTACTATTTGCACATGCAATGCATGTGCAACAATATATAAATAGAATAATAGGGTTATGATTATTTTTATGTAGAAAATGTGTTCCTATATTTAATCAACTCATTAAAAATTAAAATTATTTTAAATTTAATGTGTATTAAAAATATATATTTCTATCGTAAAATAGCTAAAGTTTTGTTCTGGATTACATGAAAAGGATAATTGGAAGAACATCTATTATATCTATACTCTGAGGAATTTTATAGTGCTCACCTTATGTGAGTACCCGACGTGGGCACATGTTGATGTTGCACCGATTCGTACCATTTCAACATCACACGTCGGCATCAAGGCTATGTCGTTTCAACACCTTGTATGTGCCATTAATCGACATTCCGGATGCTGATGTGGCATATTGACAACATACATAACATCTTACGTGTCAATGAAATATATCGCATCACTATGCCACATCAGTATCTGAAATGTCGATTAATGACAGATAGAAAATGTTAATTAAGACGACATAACCTTAGATGTCGACGTGGGATGTTGAAATGGTACGAATCGGTGCCACATCAACAGGTGGCCTCAAAAAGTGCTCGCATAAGGTGGGCACCATAAAATTCCTCCGCGTATAGATATTATAGATGTTCTTCCAATTATCCCTTTCATGTAAATTATCCGAACAAAACTTTAGCTATTTTTCCGATACACAATTATTATTATTATTATTATTATTATTGTTATTATTTGGAAAAAAAACGTGTAGGAATCAACTGTCTAGTCTTTTATAAGAGGATGAGGATCCAACTACTTGGCAATTGAGAAAGCATATACAGTGGTTGTCCTAAAAAACGTAGGAGAAAAAAAGAAAGAATGAAATTAATCAACCAAGTCTTGTCTCATTTCTGTCCACACACATTGGTTAGAACAGTTCCCACTTTGACTAAAATTATGTTGGGGGACAACCCAAAGTTAGGCTGTTGTTCTTTGACTAAACAGACCCACACACGCACAATGCTTTGCTTCAAGCACATGTAACATAATTATAGTTGTATGAGATATACCAACAAAAAAACAAAAAAGGTATGTACTCGTCTATAGCCCCCCCTCTTCAAATTGCCGCCCATTATTCACATTTCCATGTCCCACTTACAAAATTATTTCACCTTTATTATTTATCATCTTATTTTCTCGCCTATATAAGTAGCTCGAACATACCAACATATAATGGTAGAGTAGCTAAGCTATAGCCTTCACACACATAATTCACGTAGCAATAAATTATGACAGCCATTACTTTAGATCCAAACCTAAACAACCTTAAACTAAAAACACATCAAAGCCAGCAAATAGTCGAGAAAATCGACGGTCTCATCACGGTCTACAAAAATGGCCAAATAGAACGGCCACAGATCATGCCACGTGTCGACTGCTCACTGCCTCCCGAGCTAGGGCTGACGTGTCAAGACGCCGTCATCGACAAGCTCGCCGACGTATGGGCTCGCATATACATTCCAACCGCCGCCGCTAACAATAAGCTTCGCCTTCCTCTTCTTGTATACTTCCACGGCGGCGGATTCTGCCTCGGCTCGCCGTCGTGGATTTGCTACCACGAATTCTTAGCCAAGCTCGCCGCCGACGCAAACTGCGCAGTCGTATCTGTAAATTACCGATTAGCCCCGGAGCACCGCCTGCCCATACCCTACGAAGACGGCGCAAAAACCCTAAATTGGTTGGCCAATCAGCGGTCAATTGGGACCCACTGGCTCAATCGGTGCGACCCATCTGGGATTTTCTTGGCCGGCGACAGCGCCGGCGCTAACATAGCTTACCACGTGGCTAAACGATGGGTTAATTCGTCTTCTTCGCCGTCAATTTGTATTAAAGGGCTCGTTTTATTACAGCCCTTTTTCGGCGGGGAAGCGAGGACGGCGTCTGAAATTTGCAGCACGGCGGGTCACCACCAGCCTCCGCCGCGCTCCGCCCTGACCCTGGCGGCGGCGGACGCTTATTGGAGGATGGCGCTGCCTTTGGGGGCCAATCGGGACCATCCTTGGTGCAATCCGAGGTCGGAGGATGTCTTCGCCGGAGGCGGACAGCCTTTGCTGCGTGTGATGGTAGGCGTGGCTGAGATGGATATATTGAGGGATAGAAACTTCGATTTCTGTGAGGGTTTGGCCGGTGCCGCCGCCGCCGGCGGGCATACGGTGGAGAAAGTGGTGAGTAAAGGCGTTGGGCATGCGTTTCAGATTCTTGACAAGTCTGCTTTATCTCAGGCGCGCGTAAGAGAGTTGATTAATCGCATAAAGAACTTCATAAAAAGTTTGTAGATTTAGAAATGAATGAAATTATAGTATTTTCATTTTGTTGGTCATACTCATGTTAAAAGGTATTTCTGCTAAAAGGATGGTGCCTTTATTGACTTTGGTTCTATAATTGTAGCCAAATTGGCGACAGTGCTAATGATTATTATCGAGACATTAGCCACCTATTGTTGTTAGGGCGTAGGGGATTTAATCCGGTCGCGTCGGTTGCATTTGGCTTCAACCCGTTTAATAATGGGTTAAAAATTTCACCTGTTCAGTTGAACGAGTTGAAATATCGAACCCAATCCCGACATACATTAATCCGTCAACCCGTTTAAAATAAAAAAAGCAAGAAAATAACTAACTAAACATAATTATAAAGCCAAATTAATAAAACAATAAGGAAACAAATCAGTTGTTTTTCTGAGACAACGTAATTAAGAAACAATTTAAGTTCCAAAACAACAGTTCACAAAACACAATTATATATCACATTATTTCAATTAATTTTATATTTATTAAGGATATTTTAATAATTTATAATTTCGGGTTAAATAGGCTTATAAACGGGTTAGTTTCAGTTGATTTTCGGATGCGGCTCACGACAGGTTGGCGGGTCGAGTTGGTTTTTAGCAGCCCTAGTTGTTTTTTTTTTTTTTTAAATGAGAGTTCCTTCTTCCTGTAATATATGCATTTATAATATTATATATAAGACGTTTGGATATATATTTCACATATAATTTTGTCATGTGATACATGACATTTACCTTTGCCATTACTCCAATATAAAATACTATATAATATAAAATATACTTTTGATGTGTTGTACCGTTCTACTATGAAAAATCTATAAGGGGAATTCCCACTGATACCCTCGAGTTTACTGATTTTCCCATTCGTACCCAAACCTTTTTTCGATTCCGTCCAGTACCCCTCACGTTTGAAGAAAGACAATAGCGTACCCTTCAGCTCACAAAAGCAGGGTTTTCATGGTTAAATCTGTAACGGAGGTGCTTAAAGGACCTTAATACCCTCAATTAGATAAATTAAAAAGTAATCAAAGTAGACAAAGAGAAAGAATAGGGCAGCGATCGAACAGTGAGAAAAGCCCCCAAATACTCATCGTCCAATCATCATCGCCCAATCTTCATCTCCCACCCAACGTTGCTCTCTACGCCTTAGGAGGTTCGCACAGCGCCTTCTTACGGCTGGAAATCCCAAGGTACGGCGAAGTATGATCTACGTCTATAATACAGTGTTCGTTGTTTCATATGATATAGTTTATAGTTTCGACGCCGACATCTCATAATTATGGTTTTCTAAGGTTTTTGGACAGTTCACTGTTTCATATGATATTTTTGTTTATATTTTTGTCTATTTATTTATGATTTTGTTGCTCTACAGAATGGAGGTTGATGAAGTAGTACATGATCCCTCAATATAGGTTGATGAACAATTCACGTGTGTGACAGATAGTTTTGAGCCAGATTCAGGTCATAAGTGGTCAGACAATAGCAGCGATGAAGAGTTCTATTTTGATAAACTCTTCGGCAATGGAGAGTTATACAAAGAAGGAAACTTTGGGTCTGTAAAGCTGAAACCATGGATGCTTTTTATGGATAGAAAGCATTTCAAATCTGTGTTCAAAGAGTATTGCATTCAAGAGGGATTTCTGTTGTAGTTAGGAAAGCAGACAAGGGGAGATATACATGTGAATGTGCTGCCCTTACAGGCTTCATGCTAGCGTGTTGGTTGACGGTCATACCTGGGCCATTAAGTCAATTCTAGATGAGCATAAGTGTAGCAGGTTGATAGAGTTCAATCCTATGGCTGATTACAAATGGGCTGGTGAGAAGTTGTTGGAGGGTATTAGGGCTAATCCTGATATTTCCATCATGTCATTGAACTATCTTCTACTGGACAGGTACCAATTACAACTGAAAAAGACACCAGCATATCGCATGAAAGACTATGCATTGACACTCATAAATGGAGGCTTTGACACCTCTTATTTGAAGCTTCCTACCTATTGCGAGGTTGTCAAGCAAACTAACCCTGGTTCTATAGCTCATTGTTGTTGGGCAGAGGGGCAGTCGACTGAATGTATAGAACGCCCTTTAATATTCAAGTATATCTTCATTTCATTCAAGGCAGAATTTGAGGGTTTGATAAAGGGTTGTAGAGGTCTGATCTGTGTTGATGGTACGCATCTTAAGGGAAATTATGGTGGTGTGTTGTTGTCTGCAGTGGCCCTGGATGGAAATAATGAGTTATTTCCTATAGCGCATGGCATCGTTGTTGCTGAAACTAAAGAGAATTGGTCTCGTTTTTTCTAACATTTGAAGCAGACCTTACAAGAAAGCAAGAGAACGGATTGGACGATAATATCAGATCGACAGAAGGTGCGTAAAATGCTATATTGTTCTGTTTTGTTATTTCTATATTACAGCTACTTTGTCATGTTTTCGTAGGGAGTTTTGCCTGCTCTAGAAGAAAGATTGCCAGAAGTAAGACGAAGATATTGTGCTAGGCATCTTTGTGCCAACTTTAAGAAGTCATTCCCTGGGCCCCTTATGCATGCACTCTTTTGGAGAATAGTGAATGCATACTCTGAATTTTCGTTCAACAGAGCCATGGAAAGAATGGGACAGAATGGAGGTGCAAACGCAAAAAAAATGGTTTGATGAATTAGGAGACAAATCACAGTGGGCACGTCATGCATTTGAGCCTTCTTTGTGTCAAAGTGAGAACACGTCAAACTTTGTTGAGTCGTAAAACAATTTGCTAGGGGCTGACAGATGTAAACCTGTCCTTACTCTACTCGAAGGTATTACCAACAAAAACTTTATCTGTTAGATTACTAATACTTGCTTTAATTTTCATAAATTCTTTTGCTAGGCATTCGAAGGGTGACTATGGTTAGACAAGCAAAGAGACAACAAATTGCTGAAGAATGGAATGAGAATGAGTTATGTCCGAAGGTTGCAAGTCGGCTAAAGATTATTAGCGTGGACTCTAGGTCTTGTAAAGTCCTCACAGCTGGCAATGGTGAATTTGAAATTCAAGACGGTACGTCATACTTACCACTTTCATTAAACAACAAATGTTGTACTTGTGGTAAGTGGCAGATAAGTGGGATACCTTGCGTGCATGCTATGAGGGCCATAAACCATTTGAGATGTTCTTATATGCCGTATGTAAGTGAATGGTTCTCAGTTACAAAGTATAAAGAGGCTTATGGTTTGAATATTCATCCCATGCCATCTGATGAGAGATGGCCATCGTTCGACCTTCCCATTATCAACCCTCCTCAAATGAAGAGGAGCATTGGAAGACCTACCAGAAACAGAAGAAGAGAACCTGGCGAGCCAAAAAAGGGAAGAAGATCAACCACTGTGCAATGTAAGAAATGCAAGACTTACGGTCATAATTCAAAGACTTGTAAGGGTGGTCCAACTGCACGACAAGTGAGAGACCAAGGAGGAATTAGAACCACCTCAAGAAAAAGAAAGAGAGGCGAAGCACAAAATGGGACAGATGGTTCTTCGCAGCCCACGCAGCTATATCAGTCCACTTCTTCTCAACCCACGCAACCATCATCATCAATTCCATAATAATACCTTCCATCAGCTTGGTTATGTTTTTGTATCAATTATTATGTGTTTTGTTATGGAATGGTTTTGCTAAAACTAGGTTTTCTTGAACAGTGAAGCTATTTTGTCTTATATGCAAGCTTGACTCTGTAACAACTTCATTTGCTTACCAATTAAAGCAACCAAATTCAGCAATTGAAAAACATAATCTAATGCAACTAAGTAGGCTACTTGAACAATCACATCATTTTAATCAATTATAGCAATAGGTTACAACAACCAAATTACATTCAAACTTGAGATTGCTACTTGAACACAACAATTACAACAACAATCAACATCACAAAAACTATTTTAGACACCCCTGCATACCATTGGCTACACCATCAACCAAAAATTTCACCTCTTCCAAATTTTTCTTCAAATCTTCAATTGTCTCGTTCATTTCATACAACGAAGGATTCAATTCCCGCTCTTGAAATTCTACTGCTCCATCACTACCATAGCTTATGATGTGCTCAAAGCTAACCCACATGAAGAAATTACAAGGTGAACATCTAAAATAAGGAACATTTTTGTTCACCGATTCTGAAATCTTCAATTCTGTCTTAATTCCGCAACGAGGACACTTTTGAGATCGTAACTTCAAGCCACACTGGCGTTGTGTTGTCCAAGTCGAAGAACTCCCACGTGAATTTTCCTCCATCTTAAAGCATAGTCAAGATACACATGAAGAACAATGGTAAAGACACATACACCAAAAGAACAGGTGGATTTCGAGCATATCAAACGATGTTACACACGAACATCCAAGACAGAGATTTATGTACAACAAGAGCTCAGTCGAACACTGTAATATATATATATATACATATATATATATATATGTAGATCATACTTCGCCGTACCTTGGGATTTCCAGCCGTAAGAAGGCGCTGTGCGAAATCCTCCTAAGGCGTAGAGAGCAACGTTGGGTGGGAGATGAAGATTGGGCGTTGATGATTGGACGATGAGTATTTCGGGGCTTTTCTCTCTATTCGATCCGTGCCCTAATTCTTCTGTTTTTCTATTTTGAGTTCTTTTTAATTTATCTGAGGGTATTAACGTCATTTTAGCACCTCCGTTACAGCTTTAACCATAAAACCCTACTTTTGTTAAGTCAGGGTACGCTATTGTCTTTCTTCAAACGTGAGGGGTATTGGACGGAATCGAAAAAAGGTTTGGGTACGAATGAGAAAATCAGTAAACTCGAGGGTATCAGTGGGAATTCCCCAATCTATAACCTATTCAATGGCATGATATAAAGATTAAGAATATCGTAAGTAACGTAAATAGATTCATTTATTACTTAATAAATCATTTCAACAACTTAGGGTTTTGTTTAAAGAATGAAATTTGAATGGTGTGAAGAGCTAAGTTCTATTGAATGCGTACACCAATCCATTTCTCGAAAATGAATTGGATACGTAATCACTACAAAACGAGTTAGAGTGTCAATGTTGAATATTCCATTACAATGATTATTTAGTTACAAATTTAGGTACAAATGTTGCAAGTGGGTTATCGAGTAGGTGTCTATCTATATATATAATATAATATATATATATTTATATAATATATGCATTAAATTAAGATTAATTGCTATGATGAAGGTCCGAGGTAGTGCTGTCAATGGGTCGGGCCGGGGCGGGCTGGCCAGCCGCCCGCCATGTAGCGAGCCTGAAAAAATGGAACCCAGCCCGCCCTGGCGCGGGCCGCGCCGCTCGATTATTTTCTTAATTTTTTTTTTTATTTTTAAATTTTATAGTTTAACTTATTATAATTTTTTAGTTAATTAATGTATTTATTAATAAATTATGGATAACCAACGTATTAATTATGGCAATAAATGCATCATTAAGTATTTAATTATGATATTTAAATATACATTAATTATGTATTAATTAATAAATGAATCATTAATTACAAATGAAATCATTAATTAATTCCTCTAATTAAATTAATACATATTTAATGTATAATATAAATTAAATAAATATATGGCTGGCCCGGCCTTCTGGCGGGCCTTAAAAATCTCAGCCCAGCCCACCCGATAGGCAGGGCAGGGCGGCCCGGCCCGCGGGCTGCAGGCCATATTGACGGGTCTAGTCCGAGGTCGAGGTAGTACGATAATTTATAACCTTTGGACATTCATCATTAGCAACCTTGCACATCTTGTTCAAATAGTGTTCCTTATGAAAAGCTACTAATCTTCAAAAAAGTATTATATTAAGGGTGAATGGTGGCTATAATATGCTCTTTGATATGTTAAATAGATTGTTATTTTACAAGGTTACTCTTAATATTTTAGTTTATTACAATTTTATCCTTAGGTTAAATTTTATTTTTCAAAAAACTTAATTATTAATATAAAAATATAAAGTAACTTATATACTTGCACATACATAATATGTGCTAAATATAAAGTCTATTGCATATTGGGATCATACCTCGTCATGCTCAGCTTGATTGGTTTTTTTCTTAAAGGCTCAATTATTTTTTTGGTCCTGTAACTTAGGGGGTGTGGCATTATAGGGACCGCTAATTCAGGGTGTGACATTATATGGACAGTAAGATTTAAAATCTTGCAATTTATAGACATTATACCTGATTTTTCCCAAAATACACCATGTGCCACACACGTGATCGATTTTTACATTGAAAAACTGATGTGGGTCCGGACCGAAGACGTGCCCGTTTTTGGTAGTTTTTTGGCGGACCGATGACATGTCCATTTTACAGAAATGCCACGTTATTAAAATAATCCAACTTGGCACAATGTCAGAAATTAATTTAAAAAAACAAAAAAAATCTCTGCAATACGAACATGTCTTCGTCTGGCGCCACGTCGGACCGTACGGTCGGTCACGCGTGGTACGTGATGTATTTTGTGAAAAATCAGGTGTAAAATTCGGTCAGGTGCGTGGCTCGTAATGGATTTTGGGGAAAATCAGGTATAATTTCTATAAATCGTACGATTTTAAAACTTATTGTCCTAGCTACAACCTAAATTAGCGGTCCCTGTAATGCCACACCCCCTAAGTTACGAGACCAAAAAAATAATGAAACATTTCTTCAATTCATCCTTAAAACAACTGTTAAAAGAAAGAGGCGTGAAAATCTATTAGTTTCTTATTTTATATCGTTGGCCTATATTTGTGTGATATATATTTGGAAAGAAATGGGGAATGAAAATGTCATGTAGCTAATTTGGTAGTTGGAAAAATCTATGGAAATACAAAGCCAACCAAACTTTATATCAGACTCTTTCGGTTAATTATGTCGTATATTATCAAGAAAGATCATTTGCTGGGTGTTTCTTATAATGGAATAATCTTCAATTACCATTTTTTGTTTCTTATAATGGAAAAATCTTCAATTACCATTTTTTGTTCGTTGTTTCTTCTTTTACAATGATGATGATGTTTATTTTATATAATAATAATACAACAAATTTGCTTCGGCGTAGAGATTATAGTGGCATTTTAACCATATGTGTTGTTTTAAATTAGTTGAAGCGAATTTACGTAAAAACAGAATGGGAATCCCAAAATACATTATTTGTTTTGTATTATTTGACTAAAAAGGGGGGTCCCTCTTCTTAAATTGCATACGAAACTCAAAATCCAAAATGAGAAAGAATTCTTATAGCTTCTCTACGAAATAAACTGGCAAGTCCAAAAGAGACAAACTGCTAAGTAACGAACTGATAAAAAAATCCTAGATAGTGTGTGTCCAATTAGAAATCAAATCTCTACTACAATACAATGCAATCAATATATCAATAGAAATTAACAACAATAAAAAGGATAGCCAAACAAACAAGAATCATAGACAAAAAAAAAAAAAAAAAACATGTAACTAAACGCTTAGCTCGTCGTCATCATAACGTTGTCGATGGATTGCATCGCTTGATTCGCAAAGAAACGAACATCAACGTCAGCATCCTCAGCAAGCTCGACCAAAGTAGGCCTCATAGTCGACTCAACAACCTAATTAAACAAAAAAAACCCGCCAGTTTTCGATGAGTTTAATCGTATGTGTGTTTGTGCGTCTGTTTTTTTAATATCAGCAACAATAAATAGAGATGACTTCTTACAGCGTGATCAACAATGGTGGCCATGGACTGAAGCACCTTTGCAACATTAAACTTAATGTTGGGCACCCTTGCAATAAAAACAGATGAGCAGAAAAAGTTCAATTTAATCTTTTTTCGCTTCTTTCTTCCTTTCTTTCTTTTATTGCAACATCATATGCATTTTAAGAAGAGGGCATAATAACATACGTACCTATCCTTCGAAGCAGCGACCATTACGGGCAATAACTTGGAAGACGTGATCTCCGAGCCCAAGACGGGGCCCAGAAAAGAGATCGCCTGGAGAATTGTCATACGGTAAAGGTAGTGTGGATTGCTCGCCATGTCCAAAACCTTACATAATTCGATTGAGAAAGACAAAAATAAAGACGTAATAAGTGAACGAAGAACATTAGGGGCAACTATGTGTTTATATGTTGATGTTATACGTATGAAACCTGAGGAACTATGTGCTGCATTGCCCAATCTGGGCCGAATTCCTCTGCAAGGAGCTTCAAGTTATTAGCAGCTGCTTCTCTAATTGAATACACCTGCCAAAATCCCCACAGTTTATAGGCAAGAAGAAGACATAATTTGGTCTTGACACAATTCAAGAACTCCAAGAAAAAGAGAAGAAATTACAGAATTGAAAGACCTTGTCAAGGAGCCATTGCATGCAAAGGGCGCCCAATTTATCGTCGAAGAAGCCAACGCCAAGCTGACTTGCCAACAGAGGAATATACTCTATGATGGCAAGTCGAACCCTCCAATGCCTATCTTCGGCGAGCTCGACAATGGCGGGCAACAGCGACTGGGAGAGCAAATCGATTCCAACGACCTGAAAAATGTGGGAAAATAAATATTTGAAGCAACTAAATATAGGCTGGGAAGACTAGACAAGGATTTGCAATGAATGGAAGAAAAAGGTGATGTGTCTCTGACCTGATTGACTTGATCTAGCTTGCTGATAATGTTGAGACGAACGTCAGGGAATTCGTCTTTGAGGAGAGAAAGGAATATTGGAAGAAGCTGTTCGATAGTTGCATCCTAAGACAGGAAAAATACAAAAAAGTTGTTATGAGAAACAACAGGAAATGGCTCTTTACGGTAAGGGATCATTTGGTTCATCGAAACAGTAATTATAAATTTCTACATGCCCTTTTTCACATGATTGTTAAGTGAACTAAAACATTCTATTGCGGGGTAGCTACAACTCATTAAAAGAGGTAAAATTGAGCAAAAGGAATGATACGATTTCACGTACCTTTCCCAGCAGAGGAGCCATTCCCATAATGACAGAAGCTAAAGCAGACCTTATGTGTTGTGAGGAATCTGATGACAAATCCTTCAGGAAATCGGAATAATTCGTCAAAGAGTAATTAATATATGAAAATAAGATAGAGCACTCCCATTACTTATTGATAGAATGAGCCTCTAAAATTAAAAATAAGATTCAATTTACGAATGACACCTTGACACATGGAAGAATATGCTCCATAGCTAGTTCAGGGCTTAGGATGCGACAAAATTTAGTGACTTTTCCAGCAGCTGCAATGCGTACTTCTGCTTCGTTATCTCGAAGTAGGCGCACATAAGCAGGAACCAAATCCGTCCTTGAATATATTTAACCAGAAGACTCAAAGTAAACTTATATTCCATGAAGATGAGAACAACCAAAACCATTAGCAAATGTTTCTGTTCTACATAATGAACACATTACAAAAAGAAATTGTGTGTATGCATAAAGAACAAGCAACTACCTCGTAGGCTCGGGGCCCACAGCCTCACAAAGTTCGTACAGCTGATTGGCAACCATGTAGCGAACACGCCAAGACTTATCCTGACTCATGCAAAAGGAACGCCTTAGTTGGGATAAGGTAAAATAAGGTAACAGAAAAAAAAGAGAGTAAAAACACTTGGATATCATATGAAATCCCAAGACAAACTAATCAAGATAGGACAAATATTGTGCTGCATAGCAAAGTTCCCTCCTATAAAGACAGCTAACATATACACAACATTTATATCTTAACCGAGCTAAGCCATGTGACCTAAAATAAAGAACTTGCTTGTTCAGATTATTGACACCAAGGATATGCTTGTCATAAAGAAACATTTCAGAGTTTACCTGGGAGAAGGTGACAATTACGGGGAGAATATGTGCAGCACAATCCTGAGGCTCAAGCAACTTTCCAAGAGCAGCACAGTCCTCAACAGCTAGCAGACGAACAGAGTCTTGATCTGAAAAAGGTAACATTTTTAGAAATTTTAGTCCCTTTTCGACCAACCCATTAGGCAAATAATTTTATCATAGATAAATACAAAAGATACTCAACCCTCACACAGCTCCTGATAAATAGTTTGACATCGATAAACAATCAGAAGTTCCCTTATTTTTCCATATGGAGATACATATTTAAAAGCTAGATGATTTACCATCTCGCGTAAGATCTTGAAACATTGACATGATGTCAGCCTTGAGATGAGGTGCTTCAACTGTAGCAGCAAATTTTCCCAAGTTTGTTGCAGCCGTTCTTCTCACCATAGGCATGTCGTCTTGACATAACTGTCCATAGATAGACCTCAGTTCGGTCTTTAGCATATCAGTGGCACTTTGATAAGCAATGTGAAACAGTCCACACGCTGAGACCCGAGCTGTGAACCATTCACCAGCCGCCAACCTCTGTTAAAATTTCAGATTCATAAGATCAAAAAAATTACAGTCGGCGAATGCTAGAGAACAAACTAGAAGCTTTTCTTGTTAATGGGGGCTCATATTCTTGTTCGGACCAAACAGAAGCTTTTCTCGTGCAATTATGCCAGTAAAGAATGACGAATGACGTAGAAATCAGAATCTAAAAAGCATAACACCATCTATGACGACAAATACATCCGAATCTCACTTACAAAACCGCTAAAATAAAGCATGTTCATAAAAATCAGATTCCAAAAGAACTTGACAGAACATCACAAGTCCTGACTTTTAAGAAATCATCGCAGGGTGATATTATGCAGTGGTCCAACACCTCACAAGAACAGAAACCACTGACGTACGCAAGAAACATAAAGGTAAACCTAATAAGCTTCACATTCTGCCGAAAAGTTATCATTGCCCAATAGAGGACAACGACAAAGCAATCATCTATCATAGACGGCAAAATAAGTGTCGAAAGAGACTACAAAAGCAGCATCTGACCTTCACAAGTGGAATAAAATGGTCAACTAAGTCACACTCTCTCATCTGTGACCCAATTCTGCACAAAGACTCAACAGCTTTGTCCCTAACAACAGTCTCCTCAACGGTGCAAAGTGTTTCCAAAGGAGGAAGCAGCACATGTGCGTATTCAACTCCTCCAACATATGGAATGAACACACCTAATTCTTCAGCCATAGCAAGCAACACCTCATCTTCATCGTCGTTGTTCTCACTGAGAAATGGAATCAACTCCTTTCGGGTTCTCTCTTCACCAAGGGCACGAGCAATAGTTGAAAGCTTACGGATTGAGTTCAGCCTTAGTTGGATGTCATCGTTCTTCAACTCATCTATTAGTACTGCTATGGGATAGAGTGGCTCATCCACCATTGACATTTTCTCTTAGCACGCCTTAAATCGGGTTTTAAACAACTGCAAACTGCAAAAAAGACGAAGATAAAAATAAATTTATGCGATTACATCAAACAAGAACTACAGTGGCCGATCGTCTGAGTTCCCAATCCTGTTTCCTGAACAGGGGTACACTCAATTTCAATCGTTTGACGAATCTGAAAACAAAAATAAAACGACAAGAACCCAAAACTTAAAACAAATCCCCAGTAATCAATTACCACGATCAGGAAAAAATTCCCTATAGCCCAAAACGATACGTTGAAAAACCAAAGCATGTGCGGAAAAAGAAAGAGAAATTTCCAATATTTTCGCGATACCCAAGATTCTGGATCTTGAATATGCACAATCGATCAGAACATGGGAAGCGTGAGGCCTTACAAATAAGATCATAGGGCGTTCCTAAAAAACACAGAAACTGAAAGTCAAGTTACCTGGGAAATCACAGATTCGACGCGGTTCGAGTGAAGGAACTCATAGTGCAAATTATGACATGATACGAATCTCCGTCAATTTTCTCCGTTCCTTTTTCTTTCTAAAGTAGCAAATCTTATGCCTGTGTTTGATTCGTGGAAATTAGTACGGAAAAGAAAAAGAAACGGAAAAAGAAAATCAGTTTTCGTGTTTGGTTGATTGAAGTTCGTCAAGGAAAAGAAAAGAAAAAAAAATCTAGTTAAGTTTATACCTAAACCTAAGGAAAATCAATTCTCACCAAATGGTGAGGAAAACGAAGGAAAAACTTATTAAATCGGTTCTCTCACATTTTCTTTTTCACACCACTTTCTTCGAACCAAACACAGCGTTAAGGAATACAAAAAAGAATGATAGCCCAACGATTTCTCCTTAAAATTAAATCAAATTTAGTACCGTTGCACACTCATATATTATATATATATATATTAATTATAAAATAATAATTAACTAAAAATAGAATGATAAAATTGAAATGTAGAAATGTTATGTTGTGGGTTGTTTTTTTTTTTCTATTGACTATAATTTTATGATATACCAAATACGGTTTAACCTAGCCCCCAGCCATAGTAAAAGAATATGATAGAAATTACAAACTAGATAAAATAACAATAAACCACTATATGATGTTTGGTTCATGTTTTCAGCCCGATATAAAATGAAAGACCGGTAAAATAGAACGGGCCTTGAGATAAATTATCGTGGGTTTTATTACAAATAATTTATTTATATTGGACTTTCATCCGTGGCTTATAATAGGGGTGTAAATGAGTTGAGTGCTCGCGAGCAGCTTGGTCAAAGCTTGATTCGAATTCGGCCAAAATTGAGGTCGAGCCAAGCTCGAGCTAGCTTGTTGAAAGTCGACCCGAGCTTTGAGCCTATTATATATAGGTTCGTAGCTCGTCGAGCCCTTATCGAGCCTACACCTTTAGTTTTTAGTATATTAAATATTTTATATTTTATATGATAATACGTATTTTATTTAATAATATATACCGGACTCGAGCTCGAACCCGAATTTGAGCTTAAATACCTCGAAAGCTCACTGAGCTTATCGAGTTTATCGAGTCGAACAGAGTTTAGAGCTGAGATGAGATGAGCCGAAAATTTACAAGCTTGACCGAGCAATAACCGAGCTCGAAACCAATAAAACTTAATCGAGCGAGCTCGAGTTGGGTCATTGTAGCGACCCCCACTTTCTAATAATTGTGACGAATTTTCGCAATGTAAGTTGCAGAAGACCCGTCTAACAAATAAAATATATTACATCAAAATCGTGCATCGTCATAACTGTACATGTAGGAGCCCCAAATATCAAAACGCTCAAAACACTAACGTCGCTCCACATGTCGCATTCATGTACAACCCCACCCTCAAAAAACCGTGGAGCACGGCCGCCAACCCGCCTAGCTGCGACGTATTTCAACGTCGGGCTCATTACCTATAACACGTAAACCCTGAGCCCATGCTCAGTAGGTGAAATATGCGTGTATGCAACGTGTGCTCGACCATACCCCGAACATTTCACAATATGCACGCTGAACCACATCTCGGTCTTATCTCACACGCTCATTTCCCATCTCTACCCTATCTTAATATTAAGGCCCTAGGTCGGACTATGCACCTCATAACTGAACCTACGCACCAACCGTAGAGTCCGAGCGGCACCAACCACTCGTCTCGATGGCACCAACCGTCAACAGCGGCATCAACCACTGATCATACCGGCACCAACCGATCACATAAGGCCAGGCGGCACCAACCACCTGTCTCAAACTCGACTCCTCGTACGCTCGGGCGGCCAGGTCACGTTGGAGTTAGCTCTCACCCAACGCTCGGGCGGCCAACTTAGCTCTCGTTGGAGTGGCACTCACCCAAATGTTCCCCTATACCCAACGTAACCTACACCTCTCGTCGACATCCCAAATGTTACCGTTTCGCATGGTACTCGACTCCCTGACACTGACGTGATATGCAAGTGCAGTGCAAATAACAAATATATATAATATGCAAAAATATTTAATACATGTAAACCACGTAAATAACTAAACCACATAATCATGTAAGAACATAAGTATCACATAATAATTCACACAACCGTTTACGTGTCGTATGTGGATTTCACCTACCTGGCGTCCCAAGCTTTAGCAGTCAAATGGTTTCCCTAAAGAATTACTAAATTCCTTGCAAGATCTTCGTAGACGTAACTCTCTACTATGTTCGAACGGAATACACATGTGAGGGACGAAAATCAAGTACTGAGTGGGTTGGAAATCTTGCTTCATCAGTTGGAAACTTACCTATAAAAAAGACGCTTTAGATTAGATGAAGTGTTTAGCTATTCTGAGAATAAACTCCCATTGATAACAAGAATTATAAGGCCTTAAAACCTTAATAAACGAAAAGTAGATAAATATATATCGAGTATTATTAATATACGTTAGTATGCAATAATTTCCTATATAGAAAATTACCTAGATGATCTTGCGTGGCTTACATGTAGAGATAGGAGATGTTTCGGTTGAGCAAGGAAATGGAAAAATCTGAATTCTCTTTGCTCTGAATGGAATTTCTTTTCTCTCCCCTTTTTGGTTCAGCTTCGTTATATTGTTCTTCCTACTAAATGAGGGTTTTCCTTTACTTGCTACAACATAATTGATATTTATCAAGGCCTAGAGTTTCGTGAATGATGATTTAATTAGGGCGACTTTTCCTCTGGTTAAGAAAAGAAATCGTTCACTATGTGCCATAATACTCCCATATGTCCCAAACGGTTGTGAACATTGGGTGTAAGGCACGGTTTTTAAGAAACTGAATATTTTAATAATATAGTATAATTAAAAGGTAAAAAGTGTATCTTTTGACACGTCTTTTAAGAATATTTAATATTATTATATTGATTGTTTGTGGTAGTTTTTTGCTAAAATAGAAAATGTACAAAAAAGTCGGACGCTCGAGATAGTAAAATGTATAAAATAGTTTGGGACGGAGGGAGTAATATTTTTCTATGTCTCATTCACTATGTGCTATAATAATATTTTCTATGTCTATCTAATGATTACTTTTTACTTATATCAAGGGAATGAAAAATAATGATGAGGCTTTGACTTGTATTACCAACATCCCTAAGCAAGGTCAATTATTCCTCACATATTTTGGGCTTTGAATAATATTTGGGCTTTAAATAAATTAATTATGCATTTGAGCCCTTAGTATTTCTTTAAATATTTTTATCTTTTGGCTGAATTATCAATATAAATATTTCTTTTTCCTTATTCAAATATTTTCCGAGAATATTTTATTATTTTGGTTTCATCCGAGTTTTTGTTCATAAATATTTATTAGGAATGTTATTCCTAATATTTTCTTCGCTAATTGTCTTGAAATTTCCTATCGTAATCCTGCTTTAAATTTTACGAGTATTATTGTCATGTTCGGGATGCTCGGCTCGTTTACACGCCTAGCTTATAACCAAACGAAAATCTTATATATAATGAAATGTAGTTTGCTTCTGCTTCCGACAAGTGCATTTTATTAAACAAATGAAAATAAACAAAATAATGGAAAAAATCGGCCACTAACAAAGTGGAAAACACTATACTTTCACGTCAAACCATATACATTTTATTATTAATTAACAAAAACGTCACACAAACTCACATAGTATTGATTACATAAAAATTCATGAATATTTAACAAACACAATGAACAAGCTTCCTATATCTTCCAATCTTTCAGATTTTCATTCTTTAAAAAATAAACCATAAAAAAACTCAAATCTTTAACTTCGTCGGAACCTCGGCCAACAAGTTTTGGCATCAGTCAGAACGACCACATTAGGATCTCTAAACTTGGCCTCCCCACTTAGCTCTTCGAAACAGTCGACCACATTCTGAAGCCTCGCAACAAACTCGATCAAGAGAAACGTAAAAGTCGCCAAAGACAAAACGCTCGCGCTCTTATAAGTCTTCACCTCGTCGTTCCTAATCACCTTTTGACCTTCCAACGAGACCCATGAAGGCCATGGGACGTGTTTCCTAAGCTCGTGCTTGGGCCAATTTCTACGTATTAATGGGTCGAGCGAAGATTTAATGCTTATCGAAGTCTCGCTAAGAGATTTTGATATAATCCATCGATTAGGGTTTTGATTGAAGTCTTCGACTCTTTGTTAGTTGCTTCTTTGACTTCGATTTCCCAGCTCTCGGAGTTGACTAAAATGTACGACCTTTGGTCTATTTTATTCTGTAACTGTTCGGCTGCTGCGTGTACTTTGTCGAGTATGTTGTCCTCAAAGTTTAGCCTCTCCATTTTCTCGAGCTGAGCCCTATTTCACGTAGTACGTTCGCTCCCTCTGAGCCTACGCTTTGCAGCTGGCTTTGGAATATCCTCCTCCTTTCGGGCGGTGCCTGTAAATGACCCATGAAGTATCAAATGGTTTTTCATGTATTATAAAGATAAAATTATAAATTTCTATTTGTGATTATATATGTGTATTATGATTAGGTGAGAGGGGTCTTTAAAAACTGTCAGGTTGGTATGTCTATTTTAATTCCAATTTTATCCTTTATTCTGCCATTTAATACAACTTTATCGTTTAAAATTAATCTATTAAATATTTTAAATTTGAAAATGAAATAAGATTATATATTTATATGTTATTGCACCCATATTAGGCGTGCTTAAAACACTAGTATATATCAAACCTGAATCTCTGATAAAATGCATCCACGGAGCGCCATGACAGAGTAAGCGCAGTGTCTGACTGCACTGTTGAGCTTCACATAGGTCTTCCATGGATAGTGAAGCTTTCTGAAACGTCCATGAGGTGGCTCCCATACAGCAAACCCTAGCTGCTCGGTATATATCGATCGGTTTACATATGTAAACCCTAACTAAAAAATAAAGAATCGATCTGCATTAATTCGTACCAAACTCTGCACGCGAGTCGCGGATTCAATCACGGTCTTATACCCGAGGTGAAGGCCCGACGCTTGATCGTCGGCGCACCTTCTACGGGTTCCATAGTCGACGTACTTCACATAGCCATCTACACAGTCTAATAAAAAACATGCACATATAATTTATTATAATTTCGAGGGTTTTGAGGAACTTGTCTTAACTAAAAAAAGTATCGAATCACTGCTTCACCTAAAGCTTAAACTTGAATCGAGTGTATCATATTTTAATCTTATATATTATACTTCTAATGTACCCCCACGTCCATGCTGGTTTCTTTATTATCTAGAGGCTTAAACGTGCAATTTTTAAAATGGGGGATCATGAAGGTTCGTGCTCGAAACCTCTCTGGTGGATGAGCTCTGATACTATGTTGGATGACCATTTCAGAACTACTCGTTCAGTAAAAAGAAAACTCAAAGTAACGAGGCGAAACGTCACCTTCCAAAGAAGAAGCAAGCTCGTTGAAGTTGCTAGCCACGAGCCTGTGTAAGTCGTCCCCCGACCAAATTGGATATATTACGATATTAAATAAGAAGCATATACAAGCCCCAACTGCAATAAGAACAAGCCTCGTAAGAATGGCCACAATGTACTCTCTCGTCCTATTCCCGGCCACCATGAGTATGCAGAACATTAGTACAAATACTCTGTATCCGTATTCGTACGGCGCCATCGAGGGGTAAAGCTTCAAGTACGACGAAAATGCTCCTAATATGCAAAAATGGGTTTCTTTTTTTAGGGTTTTGAAGTATATTATTACATCTATGTGTTAACGCAAATAAATTAATAATTAACCTGTAATAAAGAAACTGACGACAATAACGACCCTTTCAAATCGGCCGGCCATGAGCGATAGCCATGCGAAGAGAAACGCAAGCATCCCAGCGCAGAATGTCCCGAACCCACGATTGAACCCCTTGATGAACGTTGCGCCTGAAGTTGTTATAAATGCACTAAAGATTAAAACTTTAGAAACATTCTTATTGCAGTGAAGTTATTACATAATGTCATGAATGATTAAGGATTAGGTGATAACCTATGCTGAATTCGAACATTACGACGACGGTTAAGATGGCCCAAATTGAGAATTGGGAAACGTCGGAGGGCTTCTTCCAGAAAATGAGAAGGGAAAGGAGCGATAGGGCCAAAACCCGATTTTACGGCGTACATGATTTTTCTGGGATCTTCCTTCCCCATTTCGACGGCTTGCTTGGAAAATTTGCGATAATTTTTCCAAAGCTCGTTGAGTCTTGCGATAATCGGTATGAAAATGGGACAGCAAGTTTTTGATGAAGAAGATTCGTAGTTCCCTTCTAAGTCGTAAAGCAATCTCTCTTTGCTCATCTTTTGAATTTTGAATGGCTTATTTTTTTTCTTACAAGCTGTTTTTTTGTTGTTAGAGTGAGTTATATTTATGGAGCAATCTACAAGTGTTGTGGCCGGTGTAGGAATTTAAAGGGCAAATGAATAAAATGTCGCCCTTTTCGGTCAAGACATGAAAGCCAACATTACGTAAAAAAAGAAAGTCAGAATCTTTATTGAGGGTTTGACCAAGATAGAGAATTAGATGTCATTGATGTATCATCAAAGAAAGAATCAAGAAAGTGAAGTGTGGTTTATAAATATGTACGTGAATATATAAATTATAAATGTCTGTGGGCATCATGATTCCTCTATATACGTCAATTCAAGGAAAAGGATTTCTTGAATATTCATCTGCGTTATATAATTTTATTACGTGGAAGAATGCAAATGTCAAATGCTGAACGAGTTGCTGCGTGTTTGTTGAGACAATAATGAAATATGAGAAGTATCTAAAACACAAATGTGTGTATCGATATAGTCACACGTATATAATAAGTATTCATCTATCTGTATCCTTTATAAATATTTTCACGAAAATTATGATATACAGGGCTAATTCAATTTCAGGCTAGATGTTTGGATTTGAGTTACGATTAAGGACCTAGTTTTCGAAAAATTTATTGGAAACTACCTAAGGCTGCGAAAAGAAATATTTATCCCTGACATATGCGAAATTTCCGTCATGATGCCTAAATAATGTGTTAACAAGTTTCGAAACAATAATAACAGTTTTGCGCTGAAAAAGAACACTTCCATTTATTGGATAACACATTGTCTTGTATTGAGTACTATATTGGTATATATTTAGTAACAACTATGTCAATTATAATGCCAATACTAAGACAACGAATAAATCAGAATTTACGCTCAGACCCGAACAGATCTCCACAATTGTGATAATATAAGTTAGATATCGTTAATTTGATCATAAATGTTGATAAGTTTAGGATAATAGTGACGTTAATTGTGAGAAAATAAATGTTGCCCGTATAATAAAAAAATACCATGTGTCATTTAATAAAAAAACAAATGATGTTGCAGAAGTAACACATCATTCAAAAACAATACTGCTTTCTGCAATAACACATTCCTTACACTCAAGCATTCGAAATAAAAAATCACGTTTCAAATCCGACCGAATGTCGACGTTACTAACAGCACAAAGTTGTATCGACTTCAATTTTTGATGGGTCTTCATGATCAAAGAAAATTTTCGAAGTTTATAAAGCACGGATGCTTCAAACACAATTCGGAAATCGCGTATAATACGGTGAAATCACGACTTTAATGATAGGATAATGTAAATTCGACACAATTTCATCATGACCTTAGTGATCGACGATAATTATTGATGTTAATCATGGATTAACGAAGAATTTTGATGAGATCAAAGTGGTAAACGTTTGCTAATTAAAATGGTTACTGAATAACACTTCATGCTTTCTGAGTAACAACTCATGGAACAATAATACCATATGTCTTGATGTTATAACAAATATTTCCGCAAAACGAACATATAATGAGAAAATAATAATGACTCGTCACCCGTAAATAACACATGTAATACCCAGGTAAAGGCAAAGAGGAATAGAATGTAAAATATCGTAAACACCCAAATAAAATTGAAACCGCTCGAATCTCTGACGTATATGACACAGTAAGGTTAATCGATGTCATTTCTCATGTAATAACGAAAAAATCTGAAGTTTATCATGGAATAATGTGATTAATACAATTCAAAAATTTCGTTGAAAAATAGGTGAAATCTCAACTTTTATGAACTAATAAGGTAGATTCGAGTAAGTTTGATCACGAGTCTTTTTAATTGGATGAGATTATTAATGTTGATAATGAAATAACAAAGAATTTTGATGGGAGCTAATATTGGAACGTTTGTCAATTAAAAAACTGGTTAGTAACACTTCATTTATTCTGTGTAACAATGCACGCATTCTGGATAACACATCATTAAGAACATTCTAGAACGTCATGGTTGTCGGAGATTTTAATAGTACAATAATTTAATATTACCACATTGCCTGCAAATAATACCACATGTCTGTAAAAAATAATAATGTAAACAAAGTTTATAACACATTTGTAGCTATAAGTACCACAAAATAGCTAATCAATACCACATTATTATTTCGATTAATCGTTCATAAATTCATTTTGTTCGGATGTATAATATTGACATTCATGGAAATAGATGACATGATGAAGCTAAATCACAAAATTTCTTTAAACGACACATTTGCGAATGTTGATATCAATATGTGAAAATTGAGGTAAAAAATCATGTAAACATATAGCTCTTCCTTCACAACATATACTAGTATATCTTTTAATGAGACATAACGTTATGAATTCCATCACCAACGTATTCAAATTCAAAATTAAACCACAAATATCATTTTATATATCGTAAATGTGTATTTTATACATTCTCGAAGTTATTTGTTAAGGAATATTAACAGGATGGCTAGTTAACGTCACCAGTACTAGATTGCCCGCACGTAATATTACATGTTTGCTATAAAATAACAAGACGAAACTAGCGAATAACGTGTTTACAGATAATGATACCACATAGTAGGTTTCCAGTATCACATTACTAATTCGATTAATTTCGTTCATAAATGCACATTGTTCGAGATTACAAGATTCACATCTTGTAAATGTATGATTTGATGCATTTATCACACCAAATTCCTTTAAAAGCACATTGTTCAATTGAGGTGGATGATAGTGAATTTTCGAGGTCAATAGTTATTCAAAACATAGACTACTACTTTGCATTGAAACATCACATATGAATTTCAATACGAGTGCCATCAAAATTCAAAATTAAACCACAAATATCATTTTATATGTCGTAAATCCTGAAACCTTAAGGTAACCTTGATTAATCTCCATTAACACGTAACCATAAACCTTGGTGCGACAACCACAACAATTTGTAACACATAAACAACTTTTAGTATCATATTTAACTAATGGATAACAGTTAAATAGTTATTAGTAACACATTTGCACTGATTTAGCAATCCCGCCCAAAATCCCAATCGTGACATAAATCCCGCCTAATTAACCCAATCAATCCACAGATCCCAGCCAAAATTTAGCAAGTATAGTAAATCGATCCAAATCCATCCAAACCAAATATGCCGCCCAAAATTTATCGAAACAGTTCTGCTAAAATATACCATATCAATAGTTATGGAAAACAGTAGAAGGATATAATATACCACTTCAGATATACCAAGTAACGCTTCAATTTCAGGTAGTAACAGTTCAATGCCAAAAACTAATGAAACAGGTCTGTTAAAAAATACCACATCAATACTTACGAAAAACAAAAATACGTCATAATATACCATTTAGACAATCCAAGTAACGCTTCTATTTCATGTAGTAACAGTTCGATGCCAAAAATTATCGAAAC
The DNA here is from genome assembly GCA_027422505.1 of Craterostigma plantagineum. NCBI lineage: Eukaryota > Viridiplantae > Streptophyta > Magnoliopsida > Lamiales > Linderniaceae > Craterostigma > Craterostigma plantagineum. Next base: position 61,252 of record JAPQWV010000630.1, read on the forward strand.
AGGTCTGTTAAATCAAATCCTCCATCAATAATTGTGAAATACAAAATTAGGTACCAATTAATCGACAAAGAAGTCGATTATGAGTTACCCCTTGTATCATGACACACTTTGTTCTTAATACCATATGTTGGACAAAAAATACCACATATATACTTATATAAACAAAACGAAGTCAGAAGATACCACTTTGTCAGACAAAAAAGTATCATTTACGAGTAATGGAGTAATGTATTGATACTGTTATAAGGACCTACTAACAATAATGCATGAAATAGTAACGTATTCCAGATGAATCGGTGTCTGTCATACGACCTGCTTCACACAACGTACATTTTAGAAGTGATGAGGTGACGATTGTTTCAAATTCACAGAGACTATGAAATGCCCAAACTATGTGTACCTGAACATACAGATTAGCTGCAATTGCTGCGAAAATCTACTTCGATTTGGCCAGATTTTTCTCGAATTTGAATCCATATAAAAATTCATTACAATTCTTTCATCGTACTTCATCAATACTAGAATAAATCCTACGTGACCAGTCGAAAATGATTGGTTGATGGGGCAGACGATTGTGCTCAATTCATTGTGAAAAATGAGTTTCGATTATGAAAGAAATAAATATAAATCTGTTAAAGACATTTTACTATCGATAAGTAACATATTATCAGTTTAAAGTAACGCTTATGGTTTTTACGGTAACAAGTCATCATATCTCTGTAACATAAAACTAGTGGTGGTAAACGGGTCGGGTTGGGTCATCTTCGGGTTCAACCTGTTTAAGAAACGGGTTGAAAGCTTCAACCCTGACCAGACCTGTTTACTTAAACATGTTGAAAAATCAAACTCAAGCCCAATCTGCTTTAACCATAACCCAACCCGTCAACCCGCCAACCCATTTAAAATTAAAAAAGAAAAAAGAAAAAAAAAGACAAAATTGACAGTTTTATAAATCCAAAAAAGGAGAATTAATGCAATTTTTTTTTCAAAAAACATCATGTGTGAGCGTGAGAGTGCATAGAGAGTTAGGGTTAATCCTTTTATTTTATTTATATTAATAATAATTTAATAATATATATTATTTCGGGTTAAATGAGTTGTTTGCGGGTTGATTTCGGGTTGATTTCGAGTTGAAAATTCGAACCCTGACCTAACCCACTTAACAATTGGATTGGGTTCGGGTTTACCCATTTACGTAAACAGGTCAAAAATGCTAACCCGAACCTGCTATTTTTGGGTGCGGTTCGTGTCGGATTGGCGGGTCGGGTCGGGTCGAGTTTTAACAGCCCTACATAAAATTGGCATTGAATACCCCTTCAGAGAACATTTTGAAGATATAAATGTGCCTAAGAGTGGGGGGGGGGTGGTGAATTAGGCTTTTAAAACTTTACGCTTCTTTTCACAAATATTAAATGTGGTGACTTAGATATGCCTACTGATGTTTGTAACTAGTACGTCCGATATATCCTAGTAACGTCGGATGTGCGTCGGGTCTATCTCACAGCGATAAAGAAATAACTGAAAAGTAAATGCGAGACATGATTTTTATAGAGGTTATATCCCCAACTGGGGTTTACTCCTCTCCTTGGGATTTGCTTCCCAAGAGTTTAACCAATCACTATAATGCACCGTAGCTGGATACAAAACTGATTGGTTAGCCCAATACACAACCGAAACAAGTCGAACACTAGACACTACTAGGTTACCACACGCCGAGTTTCGTTCCTCGGAATCTCCTTGATCCCGACAGACACAGCTCGCTACCGAAGGGCCCCCGGACTTGTCCTTCCCTTCACGTGTGCGTAAACGTCGACCTTGCCTCCTTGGTATTGCTCACGTCCGAAGACAACACGTCCGAAGACAGAATATATGGCAGGAGATGATGGAATATCAGATAAATCACTCGCTCAGTGATGGCTAGGCAAGTTAAAGTTCGGGTAGGCAGAAAGCTATCGCAAGTGACTAGCTCAGGAATATCTTAGTATCTCTCTGCTCAAGAATCTCTCGTAGGCTTTAAATACGCAAGTTCTGTTCCGTTTCTGTACGTCGAAAATCTAGAGTGCAGCTCATATAAATCCTTTTCTAATAGCACTTCACATGGAAAGTCATATCAAACAATAATCACCAAATCAAGCATAGTTTCCATGTAGCTTTCGAGTCAATCATACCATATAAATCATGCTTCTAATAAATCGTCACAACGGTCATATAGCACATTAAAACATGATTATTTTCCATATAAAGCTCAATTTTCGTACTCAAACAATTTCAACCATTTCGCATATATTTTCCATATCGAAATTTTCCATAAGTGATTCCCTGCTATCAGTTCCTAGTAACGAGTAACTTTAGGTTTACTTTCCAAGTATGGCACATAAGATAGCAAGGCATAAGCACGTTTTCCATGTACAGCTCATAGCATTTAATCAATATATTTACCATGTTTAGCACAAGAATCAGATCAGAGCTTACATAAATCGATTTATCACATCATGGCACAACTTTCCTTATTTCAGAGATCACATCCGTTTATAGCACATATCATATAATAGCATCTTATCCATAAGGTCAATAAAATCAAATCTTTCCTAAATATAATAATCCAATCAGCACAAGGAAAGATATCAATTTAATATTTCGCATTTAATTCAGTGCAAGGCAAGCAAGGATCGTGCATATGATTTTCGTCCAGGAATAAACTGATATCAACGGATATATCACTTTCCATATATAAACAGCATATTTTCCATATGTAGCTCAGTAGGATATCTCATGCATTATTTCCATATATAGCACAGAACGATATATCATATCTCATGGACTGTCTATAACATGCGATCACATAGTTCCATCAAATCATTACAAAATCACACGCAATTCAAATACTCAACACTTTAACAATTTTCATCTCATTTGCAATACATGGTTGAACATTATCATGAATTTAGACATTTTATTTTTCCCAAATCGAATTGCTTATTTTATAGACCTAATGTCGTTACAATTACATCGTTCATCAAAACTCTCTAACATATATGGACCAAAAAGGTCAACATTCTCCCCTTTTTTGATGATGACATGTAATTGATGCAGCACGGAAGCAAGTGAGCATATTCGATTATGCAAGTCCTAGCACATATGTCTAAGTGTTCCATAATCACAAAGCAGAGCATACGATATTTCCTAATCACATGTGATACCCATTTGCTCCCCCTGCCTATGTGCAGTTATCTCTAAGACATGCTAAGATATATCTTTGAACTAATTTTGCTCCCCCTGTCTAAGTGCGGATATTTCCTATTAATTTCTATGTTATATCTTAAGTACAAGAATTTCGAAATTACCCATGAGTGTGCTCCCCCTGCCTAAGTGCGCATTTTCCAAGCATGGTTCGAGTAATCATGTAATCATCGCAGCAGGCACTTTTAGCAATTATCAAGAAGTTTCACGCAAGTCAAATCGCACAGTTAAGCATCAGAGTATGAGATCAGCATACGATATATCCGAAGAGCAGAGCAAAGAAAATGTTAAGCATAGGAGATATATCATGATAACAGCAAAATATTATATTAGGGTTCAACGAGCCTCCCTATACATCACTTACCACTTAAACACTTAGACGCTAAACGCCTAAACTTACCTTACTACTCCCCCTTCATTATCAAAAAGGCGGGAGGTAAACCTAAAAACTGAACGATACTGGAATATCCTAGGGGCAAACTAAGAGCAGAATGGAACTAGAGAGGCAGCCTACTGGCTTGAAGAGGAGTCGGAAACAGCGGGTTTTGGAAGGGATTGCTTGACGAGCTTGGTGAGCTTGGAGAGTTTCAGCGACATTTCGGTATACTGTTCTTTGATCTTGCGGAATCGCTTCTGATTGTCAGCTTTGATATCTGAGATATCACGGCGCAACACGGTGATTCCTGTCTTCCCGACGCTGAGCTCATCTTCGTAGTCCTCATCATCGTCGCTTTTCACTTTTGCCTTTCTCTTCGCAGCAGCTCGCTTCTGGGCGCTATCCACTGACCTGACTTCCTTGGCCTTGAACCAACCTTGGCCTTTTGTATAGTGAATCCCCATGCGCTTCAAGGTCACTTGGTCCACTATGTGGACGGATTTGTCTTCCCAACCAGGTGGCAGCACAATGCCTTCGCACTCAAATAAATGAGTGAGTAGGATGCCATAAGGCAGCGCTTTGTCTCTGCTTTCGTAGGCCTGGATCATGTGCTTCATGATGACATATCCGAGGTTGAACTTGATGTTCTGGGATACCATGTAGACCGGAAAGGTGCTCATGAAGTTCATCGTCGTCGAGTGGCCGCCGCTACCAATTTTGGCACTCAGAGAGTCATGTTGAGAAGCTTGTGCAGGAAGAAGTAGTCGATAGGGAGTTGGTTCAGTGCTTCACCGTCAGAGAATCGAGGTTTCGTGCGGGTATTCCAGAGTGTATGAAAGACATTACCGAGATCAAACTCATCGGCGTGGCACCAGTCATTCATATCATAGTGCCGAAGTCCCTCATCAGCAACTCCCAGCATAGCATTCATCTTTTGAGTGGTCCACTCGATCTTATGGCCGAGAACATAGGAACGGATGTTAACATGCCCTTCGAACTCGTCGTAGTCGAGATTAGCATAGAACAGTTTGACTACTTCAGGGAAGTGGGGTGTGTTGAGGCTCAGGAAGTGCTCCCATCCAAAATCTTTAAGCCAGGTGATTACGTTCCCAGGGGGCAGTTTGTCGAAGGCAACTCCGCGACCACGAGCGATGTCTCTTTTGACGAAGCTTTTGTAGGTGGTGCGATTACTTTCTTCCAGAAAAAGTAGTTCAACTGGGATCTCACTAGGTTTGGTCAGATCGATAGGCGGGATGGCAAAGGATTTTGAACTCGATGGCTGAGGTGGCGAGGTCTTATCAAGTGGTGAGGGCTGTTTTTCATGAGACTTTGGTGGAGGTGAAGGTGATTTCTGGGTTTCGATTGGAGTTGGGGATCGCGAGGGCGATTCCTGGGTATCCTCAGGAACTTCTTCAGGAATTTCGGAGCTTGAGGCAGGTTTTTCGGGTTCGGGTGTCTTGGATTTCTTGGTCTTCTTCTTCTTTTTGGCGGTCTTGGAAGGACTTGAGATCTTTTCGGAAGGTTTGGCTTTGGAACGAGTTTTACGAGCAGAAGGCGAGGCTGATTTTGGTGATTTAGAAGGAGATTTGAGCGGGGTTTCATCAGTGTCAGACATGGGCTCCTTACGTTTGCGGCTTGATGATTCAGGGTTGACAGCTTTGGAAGTTCTGGCCATTGAAGAACGTTTGAATGTCGAGGAGATGTTTGAAGAGGATGATTGAATGATGAAGGTTGAGGAACGGTTCTGATTGTTTAAAGAAGTGGAGTCGGTTTATTCTTGGAAGGGATAAGGATGAATTTGAAATTTGAATTTTGAAATTCGAAGTTGGAAAGTGGAAAACTGTCAGAGATATCGGGTTGATTTGACAGGATCTCATAATTATGGAAGGGATTTGACTGGGCTGAAAGGAATATAGTTTAAATAAATGGGTTCGGCTGAGATGATATCTACGTGTTCCTTCCTAAAATAACCTGATCACATTCAAGAACAGATCCGGGAGATCGGATATTCCTAAAATAAACTGGATGGCTGAAGGAATGTCTATCTATGAATTTCTTCCTAAAATACGAGAATCATACTTAGGGAAAGATCTATAAGATCCACGGAAATATTCTAGGGGCTGAATATCTTAAGATATGATAACTATGAATCTCTATCTAAAATAGAATAACTTAGAGTGAATAATAGAATTAGGCAGATTTACTAACCTTATTTAGCTCGAGAATTCCCAATCGATCACGGATGTCGCAGAATCTTACCTCTATTAAGGGCTTCGTGAAGATATCAGCAAGCTGATCATTTGTTCCTACGAATTCCACACTGATATTCCCCTTCTGAACATGGTCTCGTATGAAATGATGTTTAACCTCAATATGCTTAGTACGAGAGTGATGCACGGGATTCTTAGTAATACTAATGGCACTAGTGCTATCACACCTAATAGGAATTTTGTCATAACTTAACCCGAAATCACTAAGGGTTTGTTTCATCCAAAGAACTTGTTGACAACAATTTCCTAAGACCATATATTCAGCTTCGGTTGTGGAGAGGGCGACAGCATTTTGCTTTCTACTAGACCAAGTTACCAGGGAATTTCCAAGTAATTGGCAAGTTCCACTAGTACTTTTCCTATCTTCCCTACAGCCGGCATAGTCGGCATCGGAGTATCCCAATAATGGGAATTCATCCGAATGAGAGTACCACAGACCAAAATCGACAGTACCCTTGATATATCTAAGTATACGCTTAACTGCGGTCAAGTGGGATTCCCTAGGGTCAGACTGATATCTCGAACACATACCAACAGCAAACATGATATCAGGACGACTAGCAGTTAAGTAAAGAAGGCTACCGATCATACCTCGATATTCCGTTTGATCAACTGGTGTACCTGATTCGTCACTGTCTATTTTGGTGGTCTGATGCATGGGAGTGGAAATTGCTTTGGAATCGTTCATCCCGAATTTGATCAGTAATTCCTTGCTGTACTTAGTCTGGGATACAAAGGTTCCACCGTCAAGTTGCTTTATTTGCAACCCAAGGAAGTAGTTCAGCTCGCCCATTAAGCTCATCTCAAATTCCTTCTGCATAGACTTAGAGAATTTCTCGCAAAGAAGGATATCAGTACTACCAAATATGATATCATCAACATATATTTGTACCAGTATCATATGATCTCCTTCATACTTAATAAACAGTGTGTTATCAATAGTTCCAGTCGAAAATCCTATGTCAATCAAGAACTTGCTTAGCCTTTCATACCATGCCCTAGGAGCCTGCTTTAAACCATATACTTTATTTAATTTAAAAACATGATCTGGAAAATCTTCCCTAGCAAAGCCCGGTGGTTGTTCTACATAGACCTCCTCATTTATAAAGCCATTTAAAAATGCACTTTTTACGTCCATTTGAAAAAGTTTAAAACGTTTAAAGCATGCATATGCAAGTAAGACTCGTATGGACTCTAATCTAGCTACTGGAGCAAAGGTTTCATCGAAATCAATACCTTCCTCCTGGGAATAACCTTTTGCATCTAACCTTGCTTTGTTCCTTGTGACATTACCATGTTCATCGAGTTTGTTGCGGAAAACCCATTTGGTTCCTATGATGGACTTTTCATCCGGTCTCTCCACGAGTGTCCACACTTGGCTCTTTTCGAACTGAGTCAACTCATCTTCCATGGCAGAGACCCAGGATATATCATCCAAGGCTTCATGGACTGTTTTTGGTTCCATCATTGAAAGTAGTACATCATGAGATTCCTCTGTATCCTGATTTCGTACAGTTGCTCGAGTTTTGATTCCAGATCTGATATTTCCTATCACTTGATCTGTTGGATGATTGGAAGCATGTTTCCATTTTCTAGGTTGTAGCTCATTTGCTTCCTGTTCCTGTGTCTCTACATGTTCGTCTTCTGGAATATCATCCTTACCATCTTCAGTATCCTGTAATTCTGCACAGGGCAAATCTATACCTTCCTCATCAGTAGCATCTGCGTTAGGTATTTCATCAAAAGTAACATGTATGGACTCCTGAACAGTCAATTTCCTTTTATTATAAACCCGATACGCCTTAGAGTGAAGACTGTAACCAAGGAATATCCCTTCATCAACCTTAGAGTCAAATTTTCCTCTCTTATCTCTATCGTTCAAGATAAAACATTTGCATCCAAACACTCTAAAGTAACTTATATTCGGAGTTCTACCATGCCGGATTTCATAAGAAGTCTTCTTTAATATCGGCCTAAGGAAAACACGGTTAGACACATAACAGGCTGTACTAACAGCTTCCGCCCAGAACTGTTTAGGAATATCATACTCATGTAACATAGATCTAGCCATTTCCTGTAATACCCTATTTTTACGTTCAACTACGCCATTCTGTTGAGGAGTTATAGGGGCAGAGAAGTTATGACTATATCCGTACTGATCACAGAATGATGCAAATGACTTACTATCAAATTCCAGTCCGTTATCACTGCGTATCCTACATAAGTTTGTTTCTTTTTCATTTTCAAGTCTCTTAACTAGTGATGCAAAATTATCTAGTGCCTCATTCTTATGTGCAAGAAATATCACCCAAGTATACCTGGAATAATCATCAACGATAACAAAGGCATATCTTTTGCCTCGCAGAGACATCGTCTGGACAGGACCAAAAAGGTCGAGATGCAGTAATTCCAGAGGTCTGGATGTGGATATCACATTCTTTGCCTTGAACGATGTCTTAGTCTGCTTGCCCATTTGGCATTCCTTGCATGTTTTGTCTTTGACAAACTTTATGTCAGGAACACCTCGCACCAGTGCATTGCTTGTGATGTGAGACAGTAATTCCATGTTGGCATGTCCTAAGCGTCTATGCCATAACCAGGTGTTATCTTGTGTAACTGCTAAGCACTTGACGTTCTGGTCAGTGATATCATCAAGAGTTATGCAATAAATATTCCTATCCCTAGATGCACTAAACAGTACCTTATCATTGGTTTTAACAATACACTTATCATTTTCAAAGGTTACCGTATGACCCTTATCACATAATTGACTAATGCTAATGAGATTATGTTCTAGATTCTTAACTAACCATACGTCATCTATAGTAGTATGTAAAGTGTTACCAACAGTTCCAACCCCAATGATCTTAGCTTTAGTGTTGTCGGCGTAGGAGACATATCCTCCATCATAGGCTTTCACCGACACAAACTTACTGATATCACATGTCATATGGTGGGAACATCCACTGTCGAGGTACCACTTGTTCTTTTTGCTGAATTTTCTTCTTTGTACCTGCATGAATCATTTCTTTTCTGAGGTGCCCAACTTCGATTGGGTCCTAAAGGGTTAGTGGTAAAATGACTCTTGTTAACACATGATATATCATCTGTCACAGACTGTGATCTCATAAATGCAGGCGCGCCAGTGTTAGAACCTTGATTCTTAGGAATCTGCTTTGGCCTCCAGATATATCTAGTTTTATCAGCTTTCTTCAAGAAACAGTGGTTAGCATAATGACCGTGACGGCCGCATGAAAAACATTTAGGCTTTCTAATATCTAGTGAAGGTGCAGCATGCTTAGGTGTTGTGGAATATCCTATTCCTGTATTTCCAACATGTCTAGGAAGATCGAGTATCATGTTGAGCTTATGTTGTCCTACAAAAAGTCTAACATTTTTGTTTTCTTCTAAGAAATTTCCAAGGACGGACATGTCTTTAGATATATTTTCTTGCTTCCTAAGCTTTTCGCAATTACACAAGACTTTTTCTTCCTTAAGAGTTTCTAACTCGGCTTTCAGACGCTCATTTTCTAGATCTGTTTGATGCTTCTCTCTAGCTACATCATCTCGTTGCCTAATCAGACTCTTTACTTGTGAGTTGAGCGACTTAATCCTTCTTTCTGCATTTTGAATAATTTCAAACATCTCTTCCTTTTCATCTACTTCAGAAGCTGAGGAAGCGTTATCATGAGATTCATCTTGCCTAGCATATAATTCATTCAGAAAGAGAATTTTCTTAATAGTGGATGAAGAAGATACCTGATCATCATCATTGGCCATGTAGGCGAGATCTTCCTCTTCTTCGCTTTCGCCCTCTTCCCAGTTAGTGACAATTGCTTTCTGCTTCTTTACCTTTTTGTCACCATTTTCCATAGGGCAGTTTGAGGCGAAGTGGCCTGTGTGGCGACCCTACTTTTCTAATTAGGATTATTGGCGGATTTCCGCAGCGTAAGCCGCAGAAGGCCCGTCTAATTAAAACTTTTTCCTAAAAGATAATATAATACAATAAAATATTAGTTTACATAGTAGTATCTGTACAACGGGCGTAGCCCCAAAAATGTCAAAAGAACAAAAACTCTATTATCGCTCCACAGGTCTTCATCCATGTACCGCCCCGCCCTCAAAAGTCCGTGGAGCACCGCCACCAGCCGCCTCAGTCTTGACGCGCATCGGCGTCAGACTCAGTACCTACAACACGTAAACACTGAGCGATTTGCCCAGTAGGTGAATAAAAATGCATGTATGCACGTGGAAGCTCATTCCCGATCCCAATATCTCACATGCACTGTTCACTCTTTCTTTTCCCACAATCCTATCAAACACACAACACAGGGCCCTAGGTCAGACTCGACACCTCGCGCGCCCATAATAATAACATACGGAAGCTTACACTAGCAGCGTTTTGACGATCACGCAACTGCCCTGCTAGGCAGCTCTTCCGTAAGCGGTAGCCTACGCCGACAGCGTTTTGACGATCACGCAACTGCCCTGTCAGGTCGCTCCCTCCGCTAAAAATAAAATCACGACGGTTTTGCACCTCGGGACGTTCATGCCCGAGTAGACAGATCGATCACGCCTGTCTGCCGTCAGGTGTCATACGAGTACCGACCTCGACTCCTCAACGAGTCAACAACAAAAATCACAAACTCTCATTCTACCCCGCTCGACAATATTTTAAATCAACCGTCTCAACACGGTGTAAATATCTCACCCCTGTGATATGATATGCATATATCATGCATATAAACGTGATAACGTATAAAAGCATGATCTACATGAAACGTGCGTAAAATATGTATAACACATAAATCACGTAAATCATTTAAGCACATAGAAACACATAATTGTGTTTACGTATTGTAGATGGATGATCCACCTACCTGTCCTCCCGATAAAATCAGTCGACAATCCTGGTGAATTCCCTACAGTTCGAATATCTGAGTACACAATATTATTATATCAGTATATTTACTAAGTCACCTAACTTCGAAATTTTCAAACTCTAAATTTTGAAATCATAAAATTATCAAACCCTAAAATCACGAAAACCCTAAAATGATGAAAACCCTAATTTGTTAAGAACTACTAAATTCCGAAAATCTTGTTGGGGAGGTTAAATGTCGAAGTTCTATAAATCTCGAGATCATATGTCGAATCCTTAAATGTCGCGATCATATTGTCTAAGTCCTTAAATGTCGAGATCGTTATGTATGATAATAGAATATATAGAAATCTTTACAAGTTGATCTGGATTGGTTAAGGTAAATATCGAAATGGCATAAAGAATTGTCGAGATGTGATTAAATGTCGAAACACATGGAAAATGTCGAAATGAGACTGAAAAATGTCGAGACCTAGTTAAATGTCGACATTTATCCTATAATTATCATTCGACATTTATACATTCAAAGCCCAGCTTTTATCGAGATTATGATGTTATCGAAATCCTCTCTAAAATGATGTCGACATCTATATTGTTATTATCAAACATCTCGAGACCTACATTAAAATGAAATGTCGAGTTTATTAAAAGAAAATGTCGAGCTATTCTGTGGAAGTAAATGTCGAGACTTAGCTTAATAAATAATGTCGATATTCATTTCGATATTTTACTATTCATTTCGATATTTTAAAACTCTCACCCTTCGACATTTTATATAATACATCTCGACATCTTCTAGGCTTAGTATTACTTCATGTGTCGAGATTTACTCCAGATATCTAAACACTACTACAGTTCTTGGTAATCCCAATATCTCCCAGAAAACCCTAAAAGACACCATCTGATCAGAATATCCTATACTTCGACATCTTTAAAATTCATACTACCGAAATACATAACATCATGTACTGAGTTCTAAATTCTTTGGTATATGAACTCAAAAAGAACTAAAATTATTAAGTATATTACCTTTCGAACAGTTCACATGAAATTCACATGATTATTTCGAAAACTTCACATGGTTATTCCTTGATCACGTAAGTAAAGGAAAACCTATCAATGGTATGCTATTTATGTTCCAACATCTAAATTATGTGCTAAATATAAAAGAACAATATGATATAGAATTTTTTTTTTTTTTTTACCTTCTCCCTTCGACTTCTTCGAATGGTCTGAGGGTTTTGAGTTTAAAATCTTTTCTTCTCCTACTTTCTTGCTTTTATAATTCTTTCGTTTATGATGTATATCCTAGTTAGTAATTGGGGTATAAGAAATATATGGATACATTGAAATCTACAATTGATTTGACACTTCTCAATGACGTTTTATTTCCCCTTGGTTAAGGAAATCATAAACTTATCCAATAACTAAACATATTAACATTACTTGGGCCTTATAATACTAAATTTTTGGGCATAAATTCGAAATTATTGAGCATATAGCCCAATTCTTACTTTATTGATATATTATGATTATTATCATTATTTAACCTTTAGACTTCCTTTGAAAATATTTAAATTTCATCACCAACTTCCTACTTAGCAAATCATATTATTAATTTACATCAAAATCCCTTTTTAAAATTTACGGGTATTACATCCTCCCCCCCTTAAAAGAATTTCGTCCCCGAAATTACGCCGACTGGAATAATTCGGGATAACGAACTCTCATATCATCCTCACGCTCCCACGTGGCTTCCTCAACTAATTGATTCCGCCACAAAACCTTAACTAACGGAATAGTTTTATTCCGTAGTTGTTTTGACTCGTACATCAGAATTTCTACGGGCTTCTCTTCGTAACTCAAGTCAGGCTTGAGTTGTTGATAAAGAAGTTCGTTCTGGATCACATGACTTGGGTCCGCGACGTATTTTCGTAATGTCGATACATGAAATACGTCGTGAACTTGTGATAGGGAAGTCGGCAATTCTAACTGATACGCAACCTCGCTGACTCGTTTGACTATCTTGAAGGGGCCTATGTATCTGGGACTTAGCTTGCCTTTCTTTCCAAAACGCTTTACTCCTTTCATCGGGGAGATCTTTAGAAATACTTGATCCCCTTCTGCGAACTCCAAGGGTCGTCGGCGATGATCTGCATAACTCTTCTGTCGACTCTGAGCCGTTCGCATTCTTTCTCGGATTTTGGTCACTGCTTCAGTTGTTTCTCGAATCATATCGGGTCCTAATACAGCTCGTTCCCCGATTTCGTCCCAATGAACAGGGGATCGACACTTGCGCCCGTACAATGCCTCGTACGGTGCCATCCCGATCGTAGCATGGAAGCTATTGTTGTAAGAAAATTCGATCAGCGGCAAATATTTGCTCCAATTTCCCTTGAAGTCTAGCACGCACGCTCGTAACATATCCTCAAGGGTTTGGATCGTCCGTTCAGACTGCCCGTCGGTTTGGGGATGGTAAGCAGTACTAAACGAGAGTTTGGTACCCATTGCTTTCTGCAGGCTCTGCCAAAAGTTCGACAAAAATCTCGAATCTCGATCCGAGACTATAGAAATTGGAATTCCATGGAGGCGGATGATTTCCTGAATATATAATTCCGCATAGCGTTCCATGGAAAAAGTGGAACTAATTGGAAGGAAATGAGCCGATTTGGTCAGGCGATCAACAATCACCCAAATAGCATCGTGGCCTTTCGTCGTTTTGGGTAAACCAACGACGAAATCCATCGTAATATGATCCCACTTCCATTCCGGAATGGGTAGAGGCTGTAGGGTTCCACCGGGTCGCTGGTGTTCCGCTTTAATCAATTGGCAGGTCATACATCGGTTTACAAACGCTGCGATGTCTTTCTTCATTCCTGGCCACCAGTATGTTGCTCGCAAGTCTTGATACATTTTCGTGGATCCTGGGTGTACCGAATATGTGGTCGCGTGTGCTTCCTTCATTATCGTTTGTCGTAACTCCTCGTTGTTAGGTACATAAAGACGGTTCTTGTATAGCAAAGCTCCATCCTCTCGGATGTTAAAATCTTCGGGTAGTGCCTCCTTCATTTTTAGGTAAAGTTCATCTTCTTCTTGTGTCTTCTTGATCTGTTCTAGCAGCGTGGGTTGAAGAGTTAGCGTTGCTAGTCTTTCCTCAACTTCGCCCAAATTAACTACCTCTATTCCAAGCTGATGTAACTCTGCATTCACCGCTTTTCGACTTAGCGCATCTGCGACTACGTTTGCCTTACCCGGATGATAGCTGATGACGCAATCGTAGTCCTTGACGAGCTCCAGCCATCTTCGTTGTCGCATATTCAGTTCCTTCTGAGTGAAGAAATACTTCAAACTCTTATGGTCTGTGAAGATCTCACATTTCTCTCCGTAGAGATAATGTCTCCAGATCTTCAGAGCGAAGACCACTGCTGCTAATTCAAGGTCATGGGTTGGGTAGTTCTTCTCGTATTCCTTTAGTTGTCGCGAAGCATAGGCAATCACCTTTCCGTTCTGCATCAGCACACACCCCAAGCCATTCTTCGAAGCATCGCTGTATACTGCAAATCCTCCGGCCCCTGATGGTATTGTCAATATTGGGGCAGAGGTAAGACGTTTCTTTAACTCTTGAAAACTCTGTTCGCATGCTTCGGTCCATTTGAACGGAACGTTCTTCCTCGTCAGATTGGTTAATGTAGAGGCAATACTGGAGAAGTTCGCTATAAACTTACGGTAGTATCCCGCAAGTCCTAAGAAACTTCGGACCTCAGTAGGAGTAGTAGGTCGTGGCCAATTATTCACAGCTTCGATCTTACTCGGGTCCACAGAGATTCCATTCCCAGAAATCACGTGTCCCAAGAAGGCTACTTGCTCAAGCCAGAATTCACACTTCTTGAATTTGGCGTAGAGCTGTTTCTCTCGTAGGATTCCTAAGACGGTTCGTAGATGGCTTTCGTGTTCGTCTCTTGTCTTAGAATAGATCAAAATATCGTCGATAAAGACGATAACGAACCGATCGAGGTAGTTTTTGAAGACTCGATTCATCAAGTCCATAAAAGCAGCTGGGGCGTTTGTCAGTCCAAAAGGCATAACCAGAAACTCGTAATGGCCGTACCTTGTACTGAACGCAGTTTTTGGAACATCTGCCTCCCTGATTTTTAACTGATGGTATCCCGAACGGAGGTCGATTTTCGAGAATACCGAAGCTCCTTGCAATTGATCGAACAGATCATCGATCCTTGGCAAAGGGTATTTATTCTTGATCGTGATCTTATTCAACTCCCTGTAATCGATGCAGAGTCGCATCGACCCATCTTTCTTTCGTACAAAAAGAACGGGTGCGCCCCACGGCGAGAAACTCGGCTGGATAAACCCTTTAGATAGTAGGTCCTCCAGCTGTTCTTTCAACTCTTTTAACTCGTTCGGCGCTAAACGGTAAGGGGCTTTAGAAATTGGGGCTGATCCTGGCATCAGATCTATCTTGAACTGTATTTCTCGATCAGGGGGTAACCCCGGGAGATCGTCGGGAAATACATCAGAGTATTCGTTAACTACAGGTACATCTTTTAGTTCTGGCAGAGGTAAATCCTCCGCCTTCACTGCATATATGAGATAAGACTCACAACCTGACCTCAAGAGTCGTTGAGCCTTTAGAGCCGATATTCTTGGAATACTATTCTTATCTGATTTACCCGAAAAATGAATGCTTCTTCTTCGGGCAGTTGAAATTTAACGACCTTCTTGTTGCAATCTATGATGGCTCCATATCTTGAAAGCCAATCCATTCCGAAGATGACGTCGTAGTCGTTCATCGGGATTACAATCAGGTCGGCACTCAAGTTCCTACCCTCAATATTTACGACGCATCCTCGCAGTACTTGGTTGGTATGCGTCGGATCCCCATGAGGTAGAGTAACTACATAGTTGCATTCAGAGGAGGTAGGGGATATTCCTACCTTCGCCACGTACTTAGCCGACACAAATGAATGTGTGGCTCCAGAATCAATTAGCACAGAAGTGGGCACGCTATAGATAGTTAACGTACCCGTCACAACAGAAGGGTTCGCTTCGGCCTCCTCATTGGTAAGTGTGAAAACTCGTGCAGGAACCGGTGGAGGTCGAACTGGTGTTCGGGTCGGGTTTTGGGGCATGTTCGTGTCACAATTTCTTGCATAGTGCCCATCCTTCCGCATCTGAAACACTGTGGGTTTGGGTTGGGTCTGGGTTGGTAACAGGCGCCGAAGTGGTAACGGCCACACTGTCTACATTGGGGTGCTGGGTTTGGAGATCTGCTCTGAATATTTATGGGTCCTTGGTTCAGCATCGGGCGCCAGTTCTGTTGACCCTGGCGACTTCCTTGGCCTTTGTTAAAAATTTGGCGTTTACGGTCATTTCCAGGTCCTTGCTGACTCTCCCTCCTCTTCTTCGCCTCCTGAGCTTCGGAAATCTGAGCCTCAGCTTGCTCAGCTATCATGGCCCTTTCTGCTACTTGGGTGAATTCCATATGTCGGGCCCCTGAGATACTTAGGTCGCGATAAAGTTCTGGTTTGAGGCCAGTAATGAACCTCGTCACCTTCAACGAATTAGTTACGACCATGTGAGGAGCAAAACGGGATAGTTCCTCGAATCGACGAATATATTGGGCAACCGGCATTGCTCCTTGTTTCAGATTCATAAACTCTTGCATTCGTCGTTCCTGTTCATGGGCTGTAAAGTACTTACTATGAAAGAGTTCCCTGAATCGCTCCCACGTCATTATCACTGGGTCTTCCAAGACTTTCACAGTGTCCCACCAGAAGCGGGCATTTCCTCTCAGCATTGAAACGGCGCACAGAACTTTTTCATCTTCAGGTACGCGACTGTATATAAACATATCTTCTACAGTCCGTAGCCAATCTTCAGCTATTGCGGGATCTATGGCATCCGCGAACGTTGGGGGATCCATCTTTCGAAAACGTTCCCCGATAATTTCTACACGTGCAGGCTGAGGGGAGGGACGATGTTCAGACGAGCTATGATGATGAAGTAGCTCGTCGATTTGATCTGATTAGCGATTGATATGATCAGACTGACGCTGAAGTAATTCAGTCAGTCGTAGAATAATGGAGTCCCTTTCATTTGGAGGGGACTCCGGTTCAGCCCTACGGCTGGATTCAGCCACATGTTCACTACGGGTTCTTGGCATTTTTCAACTATTATCTACAATAATTCAAATAAAACACATATCAGATAACACATAATCACATAGTCGAGCATTTAACTTACAGGCCAGACTGGTTCTCCAGGCTTTTGAGCGGCAGTACATGGACAGTCTTCAGAATCTAGAGCCTACGCTCTGATACCACCTGTGGCGACCCTACTTTTCTAATTAGGATTATTGGCGGATTTCCGCAGCGTAAGCCGCAGAAGGCCCGTCTAATTAAAACTTTTTCCTAAAAGATAATATAATACAATAAAATATTAGTTTACATAGTAGTATCTGTACAACGGGCGTAGCCCCAAAAATGTCAAAAGAACAAAAACTCTATTATCGCTCCACAGGTCTTCATCCATGTACCGCCCCGCCCTCAAAAGTCCGTGGAGCACCGCCACCAGCCGCCTCAGTCTTGACGCGCATCGGCGTCAGACTCAGTACCTACAACACGTAAACACTGAGCGATTTGCCCAGTAGGTGAATAAAAATGCATGTATGCACGTGGAAGCTCATTCCCGATCCCAATATCTCACATGCACTGTTCACTCTTTCTTTTCCCACAATCCTATCAAACACACAACACAGGGCCCTAGGTCAGACTCGACACCTCGCGCGCCCATAATAATAACATACGGAAGCTTACACTAGCAGCGTTTTGACGATCACGCAACTGCCCTGCTAGGCAGCTCTTCCGTAAGCGGTAGCCTACGCCGACAGCGTTTTGACGATCACGCAACTGCCCTGTCAGGTCGCTCCCTCCGCTAAAAATAAAATCACGACGGTTTTGCACCTCGGGACGTTCACGCCCGAGTAGACAGATCGATCACGCCTGTCTGCCGTCAGGTGTCATACGAGTACCAACCTCGACTCCTCAACGAGTCAACAACAAAAATCACAAACTCTCATTCTACCCCGCTCGACAATATTTTAAATCAACCGTCTCAACACGGTGTAAATATCTCACCCCTGTGATATGATATGCATATATCATGCATATAAACGTGATAACGTATAAAAGCATGATCTACATGAAACGTGCGTAAAATATGTATAACACATAAATCACGTAAATCATTTAAGCACATAGAAACACATAATTGTGTTTACGTATTGTAGATGGATGATCCACCTACCTGTCCTCCCGATAAAATCAGTCGACAATCCTGGTGAATTCCCTACAGTTCGAATATCTGAGTACACAATATTATTATATCAGTATATTTACTAAGTCACCTAACTTCGAAATTTTCAAACTCTAAATTTTGAAATCATAAAATTATCAAACCCTAAAATCACGAAAACCCTAAAATGATGAAAACCCTAATTTGTTAAGAACTACTAAATTCCGAAAATCTTGTTGGGGAGGTTAAATGTCGAAGTTCTATAAATCTCGAGATCATATGTCGAATCCTTAAATGTCGCGATCATATTGTCTAAGTCCTTAAATGTCGAGATCGTTATGTATGATAATAGAATATATAGAAATCTTTACAAGTTGATCTGGATTGGTTAAGGTAAATATCGAAATGG
This sequence comes from Craterostigma plantagineum, assembly GCA_027422505.1. NCBI lineage: Eukaryota > Viridiplantae > Streptophyta > Magnoliopsida > Lamiales > Linderniaceae > Craterostigma > Craterostigma plantagineum. The sequence continues at coordinate 79,737 of JAPQWV010000630.1, forward strand.
CATAAAGAATTGTCGAGATGTGATTAAATGTCGAAACACATGGAAAATGTCGAAATGAGACTGAAAAATGTCGAGACCTAGTTAAATGTCGACATTTATCCTATAATTATCATTCGACATTTATACATTCAAAGCCCAGCTTTTATCGAGATTATGATGTTATCGAAATCCTCTCTAAAATGATGTCGACATCTATATTGTTATTATCAAACATCTCGAGACCTACATTAAAATGAAATGTCGAGTTTATTAAAAGAAAATGTCGAGCTATTCTGTGGAAGTAAATGTCGAGACTTAGCTTAATAAATAATGTCGATATTCATTTCGATATTTTACTATTCATTTCGATATTTTAAAACTCTCACCCTTCGACATTTTATATAATACATCTCGACATCTTCTAGGCTTAGTATTACTTCATGTGTCGAGATTTACTCCAGATATCTAAACACTACTACAGTTCTTGGTAATCCCAATATCTCCCAGAAAACCCTAAAAGACACCATCTGATCAGAATATCCTATACTTCGACATCTTTAAAATTCATACTACCGAAATACATAACATCATGTACTGAGTTCTAAATTCTTTGGTATATGAACTCAAAAAGAACTAAAATTATTAAGTATATTACCTTTCGAACAGTTCACATGAAATTCACATGATTATTTCGAAAACTTCACATGGTTATTCCTTGATCACGTAAGTAAAGGTAAACCTATCAATGGTATGCTATTTATGTTCCAACATCTAAATTATGTGCTAAATATAAAAGAACAATATGATATAGAATTTTTTTTTTTTTTTACCTTCTCCCTTCGACTTCTTCGAATGGTCTGAGGGTTTTGAGTTTAAAATCTTTTCTTCTCCTACTTTCTTGCTTTTATAATTCTTTCGTTTATGATGTATATCCTAGTTAGTAATTGGGGTATAAGATATATATGGATACATTGAAATCTACAATTGATTTGACACTTCTCAATGACGTTTTATTTCCCCTTGGTTAAGGAAATCATAAACTTATCCAATAACTAAACATATTAACATTACTTGGGCCTTATAATACTAAATTTTTGGGCATAAATTCGAAATTATTGAGCATATAGCCCAATTCTTACTTTATTGATATATTATGATTATTATCATTATTTAACCTTTAGACTTCCTTTGAAAATATTTAAATTTCATCACCAACTTCCTACTTAGCAAATCATATTATTAATTTACATCAAAATCCCTTTCTAAAATTTACGGGTATTACAGCCTGGCTTGTTGCATTTGAAACATTTCTGCACGTTGTTCCCGGATGATGATATTCCCTTGTTCCTAGGCTGGAACTTGGAGTTTCCCTTGAACTTTCTTCTCATCCGAAACTTTTCAAATCTTCTGGTCAGCATGGCGATCTGTTCCATTAGGTCCTCCTCAGTTTCTTCTTCACCTTCAGAATCATTTTCTTGTTCGGTGTTAAATGCAATGTTTGGTTGACTTCGGACCGTTGGTTTCTCTTTGATGGAGATCTGAGTCATCTCGTAGGTGGTAAGAGATCCAATCAATTCTGACACGGAAAGTTGGTCCAAGTCCTTTGCTTCGTAGATGGCAGTTACTTTGGGATTCCATTCTCTTGGCAGAGATCTTAGTATCTTCCGTACTTTCTCACCGTCCGGTATTTTCTTTCCCAACGAGAACATTTGATTTATGATGCTCATGAATCTTGCGTACATATGGCTTATGGTCTCGTTGTCCTCCATTTTGAACAGCTCGTATTGGTGAGTTAAGAGGGCTATTCTTTCTTGTACAACTCGAGTGGTTCCCTCATGTGTGACTTGAAGCATCTCCCACATGTCCTTGGCAGATTCGCATGAACTCACACGATTGTATTCTTCTCTTGTAAGCGCGCAGGCGATCATGTTCTTAGCTTTGGCATTCAAGGATATTCCTCGCTTGTCGGTTGCATCGTACTCGGAACCTTTCTTTGGAGTTCCATCCGCCTTCTTGGGACTGTAGGGTCCAGTCGTGATGATATCCCACAGGTCATAGTCAGTAGCAAGCAGGAATTCCTTCATACGATTTTTCCATATAGCATAGTTTGTTCCATCGAAGAGCGGTGGCCTGGAATGAGATTGTCCTTCTGCAAAAACATCAAAACTCAAAGAAGCCATTAGATCTTCAACTCATGCTTGTTAAGCCCGTCGTTTGAGTAACCCGCTCTGATACCAAATGAAGATATAAATGTGCCTAAGAGGGGGGGTGAATTAGGCTTTTAAAACTTTACGCTTCTTTTCACAAATATTAAATGTGGTGACTTAGATATGCCTACTGATGTTTGTAACTAGTACGTCCGATATATCCTAGTAACGTCGGATGTGCGTCGGGTCTGTCTCACAGCGATAAAGAAATAACTGAAAAGTAAATGCGAGACAGGATTTTTATAGAGGTTATATCCCCAACTGGGGTTTACTCCTCTCCTTGGGATTTGCTTCCCAAGAGTTTAACCAATCACTATAATGCACCGTAGCTGGATACAAAACTGATTGGTTAGCCCAATACACAACCGAAACAAGTCGAACACTAGACACTACTAGGTTACCACACGCCGAGTTTCGTTCCTCGGAATCTCCTTGATCCCGACAGACACAGCTCGCTACCGAAGGGCCCCCGGACTTGTCCTTCCCTTCACGTGTGCGTAAACGTCGACCTTGCCTCCTTGGTATTGCTCACGTCCGAAGACAACACGTCCGAAGACAGAATATATGGCAGGAGATGATGGAATATCAGATAAATCACTCGCTCAGTGATGGATAGGCAAGTTAAAGTTCGGGTAGGCAGAAAGCTATCGCAAGTGACTAGCTCAGGAATATCTTAGTATCTCTCTGCTCAAGAATCCCTCGTAGGCTTTAAATACGCAAGTTCTGTTCCGTTTCTGTACGTCGAAAATCTAGAGTGAAGCTCATATAAATCCTTTTCTAATAGCACTTCACATGGAAAGTTATATCAAACAATAATCACCAAATCAAGCATAGTTTCCATGTAGCTTTCGAGTCAATCATACCATATAAATCATGCTTCTAATAAATCGTCACAACGGTCATATAGCACATTAAAACATGATTATTTTCCATATAAAGCTCAATTTTCGTACTCAAACAATTTCAACCATTTCGCATATATTTTCCATATCGAAATTTTCCATAAGTGATTCCCTGCTATCATTTCCTAGTAACGAGTAACTTTAGGTTTACTTTCCAAGTATGGCACATAAGATAGCAAGGCATAAGCACGTTTTCCATGTACAGCTCATAGCATTTAATCAATATATTTACCATGTTTAGCACAAGAATCAGATCAGAGCTTACATAAATCGATTTATCACATCATGGCACAACTTTCCTTATTTCAGAGATCACATCCGTTTATAACATATCATATAATAGCATCTTATCCATAAGGTCAATAAAATCAAATCTTTCCTAAATATAATAATCCAATCAGCACAAGGAAAGATATCAATTTAATATTTCGCATTTAATTCAGTGCAAGGCAAGCAAGGATCGTGCATATGATTTTCGTCCAGGAATAAACTGATATCAACGGATATATCACTTTCCATATATAAACAGCATATTTTCCATATGTAGCTCAGTAGGATATCTCATGCATTATTTCCATATATAGCACAGAACGATATATCCTATCTCATGGACTGTCTATAACATGCGATCACATAGTTCCATCAAATCATTACAAAATCACACGCAATTCAAATACTCAACACTTTAACAATTTTCATCTCATTTGCAATACATGGTTGAACATTATCATGAATTTAGACATTTTATTTTTCCCAAATCGAATTGCTTATTTTATAGACCTAATGTCGTTACAATTACATCGTTCATCAAAACTCTCTAACATATATGGACCAAAAAGGTCAACACATTTTATTAAGAGTATTTTAGTGAAAACATAGTTTGGGTCTTTACCTTTAAAGTTTCTAAAAATAGGTCCTTAAAACTAAAGAAAATACTGACAGGGACTGATCACTAACTTTAAACTTTCCTAGGACCTGAAAACAAATTGCCCCTTATTTATATGTCATGATGAGATCTTGCATGTTTGGCATTTAATAAGTATATTACTTTTTGGCCAATTTCACTATTAGAGACATTATGATCTTTTTGAATAGAATCATTCTTCGCCTACAAATTCAATTAGATGCCTTCTTCACGTACAATACATTCTTTGGCTTTTCTAATATGCGATATTTGGGCAGTTCAACTTCGGCTTTTCGTTACGTAGAAAGAATATGGTAAGATAACTACATTTCTAGCGTCTTTTCATGGTTTTAAATATGAGACACTCGAGAATATAAGGTTAAAGGAAAAAAAGGTTATTAACTCGCTGCCGTTTAAGCGATTTCTAATTGTTGCTCCTCTTAGGCCCAAATAGCCCATTTGGAACAATCTTCTTATTCACGACTATTGGGCCTTAGGCCCAACAAAGAAACACGACGTCGTTCGCATCATGGTTAGTAATGTCTCTTTTCGTCTTTCTTCCCACGAAATTATTTTCCCGCTTTTTGAAGCTTGCGCAGTAATGGCTCCCAAAACCGATAGCACTGAAGGTAAAAAATCATCCAATCTTACGAACTGCGCATACTGTTGGTTTCTTCGCGATTATCGTTCGCTGATATGTTTCTGTTTGTTTAATTCCAGCAATCGTTCTCAACTACGTGAATGAGGTGAGTCGTGTAATTTCTAATTTCAATTTCTTTTTGCCTCCATTTGGATTTGCTTGCTTGGGGATCTTGCGATTTGTGGTTGTTGGTTTCTCTTTTATTCTATGGATGGTGTTAGCTGTGATCGGCTGTTAAGTTTCGCTGTTTTACAATCAACTACGAACACTTGTTTCCGTAATCGGACATCAGTGAAGGTTCACCGTGATTATGATTGTTTGTTTGCAGCAAAATAGGCCTTTGAATTCACAGAACGTGGCCGATTCATTGCAAAAGTTCAATCTTAAGAAGACTGCTGTTCAAAAGGCCCTTGATTGCTTGGCTGATGGTGGGAAGATATCATTCAAAGAGTACGGTAAGCAGAAAGTATATTTGGCAAGGCAAGACCAGTTTGACATTCCGAATACGGAAGAGCTCGCTCAGATGAAACAAGAGAACTCCATTCTGCAACAACGGTTCGATGAGCAGAAGAAAGCTATTGCTGATGTTGAAGGAGGTAAATGTTTCGAGCCATATGTTTGCTGATGAGCAAATACTAAATCATATACGATTTCTCTTGTTGATATGGTTTGGGTTGGTCTTCTGTGTGGAAAATCCCTGAGCTGTTAGGTGTGTTGAGTGCCTAATCTGCTTTGTGCTATTGATTGTGGCAGAGATTAAAGCATTGCAATCAAATATGACCATGGAGGAAATACAAGCAAAACAAACCAAACTGCAAAATGAGGTAAAAGCGATGGAAAGTAAAACTTTGTGCTCCCTCTTTTCTGATACAATTGCATGTATATGTTCCTGTATAGGTAATACATATAATAGATTCATAAAAAGACTATGTGTCTTGTGTGTTATTGCAGCTCAAGCATATGGAGGAGAAGTTGGTTAAGCTGAGACAAGGAGTTACTCTGGTGAGCCCAGAAGAGCGGAGTGCCGTGGAAATATCGTACACAGATATGATAAATCAGTGGAAAAGACGCAAGAGGATGTTCAGAGATATCTGGGATGCCCTAACAGAGAACTCACCCAAGAATCTGAAGGAGTTCAAGGTCTTCTTTTCTATCTCCTATTGAAACACTGTTTTCCATTTTCGAGCGACAGAAGCAACTCATGTTTATGTAGTGCAGGAGGAACTCGGGATTGAGTACGATGAAGATGCTGGAGTAAACTTGCAGTCGTTTGTCGATCTAATGCCAAGTGGAAAGAAGAGACCTAGGGGAAGCTGAGAACCTCCAGTCATCACAGGTTATAATTATTAGTATGTCAATGTTCATGCATAAGATGATGGATAAGATTTCAAAGTATAATGTATGTATGCACTCTACTCCCTATTTCTCCTTTATGCTATTATTCTTCACAATCCCAATTACCCTTGAGGTTTCCCTTTTTACCTACCTCTTAGCCTTGCATCAGTTCTTTCTCGTGTCTTTCGTACCCTCTCTTCAGTTTCGATTTCAAATCCATCTTCACTTTCTTCGATTTCGATTTTCATTAGCCTTTAAGTCTGTCCCAAGCGTTCTTATTATCGTATTATTACCACTTTGTTGTCCAAAGCAATTTGTTTAGCATCGACAGTCTCTCTACTAAGATCGACATCCTCTCGTCGAAAGCTTCAAAACAGTCTATATGCATAAAGAAATGAGTAGCTTCATTCCATATCCTTAATAAATCAAGTGATTGTCATTCAAACCTACCTTAACGTTGTTAACTCCACAAATCGTTGATCATCATTCAAACTTACCTTAACGTTGTTCACTCCACAATTTGTTGTGCAACTCAACCAAATTTGGTCCCATACTATGATTTTAATAGCTTACAAATATCTTCAAGTCGCCACCATTGCCGCATGGGTCAAGCTCGATGAGATGAGAACATTACATTTTTTGTATTAGCTTGGATTTAGATATTAACATCATCAATGCACTATTTGGGCCTGGTTGGGCTTTGGCTGCATGTCTACCGTGTGTGGTGAGCGATGGTTTCTTTTGTACTTTCTTATATTACTTATAAAATAGTGACATTTCCAAAAAAAAAAAAAAAAAATTCACATTTTTTATTTAAGTCTATATGTCTGTGGAGAACATTAATAAATAATAGCAGATTCGATGAGCCTCGTTTTGGTTATGAATCTTGAGGCTTTGGATATTCTTCGAAATAAAGCAAAAACTTTCAATAATCCCATGCTTCATTCCGAAATAGGAAGCTCTTGAAACGCAATTAAAAAAATGCATATTTTTTTCATGCATATATTATCCTAGTTGGAGAAGTGTTCAGTTGCATGCATTCTCATCTTTGTGGTCAAGCCAAGCCCATTTAATACAATGATGTGTAACCGTAACTATACATATTTTATTTTTCCTTTGTCATCTTTCGTTGAAGACTTTGCTTGCTTCCTGGTATATTATCTAAAGACATGACTTTGTTAGTTAATTAGGCACTAATACACGTATTAATAGAAAAAAATTACTAAAGGTCAAACAAAACAGCATCTAAACTGCTGTTTATATAAAAGAGAACGGTTGGCATTGAATCCCTAGTCAAGTAGACCTAAGATTTTTGGATATCATATGAAGTAGCAAGTTTTTTGTGGCGTTAAGACTTAAAAGAGTCATCAAAAGACCTATTTAATTATCTTCTTAGAAATAAAATCCATTTATTAATCAGAACAAAGCCCGAATACATTATTGTGTCAAGAAATCGAGAACACGATATTATGAAAAAAATGAATGGGTTATTCCGTCCGTACAGCTGATATTTGGTTGATTGAATAGTGCATGCGCATTGAGCTTTCATATCAGGGGAAACAAAACTTGATATGAGATTTCACATGCATGAACAATATATGAATAATTGGATGGGACGAAAGATTTTAGGGTCATTTATTTAGGCAGACCAATCTTTTGTGGTAACTACTATACTAGCTTGGCTGTATAATCCTTCTTGCCTTCAAGTCAAATTTGCAAGAAAAAATAAAAATTGCAGCTTACCATAGAAGATTTATTGCAGTCAAAATGCCTTGAAATGAAACCAGACTGCACTCTTGTCCTAATCTCATGTTTAAGTATCGACAAAAGAATCACTCATGGGAAAATTCAATCAAATAGCTATCAGATCATAGGGAAAAAAAGAGAGCAAGAAACACCTACCTATGGATAAAAGTAAACAAATAATTCCGAATTCGCAGCCCCGATAATTACCAGTTATGAGACAGAAAGGAGATGCAATCACCCTTTTCGTTTTTATTTTCCTGATTTCAAAGCAGCAACGGGGCATCTCCGGGAAACATAATCCTCGACAACAACCAAAGCAAGGATTCAGATACAGTAACTTCATCGTACCGTTTATCACAAATTGTGTATCAATCAGATTGCATGCAAACTATGAACCGCAAAACGAAACACCCCCTATATCCGACATGCAATCCCCGCGCAGCACCAAATGGGATTAGAAAAAAAAAAACATAGAACACTCTGCTCCAAGTTCAAAATAAGTTCAGGTACATAACATGCTTTATTCAGATACACTTTCGGAACCAGATTAATGGGAGATATGGGACAAACCAAACGTCCCACAGTAGATTAATCTTGAGTATGTTAACTAATAGTAGATTACTTAATGCTATTTAATCAAGTACAGGATAACTACAGAAAACTCCAGATATCAAGCAAAGTATGGAAGTTTGATTCACAAAGATTACCCAGAATAGACAAACCAAGGTACCTTCTCTAGTGTCTTTAATCACCAAAACCACTCAAAGGCTGTCCTCATGGCCAATGCAGATTCCTGAACCAAGGGTTGAATTAGATTCACCAGAACCAAAGCAATAAAAGAAGCAAGGGTACAGTACAGAGGAAGAGTAGCACTATCAACAGCATAATTGCAAGAAATCAATCCAAAAGACCACCAATAGAGAGAAAGAGATATATGATGGGCGAATAAAAGTATTAATGTCGGAACCATATGGCATACCACACATGGGTATGTCAATAACGATCCGTTTCCCGTAAAACCTTCTACCGTGGATGGTCATGGCGCTTACTATTTCACTAGTAGATCCGTATCAAGATGTAAAATCAGATTTAAAAAAAAAATAAGGAAATCAGAAAGCTTCCTTTAATGTTAACATTGAGACAGTACGCACAGAACGAAAAACACCAAGTTATCTTACAATAGACACAGAAAATAATCTCAGGAAACATCTCCCGCTTAATGGCCACCTCAAGATAATCCTTGATGAACTTCAACCATGCTTGATCACTTCCTAGTTCTTGCTCCCGCACCAGGCAGGCAAAAACAGATAAATGCTCAATCATTAGAAAGATCAGTGTTGAGGAGACAACATTAAAATATACACGCTACTGCAGTTCTGTAGTCAGAGTTCAGCATCAGGGTCACTTGCCCGTGATGAAAGGATGACTCAAGGCTTGAGATACTGTTATCCTCTTGTCTGGATCTAAAACAAAAATTTTCTCCATTAAATCTTTGAAGTTCGCCACCATCTTTGGATCCTCACCAGGGTACCCTGATATTAATGTGCCAAAATCTTTTGGCTTGATATTTATAATCAGCTTTCTTATTACCTGCAAAAGTAGTGCATACCAAAAGACACCATAAGTGTAGGCTTCAAAGAAAGAACAGATCAGATGCTCATCTCTCTCTCTCTCTCTCTCTCTCTCTATATATATATATATATATATATGTATGTATGTATATATTATATATATATATATATATGTATGTATATATGTATGTATATATATTATATATAATATATATATACATTTATAAAGGAGCATCAAACAAGTCGCAGCCTCACCTTCTTTGATACAGGGTCCTCCTCAGCGGCAAGGAAATTCAAGTCTTGATCAAAGTGATGACCTGTAAATCCTCCCTGTGGCAAACAGCAGACGCAGATTCATTACACCCAAAAGAACTACGGGTTTGACATGCTTTATGGGGTGACTTAACTATGACTCTCCAACTTATCAACAAAATGAGATTTACCTTCCGAAGCATCTTTTTGGGGAATGATCCTTTCAGTTCCATGTGAAGACGAAGCATGTCATTGTTAGTGTGACCAGGAAAGAGCACTTTTCCAGTATACAGCTCAAATAAGCAGCAGCCCACTGACCAGATATCCAGGGGATGATCGTAAGGAAGACCTAGAACTTTAGGTAAAACAAAAAGTAATACAATCAGCATAATGTGGGGATAAAGCTGTATAACGAAATAATAACACATAAAAACTTACTGATCTCCGGAGCACGATAGAAGCGACTCACGAGATAAGGGGTGATTTCATTTTTACCAGTGAACATGGCATTGCCAAAGTCACATAGTTTCAACACATTTTTTGCTTCATTGACCTAACATGTGATGAAAACTCCACTTTAGTATTGGCCAAACTAGATGAGCAAGAATATAAGAAGGGGCATTGAATACCAACCAGCATGTTATCTGGCTTGATATCACAGTGAAGAACACCACAGTTTTTCAAATGTTTCAGTGCTATGAAGAGTTGCTTAGCATAGGCCCTCACAGCAGTAAGCTTCAGACCAATATTACGACCAAATTTTTTGAGAACTTCACGTAAATTCATATGAAGAGATTCAAAAACTAAACATAAATGATTCCGATACTTGAACGTAGATAAGAAGCGAACACAATGACGCTTGTTCTCAGGGTCTGCACCAACCAACTTGTTTAGTATGACCAATTCTTCCATGCCTGCCTTATACCTACCAAGACAATAATGACAGTATTAATTATCCGATGTGGACAACAATTCAACCAACAAAGAAGGCAGATAGCAAAAGAACCCACATTGTCTCGTTATTACGTATGATTTTAATTGCAACTTCTTCAGGATCGCCTTCTGTAGCTTTGAGATCCTTGGCACGAACGACAGTTGAGAATACGCCTTTCCCATGGGCAGCGATTATTTCATAGCGTCCATCAAGAACTTCTCCAAGACGATAACCTGAATTAAAAATGATTCAGTTGGTAACAGAGATAGTTGCAACCTTCATTGAGAAAGATAAATCTCTGTTGTCAAATATCATAGAAGACGGAAATTCAATACGGAATTCACACGTGTTTGGAGGGGGAAATTTACAAAATTTACGAATAAGGGCATCATAGCGCAAGCATATATACATCAAGTTGCATGGCAATAAGAAAAAGGTAATTCTCACTTCTCTCAAAGAAATTAAGAAATCAACAGCATGAGGAGCTTCCATATGAAAGACGAATTTGCTATCTGAAACATACCATAGTAACCTTCTGCATCATCCCAATTGTCATGAAAATCACTTTTCTCAACAGCTACACCATCTCCTTTACCCTGTAGAACTTCAGCTTTAGGATATATTAAATAGGTTTACTATAACTTCTTTAAGAAAAAAAGCATCACACAGCTTCAGCATAAGCAATAAAACTCAAATCGTACTGAATCAGAAAAGATGATAGCCAAACTAGGAGCAAACAACTCATCAAGCAAGTGAACGGTAACCAAGTTTAGCAAAACGCATCTCAACTCTCAAAGGTGTAATCTTTAGAGGTATTGAAGGACTCGAAGAGACAACTAACCGTTTTGCGTACTCCAGCAGGTGACTCTCCAAATATATCATCATGGAACATATTTGCCGACCTCTCACTCTGCAGAAGTCCCACAAAAAAAATGTTTTTTTAACTAATGCTAGCTAATTTCACGAAAAGGCATTAAATCAATAGCAACTAAAGATCACCTACTTTAGGGGTACCCTCTCCTAGTCCGCTAATTCCTGCAGGCCTTTTAGAAGAAAGATCATGTGCAGGCGACTTGCCAACAGAGAAAGACGGTTGGGTTTCATCAACATCTCCTCCTTCTAACCCATTTTCAAATTCCTCTTTCACACCTTCAGGGAATGGAACTTCCATAGGAGGCTCCCCACATTGATTCTCAGCTGATCCACCAGAAAGCAAGAGGCAGATATAACACAGCCAAAGACAAGTCAGAAAAAAAAAACAATTGTTCACATTAGCATTCTAAACAATGATGATTTTCCAATTTGAACACCGAAGCATATTCAAAAACCAGTAGCAAGTCTTGCAATTTTCCATATTAAAGCCAAGCATGCCCATGTTTTCTTACCAATATCTTGTGACTTGGATTCACTTTTCTGTTGATTTTTGTACTTCTCCAGAATAGCCTGCCTTCGCCTCCTACTTTCCTCTTTAATTTTCTCAAGTTCGTCTTCTTCCTGTTCTTCAGGTTGCATCACAATCTCTTCGTCATAGTTCTCTGGTACGATTTCTCTGAATATGTAAATCGGAGATTAAAATTTAAGAGGAGAAGGCACAAGAGAGAACTGCAGGTTTCATTAAAAAAACAACACTATATACCTTTCAGGGGTACCTATACTGCTCTCCCTTTCAACAGTTCCAGAGCTCCCATTTTTAATATCGTTTTTCCTTGAACCCTCCCTTCGGTCATCCTCAGTGTGTCTTTTATTACTGATATCTCTATTCATATAATCATCCTTGTCATTGCTACTCTTTATGTGCCTGCTCAACCGCTCATTTTCATACTCCCTATCCCAATCTCTTCTAGCCCTTGATCCATCTCTGCTGCGTTCTCTGCCTCTCTCCCTATCCCTTTTTCTATCACCTCTCTCCCAATCCTTCTCTCTGCCCTTTCTCCTTTCCCTTTCTTGATAGGCATCCCGGTCTAGGTCCATGCCGGAGTCTCTTCTCCTATCCTTCTCCCTCTCCCTCTCACCTCTTTGTCGATCTCGATCTCTGTCCCAATCTTGAAGTCTACCTCTCTCTCTGTCCCTTTCTCTATCCTCTCTACCGTATTTCTCTCTTTTTCTTTCCCTATCACTATCCATTTTCCGTTCTCTGTTGTCTTCCGTTCGCCCATCACGCATGTCAATATCATAACTCCTTTCTCGTCTATCTGAATGTCTGCTAGAACTGCGGTCCCTACCCCTATCACCACCACGATCTCTCCCTCCATGCCCATGCTTTTCATTTTGTGAAACTAAACCCTCATCAACAAATTCCTTCGGATGTTTACTCTCCATATAGTAGGAGTCATCAATCTTGTGGGGTGTACCTCTGTGAGAAGCCTCTCCTGCAACGCTTCTAGAACGAGACCGCTTAGACCGTTCATGTGGATAAGAGGGAGAACCAGCTGACTGCTTTTTGTCATAAGACATAGATGCCCTTCTCAGGTCGACTGCATCATCACATTCATCCAGCTTCGTATCATCTCCATCTCCACGCAGATGCCTACCGTCAGTTTCATGATATTTGGGTGCATAAGATCCATTAGAAAGACCTGACCTAGAAGTAGATGCTCTCCAGCGATCCACTTCACCACTTATTTCGTCGACGATATGCTGACTACCAATTTTTTCTTCTGCCTCTACAGTGGCCTCATTGTCTCCCTATAAAGAAAATTCATGGAGTGTACATTAACACAAGAACCATCATCATCATCAACCAATAATGCATGCCAAATGATCTAGACATATAAACACATCTTACAAAATAATTGAAAGCCACCACTCAAATTTTCTGCAATGAGGACACGCCTAGGTGAGCTTTTCCTGGAACAAGAATGTAATACAAAGAGCAATAATACCTACCAATAAAAGCTTGATTCCGAACAGAATAGTTACAACCTATCCAAATAATGACTACTCTTCACCCTAGTCATATAGTACTATCACAAACTCTCCACAAAAGTGAATTCCACTTTAGTTGATATTTATCATCGATGAAACCACTATCTACCTTCTATTCATCCTCCAATATTAAAATTAAGAAAAAGTTAATATCGAGTGACAAAGAACTGTATTATGAAATTAAAGCCCACAGTCACTAGTCCCGGTGTGATATGCATGAGAAAATGCAATTGAACTGCAAATTGGAAAGAGAACACGTGCCCCAAAGGTAATCATATTTGATTCACCAGCATAATTTTTCTTACTGCTTGCCTAAATGAACAGGGCAAATCAATTCATGAAAAAATTGAACCAAAGAAAAATAAGGGAAATCAGAACAGACCATGTCCGCGTCATCACAACCACGGGCCTTCTCAATCTCCCCCGATTCGACATCAGATTGGGAGTTGCCCTTCAACTTCTGCAAATCCTCATCATCTACAATCTCCCCTTCCTCCATCTCGTAATTGACACCAGAAAAGACAGAAACTAAAGCACCATCCTTGGAGGGAGAAACCCCACTCCCATCGATATTATTATCACTAGCGAATTCCTCAACCCCAATTTCACTCCTTTCTCCACCAACCTGAATTTCATCGATCTCCATATTTTTTTCCTTATCCCTACTGCTACGATGACGACGGTGGTGGTGGCGATGGCGGTGGTGCCTGTGCTTTCGTCGCTTCGAACGATCCTCAGATGCTTCGGGAGATGGGGATCGATCGTGCTTGCGGTGCGTTGGTGATTCACCGGGCATCGTAATCTTAACTACGACCAACCAATCCGATTGCAACAAACTGAGAAGAACCACGGATTTTAGGTTAGGGTTTGAGATTTTCAGATTGTGGTGTTTTGGGGGTTTTCGAAAGATAACTGTGTGAACTATGACAATTGGCGAAAAAAGGTTGAAGTTTTAGTTTTCGGTCCTTGAATTTTGTGTAGTTTCCCATTTATACCCTTTAGTTCGGAGAACATATCAAACATCGAAACTCTTCAACAAATAATTGCAAAGCTTAATATTTCCTTATATACAATTCACACGTCTAATTTAAACCAATGAACCTTAAAAAGCATCTATATATATATATGAACTTCTTTAAACACTTGTTAACTCCATAACCATTGGGCCAAGTCCAAACTTTTATAATTACTACCCATTAATACGAGGATCGAATGTTCATTATTAGAATCAATGTTGTAAAATTCGCTAGACGCTAGTCAGGCCCCGAGGGGAGCCTAGCGCCTAAACGGTCTAGGCGGGACCCTAGGCGGTTTCTAGGCGGAAATTAGAGACGGTATACTCATTTTTTATTATTTTTGTTTTGAGTAAATGCATATTAAATTTATTCATCTAAAGAAATAATATTATTAATAATATTTCTTTGTATATAAAAATTTTCCAAAAAAAAAAAAAAAAAATTAAAAATAGAACTCGGCCACCTAGCCCGATTAATCGGCCGCCTAGACCAACTAACCGGTTCGACCGATTAATCGGGCGCCTAGGAGAATATCGCCGTGGAGGGCTCCGCCTAGCGCCTAGGCGCCGCTTAGGCGGCCGCCTAGGCCGTATTATACAACAGAGATTAGAATCATCTATTTGCTTCTCTTTTTGTTTGCTAGACTGGAAAGTAAGCAGCTAAAGCCTCATATCTCAATTATCTAACTTTTATCCATTAAATCTCTTCATTACAACCTTAAATTATGACCAAACCCAAACCCTCCATCCAAATCACATATGATTGCTGTTAATCATCCAAATCCACCGCCGCCCCAAACCCACCACCACCGCTCAACGGCGTCCCCACCGCCGCCGCCCCAACATCGCAATAAAATCAGCGCCGTCGACCATCAACGGCGGCATAACTACACCAAGGTTGCCGTCGTCACCATCATCTCGTTTCCCATGTTCTGGCCAAGAATTAATCGCCCTATCATCACTACCACCGCCGAGCACCATCATCACCATTGTATAACACTCGGCCTAGGCAGCCGCCTAGGCGCCGCCTAAGCGCTGATCGGAGGTGTACCGAGGCAACAACCACCTAATCAGCCAATTATTTGGGCCGATTCTTTTATCAAATGAATTAATCCACCTAATTTGCCGATTAGTTGGGCCGATTAGATCTTTATTGGCGAATAATCAACCTAATTACCAAAAAAATTTAAGAGCCACAGGCCCTATTGGCGAATAATCGGCCTAATCAGCCAAAATTTTAAGAGCCACATGCCGACAAGCCCACAGGCCCACAAGCAATTTATAAACATGGCAAGGCGTGAACCTAATTTCTACTGATGGTTGTGTGGGTTTATATAGAAGAGCACCCCACCCTCGATACATTTCCTAATCGGTGTGACACTAAATAGAAAATTCACACATGCCTTTTAGTACACTATATAGTATCTTGTTTATCTATGGGTTTAGTGGGCCCATCACCCACATCAGGCCCAATGTTAACCAATGCCTAAGCATTATATTGAATGGACTGAAGTATTTGACCTAAAATATATTAGTAAAAGATTTCATGTAGTAGCATAATAATTAAAAAATATTCACATAAAACAGAAAATATGATAATTACGTTGGACATCATCCCCGCCACGTTACCTTTGTAGTATCTATTTCATAGTTAGAATTGATATTATTTCTTTAAGGATTTAGATAAGTTAGATATACTTTTAATTTGGTAGAGTATTAAACATATAAGACATATAAATATTAAAAATAATAAAGACCGCCTAATTCACGTCTAGAAATCGCCTAGGGCCCCGCCTATGCCGTCTAGGCATTAGGCTCTTATCGGCGCCCGACTAACGCCTAGCGTATTTTATAACATTGATCATCGCCCCCGCCGGCCGCCTCTTCTCCTTCTCTTGCAAGAGTCACCGGCAAAGGAAAGACATCAGCTGTCGAGGCCTTTTCTCCGTCGCCTCGAGCCTCTCTTTTACGGAGGCGATCAACTTCGTTATCTCAGCTCTTATTCGCTCGTTTTAGTAATCTTGATAGCCGTCTATGCTGCCAGCGACTAATGATGCTTTGTACTTCTTCCTTCGACTTATGTTGTGTAATATGTTAATGTCGAAGATATGGAAAGGTTTTGTCTTTGTTCTCCAAAATAACTGATGCAAGTACCATAAATAGAAGATATGAAGATCACATCCTTTCTACCCCAAATTGGAGATTACATCTACCATAAATAGAAGATATGTAGATCACATCCTTTCTACAACAAAATAGGAGATTGCATCCACCATAAATAGAAGATATGGGATGAACCAATAAGGAGAGAAGATTCGAACTAAATATATACTATATTTAGGGAGATCTTCGAGGAGATATCTTAGGATATTCTCAAGAGATCTTTTAGTATTTCAAGAGAGAGCCAAGGCCATAAATAAAGGAGATTTCGAGATGCCACAATAGAGCTTTTGCACGAGAAACTTTTGAGAGCTTTTACGGAGCGAACACACGAGATATACGAGCAAACGAACAAAAGAGCGTTCATTGTTTTGCCTGGCTTTATTCTTTCCATTTGAGTCAAGAGTCTAGACGTAAGCTTTTAGGAAATGTTTAGAATCTTTAGATTCGTTTTAGGCATGAGTTTACTATCTTTGATAGTTGTTCTTTTTGTAATCCATTTTTAATAGTGTGCCATGAGGTTCGCAACAAGTTGAAGAACTTGCTGCATAAATTTACATTTTGTGTGTGTCGACTTTTGACTACTAAGTACATTTTTTTCGCTGTGCTAAAATGTTCTGATCTGGAGTGTTGTCCCGTGTGTTGGATCAACATTTTAGTCAACATCTATGTGTCTGGCTTTAAACTTAGTTAGGTCACATCCATATCCTATCGGGACCACTTCAAAGTGGTATCAGGGCCTCCGCTTAACGCAACTAAGCATTTTTTTATCCATTTCTATGGATGTTTCGAGCTCAAATTATTTTGGTAAGGTTCCTATTTTCGACGGATCCAACTACGCCTATTGGAAGGTCTACATGCGTCAATGCATCAAGTCAATAGATACACGTGCGTGGGGCGCCATGCTCAATGTATATATGCCACCAAGAATTGCACCAGATGCTGATGGTGAAGTCATGGACAAACCAGTCGGCAAATGGACGAATCTCGAGAGGAGTGCAGCCGAGTCCAATGACAAAACCCTTCATGCCATATTCTCGTCTGTGGACATATCATGCTCAGAATAATACAGAACTGCACGACGGCTCACAGTGCGTGGGAGATGCTTCAACGATACTGTGAAGGAGATGCGATCGTGCGTGAGACCAACTTCGACTCCTCCAGTTCGAAAACCTCATAGTGAAAGAAGACCAAGACATCACCACGTATTTTGGGAAGCATTTGACTGTTTCAAGCGAATGTGCCAGCTTGGGAGAACCAATCTCAAATAAGGTATTAAATTTTAAAGCAATTCGTTCTCTAACCGAAAAGTATAATGTGAAGGTAGCGGCGGTCGAGGAAGTACACAATTTGACCAATATGGATTTCAACACGTTAATGAACATCATGAAAAACTACGAGATCAATCTCGACGACCAGAAGAGCTTCTCGCGGCAAAAGCCTTGCTCTAGTCAGTCAGCCCTCTACGTTTCAAGCTGAGGATGACTCTGACGATGATGAGAATACGGCAATGCTCGTGAAGCAATTCAAGAAGTTCATGAAGAAGAATGTTGCACGAAATGTTGGCCCAACATTCAAGAAAGGCCAGAATGCAGGAACCGGCCTATGCTCCTCCGTTCTTTGAACGCAATAAAATAGAGAAAAAAGAATATCAAATGGGAATCTATGCGATGCAATGTTTGCACGGGTTGGGGTCATTATGACAATGAATGTGCGAACACCCTTAGCAAGCGTGAGAAAGCACTTTGGATCGATCTTTCCGATGATAAAAATTAAGTACCATTTATGGATACGAAGAAGGCCGCCCAGTGGACGAGAATATCTAATCCAATCTTCTCAGACAACGAAGAAGACGAAGATCATCCATCATATTGGGTTTACTGCGGTAACTGATGTTGAGCCAACATTGGACTCAACATCTGTGAAATATATCATTTTCGATTATGATGACTCAAACTGTTTTGATGGGTATCGAAGTTCTGCTGATGCATGCTTAGAAACTGACGTTTGTGATGAAGTCCAGATCAATGACGCCTTCAAGCTGTTGTGTGCTGAATTTACGAAAGAAAAGGTGAAAACTCGGAAATCAAAGCCATCGTGAAAACGTGGCGCGAAAAGACAAAGAAATCGACAAGCTACAGAAGCAAGCCGACGAAGCTGACGAGACGTTCTCGAAAATGAACAAGGGTAAATCAACCCATGAGGTATTGCATTAGGAATTTTGGCAAACAAGGTTTAGGATTCAATTCTCAGCCTGTTTTAGATGTGCTATTCTGTTTCTAACAACCAATCTAAGATTGTTTTTGTTAAGGAGAACGTCAAAGGTGCTAATGTTCAATCTGAGGTTAGGAGTGTTAAGAAAAATTCGAAGCACCTGTTAAGTCTAAGGATAGATCATATAAATGTCATCATTGCATGCAACCTGGTCATATCAAGCCGTTCTGCTGGAAATCAAAAGGGGAGTTCGAAGAAATCTATGTTGGCTGAAATGCCGTCCAACATTCTGCCCAACATTGAGAAATCATTGTTGAACAGTTTGTCGGGAGAAATTTCAGTTAACGCTCCTTCAAATTCTGGTGAACCTATTGCTGTTCTGACATCTAAGAAAGTTTGGGTATAGAAATCCGTACATAAATGCCATGTTGTCTATACCTCTCTGCGAGCTAATGTGACAGGTTCTTGGTACTTCGGTAGCGGGAGTTCCCGACACATGACGGGTACCAAAGAGTTCCTAATCGACTACATACCGTTAGCAGCGGATCTGTGACGTTCGGGTATGGTGTGAAAGGGCGGATTCTCAGTCGTGGCAGATTGGATGTGCCCAATTTCTCGAAGCTGAGCAACGTTCTACACGTGACATGCTTGTGGCAAATTTGATTAGCATAAGTCAGCTTTGCGACGATGACCTCGAGGTAAGTTTCAACAAGGAATGTTGTGAAGTTTTTAACAAGAATGATGTTTGTGTTATGGCAGGGAAAAGATCTAGTGACAACTGCTATCTCGTCAGGGACAAATCCGGTCGAAGGACGTGTGCCAACTCTCAAAGACCGAAGACGATGTGATCCTTTGGAGCAACTTATCAAACATGATGCAATAGGAGGCAATCCAAAGCTGAAGGAGTTTGGTAAGGTATTGTGAGTCATGTCTTAAGGGTAAGCAAGTACATGCTAGTCATAATATTGACCAACATTTTGCTCAATATTTCAAAACTGCTCACTGTTTTCAATTGATTCATATGAATTTGATGGGTCCATAGAAGTAGATAGCATTGATGGTAGGAAATATGCTTATGTGCTGGTTGATGACTATTCTAGATATGCATGGATATTTTCTTAGGGAAAAATCTGAATCATTCGATTTCTTCAAAAATCTTTTATATCTTTCAGCGAGTAGACCTGATATTATGTGTTGTGTTTGTGTTTGTGCGATATATCAAGCTGAGCCAAAGAATTACTCATTTTAATGCTGTGAAAAGAATTTTAAGATATATTGGTTCGTGTTTAGGATTATGGATTTCGAAAGATACTAACACGTCCTTCGATCCGAATTTAGCGATGCTGATTGGGCAAGTGATGAAGATGATCGCAAGAGCACAAGTGGCAGTTTTTGTTCCTAGGTAACAATTTAGTAGCTTGGTATAGTAAAAAGCAGAACTGCGTGTCTTTATCTACAGCTAAATCCGTATATGTTGCAGCGGGTAGTTGCTATATCAGCTAATATGGGTAAATAGCATGTTGTATAACTATGGTTTAGAGTGCGAATTTGTGCTTATGTATTGTGATAACCTTAGTGCCATCAACATATCTAAGAACCCTATTCAACATTCACGCACGAAGCATATAGATATAAGACAACATTTTCAGAGAGATATGCTAGAAAATAGTTAATTAGAATAGAGCATATAGATACTAAGCGTCAATTAGCTGACATATTTACGAAAGCACTGGATTTTGAAAGGTTTTCGTACCTGAAATAGTCCATAGGTCTGCATCAGTGTGTCTGAATGTTGGTCCAACATTTGGATCAACATAGCATATGTCAAAGTTGATGGTCACTGCTTTGACGTTAAATTTAATGTTCTCTCTATTATTATGTGAAATGATTCGACTCACCTTGACTGTTCCCTGAAATGACCCTCTTCCTAAAAAAATTGCTCGTGATTCCTTTTCAAGATATATGTTCAGATAATTAGTTTCCCTAGGTACACGGCCTTCGCGGTAGGGTTGCAAACGAATCGAACTTTTTTAGTTCGATTCGCGATTCGATTCGAAATTTTAAGATTCGAATTCGAATATTTAGAATACGAATCCAAATAAGAATAATTTTTTTGATTCGATAAATATCCGAATACGAATATGAAATCACAATATTCGATTAGAAAATTAATCGAATTATTCGATTCGAATAATCTAACATAAAATACTGTATAATTAATATATATTCACATATAATATATTATAACTCAATAAAACATTTAAACATAATATAATATAATTCAATATATCTTTAAATATAATTATTATAATTCATATATATATTCTAAATATAATACTGTTCATATTTTACTAAATAGAAAATAAAAGATGTCTTTGAATACAAATAGTCGATATTCAATTCGAATGTTCAAGAAAATATTCGAATTCGAATAAGAATCGGTTTTGTGATTCGATTAAATATTTGAATATTCGTATTCGTATTCGATTGTCATCTGGATACGAATAGAATATTGCGGTATTCGACTCGATTCGATTCGTTTGCATCCCTACTTCGCGATGACGATGTATTCTTTGCGACAAAAATCCTAACCTTGATGATAAGGATCTTATAAGGGCTGTGCATAATACCACAAGTCTATAACTGAGGTTAGTAGGGCAGAAAACGAAAGGGAATTGAGTTTAGGGTGTTGAACTGAAAAGTCTGGAATTATATAGTAGAATTTTGAGTCTTGGGGAAACATATGTGACTGTCAGTTTGATCATGCTATATGTTTTTGTGTTTTCGTTTATGTGATCTAGTTTTAGGATTGCATGTGTCTAGTGACACGACCCTACTTCCTAAATACGTATTTTGGCGGATTTACGCAATGTCGGCAGCGCCATTTCCTAAAAACTTCTTAAAACACAATAACACATATACGTCAAATGTCTAAATCCAATAGTCTAAACTCAACCACACTTTTATTCATTGGGTCGAAGCCCCAAAAGTAAAAACCCGAAACACACTAAATCCATTCCACATGTCGCGTCCCATGTACTGCGTCGCCCTCAAAAGTCCGTGGAGTCACCGCCATTAGCCGCCTTACCTACACACGTAAACCCTGAGCTTTTGCCAGTAGATGAAAATATGCATGAATGCACGTGCTGTCACACCCCTATCCCGACAACTCACAAATGCACTCAATATCTCACGAGCATACGCTCGTTCCTAAATCATCTCTCAACTCGTAACTCAGGGCCCTATGCTAGACTCGGCACCTACGCGGGCAATGACATACAATGCCATCATAATTGTGGTACGGCCCCATCTCGGTCTCCCCCGTACTAAAATCGTGGCAAGCGGCCCCATCTCGGTCTCAACCGCAAGCGCTTCATTGAGTCGTAGCCTAACAACCAATATCAGTAACTCTTCCCCACTCGTCGCCACTATCCAGTGTTACCGTGACTCCGCACGGTCCTCTCCCTTCGTATCATGTGTATGCAAATATCGTGCAAATAAAATGCAACAGATAAAATAATCGAGCCCGAGGTATCAACTCGTGCCGATCTCGAAAACCCTAAGTCCGAAACCCTTACTCATACTCTAAATAATCGAGCCCGAAACCCGCGTTTTGAATTACTCGGCCCGAAACCTTACCCCCAAACTTTCTCCCTAAATTATACTTAAAGTTCCAAAATTTAATTCTTTTCGCTTTAAGACACAAATTTCACAATTGGTCTCTAATTTAAAAAGATATAATTTAAAATCCTAATATCCAAATTTTCAAAATATTAATTAACTTCCTAATCTAAAAGTATTTTTCCGAATTTTCCATTTAATAATCCAAAATCTCATAATTTCTTTTAAGGACTCGAATTTTAAATTTTTAACTTAAGATTCGAAAAATTTCCTAAATTTCAAATTTGCCCGAATTTTTAAAATTTCAGTTTAGGACCCGAAAATATTAAGAATTTCAAATTTGCCCCAGATTTTTAAAATTTTAGTTTAAGACCTGAAAATTTTCAGAATTTCAAATCTGCCCCGAATTTTAAAAAATTCAGTTTAAGACCAGAAAATTTTCAGAATTTCAAATCTGCCCCGAATTTTTAAAATTTCATTAAGACCCCAAATCCGAATTTCTGAAATGTTTACTTTTCCCTTGAATTTTTTAAAATTTTAAATTTCCGCAAATGATCCTTGCCGAGTTTTGATATATTTATTTAGCACTCACCTCTGAAAATTACACAAATGATCCTAGCCGAATTTTCTTCACTTTAGACTCCCGATTTTAATGTAACCCTAGAAAACCCTAATTTGCACTAATACCCAAATTTTCCAAATCTAACCAAACACGCCCTTAAATTCCAATCCTAAATTATTTCGTCCCCTATCTCTACCCGAATTTAGAGGTGGCTGAATTTAGATCTATGCATGACCGAAATAAACACGTAACATAACATAGAGTCATGCAAGGAAATAATATTTAGCACATAAATACGTAATAATCGAAAGAAATCGTGCAACACGTAAAATTCACGTCATGCAACACATAAAATCTCGACCCCTAATCTTGTTTACACATGTAGGTGATCTTCACCTAACTTAATTCCGTAGAGAGCTACATTACGAGTATTTTTGCGTGATCCCGACCCTAGGATTTCGATCCCGAGCTTCCCGGGAATTTTTTTCTCCTCCCTCCTCTCCTTCCCTTCTTTCACTCTTTTTCTTTCTCTCCCTCTCTCCTTCTCCCTCTTTCTTCTTCCTTTTCTCTCTTTTTCCTTCTTTTCTCTCTTTCCTCTCTTTCTCACACGGTTTCTCTCCCTCCTCTCTATTCTCCTTGGTTTATTTATTTATCTTGTCCTCATGGAGGTGTCTTAGGTGTATTAGGTGTGTTATTTGGATGATTAGTTGTATTTGATTTAACTACTAAGGGCATTAGTTGGTTAAGTGATGATGAACCTCCCCCTCCAACGTTGGCTTTTCCTTCTTCCTCTCTTTTCCTTTAACTTATTGGTTATTAATTTGTCCTTAAGCTCACATGGAAACGAGATCATGGTTGTTATTTTGTCCTCATACCACTATGGAGATGCATGGAGGTGGCTTGGTTGTTAGATCTTGTCTCCATGCTCACATGGAGATAACAAATCAAGGAGGTGTATATTTATTTTATTTAGTTGTCCCATTAATAAATTTCGGCCCTTATAATTAATTTTTAGTATTTATTTTTTTTATTATTATAATTATTATTATAATTATTATTATTATTATTTTATTGTTATTGGACCATGGGCCATTATTTCCTTTATTTGGCCCATAATTATTTTTCGTCCATTTAAATTTTTCGAGTCCAATTATATATTTTTTTCCCGGCTCGGAAAGAAATCGGTGTATGTTCGAAAATCGACTCCACACATTCCGAATATTATTGGAATAATTCCGTATAAATTTTGCGGGTATTACATCCTCCCCCTATAAGAATTTCGTCCCCGAAATTACAGTACAGAAAATAACTCGGGATACTTCTCTCTCATCTCATCTTCGCGTTCCCAAGTGGCTTCTTCCAATACTTGATTCCGCCACAAGACCTTCACGAGGGGTATATTCTTATTCCGAAGGCGTTTCACCTCGTTAAAATTTCCACCGGTCTTTCCTCGTAGCTCAAGTCCGGCATCAATTATTGATGAAGTGATTCGCCCTGCACTACATGACTTGGGTCCGGAACGTACTTCTGTAATATAGACACATTAAAGACGTCATGGACTTGCGCGAGCGGTGTTGGCAATTTAAGCTGGTACGCCACTTCTCCAACTCGTTCACAATTGTGAAAGGTCCGATATATCTCGGACTCAACTTCCCTTCTTTCTGAAACGTTTTACTCCCTTCATTGGCGAGATCACCAGAAAGACTTGATCGCCTTCATCGAACTCCAACGGCCTTCGTCTTTTGTCTCGACTTTGGGCCATTTGCATCCTCTCCCGGAATTTTCCCACAACTTCAGTCATATTGTGAACCATTTCGGGACCCAACAACGCCTTCTCGCCGATTTCATCCCAATGAACTGGGGATCGACATTTACGCCCGTACAAAGCTTCGTAAGGCGCCATCCCGATCGTGGCTTGATAGCTGTTGTTATAGGAAAACTCGATCAGCGGGAGGTATTTGCTCCAACTTCCTCAGAAATCCATAATGCATGCTCTCAACATATCTTCGAGCATCTGGATTGTTCTTTCAGATTGTCCGTCCGTCTGGGGGTGATATGCCGTATCGAAAGGACAGTTTCGTGCCCATGGCCTTTTGTAAGCTCACCCAGAATTGGAACAGAAACCTCGAATCCTAATCCAAAACGATTGAAATCGGGATCCCATGGAGTCTCACAATTTCTTGTATGTACAGCTGATCATGTTTCTTCATGGAATAGGTTTGATTGCTTGGCAGGAAATGAGCTGATTTAGTTAACCGGTCTACGATCACCTAGATTGCATCATTGACCTTTACCGTCTTCAGTAACCCGACGACGAAGTCCATCGTGATATGGTCCCACTTTCACTCGGGAGTCGTCAAAGGTCGCAACATTCCCGCCGGTCTTTGATGTTCTGCTTTGATTTGCTGGCACGTCAAGCATCGTTTCACGAAAGCAGTCACATCTTTCTTCATTCCCGACCACTAATAATTTATTCATAAGTCTCAATATATTTTTGTTGCACCGGGATGTATCGAGTAGGTTGTTGTATGCGCCTCCGTCATTATAATTCGACAGATCTCTTCATCGGGTGCACATATAAACGACCTCAGAATTGTAAGCTTCCGTCATCTCGAAATCCGAACTCCGGTTGAACACCTTCATCTTGTTCCGCTCGGATCTTCAGATATAATTCGTCTTCTTTTTTTGCCTCGAGAATTCGGTCTAACAAGTCGGCTTTATGGTCAATGCTGCAGTCTCGTTTTGATCTCCCCGAAGTTGATCACTTCAACTCCGAGGTAGCAAAATTCCGCATTCACCGATTTACGACTCATAGCATCTGCAACTACGTTCACCTTCCCTGGGTAATAATTTATCACGCAGTCGTAGTCCTTCACCAACTCGAGCCATCGTCTTTGCCTCATATTTAACTCCTTCTGAGTGAAGAAATACTTTAGGCTTTTATGATTTGTAAAGATCTCACATCGTTCCCCGTATAAATAGTGTCGCCAGATTTTCAAGGCAAGCACCACGACTGCGAGTTCCAAATCATGCGTAGGGTAATTCTTCTTGTATGGTTTCAGCTGTCGGGAGGCATAAGCGATTACCTTCCCGTTCTGCATCAACACACACCCCAAGCCATTCTTCGAGGCATCACTGTACACCGAAAATCCTTCGGTACCAGAGGGAATCGTAAGAACAGGAGCCGTTGTCAATCGTTTCTTCAACTCCTGGAAGCTTTGTTCGCACGCTTCCGTCCACTTGAATGGGACGTTCTTCTTCGTCAGGTTTGTGAGCGTCGAGGCAATGCTAGAAAAGTCCTTAATGAACTTTCCATAGTATCCAGCAAGCCCGAGAAAGCTCCTGATCTCCGTGGGAGTGGTTGGTCGTGGCCAATTATTTACTGCTTCTATCTTGCTGGGATCCACCGAAAGTCCGTTTCCAAAAATGATATGCCTCAAGAAAACCACTTGTTCCTGTTGAGGTTGAGCGGTTAATATTTAATTCTGGACCAGCGGTAGTTGTATTTGGACCCCGCGACAATTTATCGGGATATTAATTAAAGCCGAAATGACACCGAGAGAACACCGAGATTTTTACGTGGTTCGGCCAATACCGCCTACATCCACGGAGAGACAATAATTCTACTATATTTGAGAATATTACACCGTACAAAATAACGCTCGTGTTTAAACCCAAAACCCCGAGACCCCTTACCCACTCGGGTAATGTTTTTGTACCCACTCTCAATTACCCAGTAAAACTACATCCGCTCTCACCCTTATCCACCCTGATAAGATTTCCTTTTTTTCTTTTCTTTCTCATTTTCTCTCTCTCTATCTCTCCCCTCTCTCTCTCCTCTCTCTCTCTCGTTGGGGTGAGTTTTCACTTCATCACCACATGCCTTTATATAGGCATTTCTTGTAGCTATAGTCCAAAAAGAAATTCGTCATTGCATGTGTCATAAGAACGGTTCTCCAATTTTACTTCTTTCTTTTGCTTGTTGAAAAATCAACAATTCTCCCCCTTTTCAACATATGCGTCTTCTTTAGAGAGCACTTCAGCGAACCCGAGAATGAGAGTAATCCGTTCGTAAATACCACGAACGTCCATTGGCCTTCCTTTGTGGCACCTACACATAATCTGAATCAAGAGTTTCAGTCCTACCCACTTGATTCATTCAACAGCCAATCTTATGTGCAGCTATGTTGAATCGACTCGACTCGTCGATTCCCGAAGAGGAACTTCGATGCGACCCGTTCACCAGCAGGACTTTCCTTCTCACCATCGTCTGCCTTTATACCACGCGCGCGATTTTCGTGAACCCATCGAAGTCTGAGTATTATATACCATACTCACGTCCAGACGATACAAACCTTTGCACTCTTCTCCCTTTGGTAGGACCATTTCTGCCAAGTGTGATTTTTCCAGACTCCCCCTGCCATGAAACCCCATAGCCCTGAAATCTGACTGGCTCGAGAATATTAAAAACTACGCAACTTTGGGACACGTCACACCACCCAAAATGCATACCGCTCTTTCAACCATTTTGATCTTCCCCGTTCCAACACATCGAACAACACAACGATACCCATCAGCCCATGGAGATCGAAAAAAACCGTTCGCAATTTCCAGAACGCATCAAAATATTCTCTTGGAGCAAACCCAATTTAATATCCTTCTTCCTGAGAACGAGCGCCATCATTAGAGACTGTGAGAACGTCTCTAAGATAAACCGTGTGCTACCTCTGTTGTGGAATTTTCCTAGCCACTTGTCCTTCTTCCTCCAAGTCGGACAATTTCTCCTGATGTGTCCCGACTCACCACATTTATAGCATCACATGCCCTTTTCGCCACTTGGATTTGGACCTGCTGCTGTCCCCAAATCTCCTGGCGTATCACCTTCCTCTATGATTCACTCTGAAAAATAGCCAACACCCGGCTATCACCAAAACTTGACCGCCTTCTCTTTTCATGCTCCAAAAAAGAGTTGACTCCACCATCTATCGTCTCATATCGGAGTGTTGTGATCAAATTATTACCCGAATCAGGAAGTGAGGTAAGAAGTAACAGGGCCTTACTTCTTCCTCTTCGACACATCATGACCCCAAATCTTTCGTCATTTACTCCGACTTTCCTCGTCTCCCATCAAAGCTTATCACCCAGCATTGACAAACGAGCACATCCTTCACTCTTCTCTGCCGAAGAGTGAAACATCCCGCACCAGCACATTGTCGCACTTTGCTATCATCTGTCGCTATTATCCTTGCACAGATTCAATAGCCCGGTCCAAACAGTACTGATCAGATAATTCCCAGCAACAGCTAGTGACACAGTACTATTGCCATAACTCGCCAAAACTCCACCGCCGCACAAGCTCCGCCCACACCGAGCATACCATCAACGATAACCATCTTGTACCATCATTTTCTCAGCACAAGGCATCACCTCGTTGAACCTCGCTCTGACACTGGCTCCCCCCGATCGACGTTCCCTTCTGATATCTTTTCTGATGTGGAAGATCAGACACAGCTGCAACCACAGAGCATACTCAGAATATCAGCAGGGTTTGGCTCTGATACCACTTGTTGAGGTTGAGCGGTTAATATTTAATTCTGGACCAGCGGTAGTTGTATTTGGACCCCGCGACAATTTATCGGGATATTAATTGAAGCCGAAATGACACCGAGAGAACACCGAGATTTTTACGTGGTTCGGCCAATACCGCCTACCACGGAGAGACAATAATTCTACTATATTTGAGAATATTACACCGTACAAAATAACGCTCGTGTTTAAACCCAAAACCCCGAGACCCCTTACCCACTCGGGTAATGTTTTTGTACCCACTCTCAATTACCCAGTAAAACTACATCCGCTCTCACCCTTATCCACCCTGATAAGATTTCCTTTTTTCTTTTCTTTCTCATTTTCTCTCTCTCTATCTCTCCCCTCTCTCTCTCCTCTCTCTCTCTCGTTGGGGTGAGTTTTCACTTCATCACCACATGCCTTTATATAGGCATTTCTTGTAGCTATAGTCCAAAAAGAAATTCGTCATTGCATGTGTCATAAGAACGGTTCTCCAATTTTACTTCTTTCTTTTGCTTGTTGAAAAATCAACAGTTCCAACCAGAATTCGCACTTTTTGAACTTGGCGAATAGCTGCTTTTCTCAAAGAATTCGAAGGACCGTCCTCAGATGTTTCTCGTGTTCTTCTCTCATCTTCAAGTAGATAAGGATATCGTCAATAATGACAATTACGAATTGGTCCAGAAATTCTTTGAAGACCCGGTTCATAAGATCCATGAAAGCTGCCCGAGCATTCGTTAGCCCGAAAGGCATGACCAAGAATTCGGAATGGCCATACCTCGTGCTGAACGTCGTTTAAGGAATATCAGCCTCACGGACCTTTAACTGATGATAGCCGGAACGCAATCTTTGAGAATATTGTAGCCCCTTGTAGCTGATCGAATAGATCATCGATCCTCGGTAACAGGTATTTGTTCCTTATCGTGATTTTGTTAAGTTCAAGATAATCGATACAAAATCGCATCGACCCGTCTTTCTTCCACACGAACAATACCGGGGCTCCCCACGGTGAGAAACTAGGTTGAATGAAGCCCTTCTTTAATAGTTCGTCAAGTTGCTCCTTAAACTCTCGTAATTCGTTCGGTGCTAGTCGATACGGAGCTCTAGAGATCGGGGCAGCTCCAGGCATAAGATCGATAGAGAATTCTATTTACCGATCCGGGGGTAGTCCCGGAAGATCATCGGGGAATACGTCAGAATATTCGTCTACTACCGGAACCTCTTCAAGCTTTGGTTGAGATTCTTCCGCTTTCACCGCAAAGACGAAGAAAGCTTCGCAACCCGAATTTACGAGTCGATGAGCCTTCAGTACAGATATCCGAGGGATTAGAATACCATTCGCCTTTCTCGAACATTCGAACTCCTCTCCCTCAGGCAAACAAAATTTGACTACTTTCTTCGAGCAGTCGATAATAGCTCCGTATTTGGAAAGCCAATTCATCTTGAATATGACATCGTAATCATTCATCGGGATTACTATCAGATCTACATTTAAATCTATCCCCTCGATTCTAACAGAACACTCTTCTACAACTAGATTCGTCCGTGTCGGATCTCCGTAAGGTAGAGACACCACGAAATTGCACATAGAATGAGTGGGATGAATTCCTGCTCTAGCCACGAAATTAGTCGACACAAACGAGTGTGTAGCCCCAGAGCCAAACAAGATTGTCGAAGGTACGTGAAAGATATTCACATAACCGTGACCACGTTTGGATTGGCCTCCGCCTCCACCTCCTCGTTTGTCAGTGTGAAGACACGAGCTGGCACCGGCGGGAAGGCCCCCGCCTCCTCGTTCGTTAGTGCGAAAACACGAGCTAGCACCGGCGGTGGTCGTACTGAGTTCTGTGGCTGATTTTGTGGCTGATTCTGGAGAAGCTGCTGGTTTCCTGGACAATCTCGAGCAAAGTGTTCGGACTGCCTGCACTGGTAGCATTGTATTGGTCGTGGTCTGAAACAGACTCCAGAATGATTTCTCCCACACTGTGGGCATCGAGGTGCTGGATTTGATGGCCTCACATTCACCCATTGGTTGAACATCGGATGCCAGTTCTGTTGGTTGGGTCGGTTGCCTCTGTTGTTTGAACCCCCTCCAAACAATGGGCGTTTAGCACTCCCACTTCCTTGTGGAGCTTCCCTCGAGGGTCGTAGCTGAGAAAGCATGGGCCTGAAGCAAAATTTAAATTTCGGGCCCCTGGTCGGTAATTTTTTTTTCAAATGCAGTATGATACGTACAATATAACGCAAATTTCAACGGTAAATGTAACTAAAATAAATAAAGAAATAAATATTTATAGTGCAATGTTCAAAAATACTTAATCCGATATCCAAACGTTTTTACTTTGGTTCGCTTCGATTTTTATAATTCGGTTCGGTTTTTTCGTTTCAGTTTTTCGGTTAGGAATAAAGAAGATTTATGGAACGTGAGATGTAGCAAAAACAATTCAAAGGTCCGAAAACAAAAACAACATGAAATGAAACAAAATCTAGCCTAAATATAAAAATATTGTTTGTCGAGAAAGAAAAAAAATAAATTGCGCCTGCAGCCAAACAAATAAATTAATAAAATAAGTAGCAGCATAATATACCTTAAAGATCACTGGACACTGATGTTTGGTCGGTCCCATAAGAAAATAGTGAAGGATTTTATTAGATAACGACATCCTTTAACCTAAGCGAAACCCTTTTTACATTGTATCAGTATAGAAGAAGAAACCACATCATGTTTCCTTTTTTTCCCTTAATAAAATCTTTGGGCTGAACTGACCTTTTTTAGTAATTACAATATTTGGGCTTTCTTTTGTTAACATCAAGGCCCAACTGACTTGTGCAGTCCACTAACAGTTTTTATAGATCTATTTTTAAGTTTTAACTATAATATTCATTCTGATAATATGTATATATATACATGTCTAAATAATTTTGGGCCCCCTCCGAAGTTGGGCCAGAGGCGACCGCCTCACTGGCCTCCTATGAGCTACGGGCCTGCTTCCCTCTTCCGACTAGACTCCTGGGCCTCCCTCACAACTCCCTCCGCCTGCTCCGCAATCAGTGCACGTTCCGTAGCCTGACGAAACTCTAATTGGTGCACACCTGTCACACTTAGATCCCGATAGAATACGGGTTTCAGTCCCTAAAGAAAGCGCGTCACCTTCAAGGTATTGGTGGCTACGAGGTGAGGAGCAAAGCGAGATAACTCCTCAAACTTACGGATATACTTGGGCACCGACATCCTCCCTTGCTTCGGATTCATGAATTCATACATTCTCTGCTCCTGGTCGTGAGCAGTGAAGTACTTAGCGTAGAAGAGCTCCCTGAAGCGTTCCCAAGTCATAGTTACTGGGTCCTCCAACACCTTGACGGTGTTCCACCAGAAATGCGCATTTCCCCGAAGTAGGGAAACGGCACACAACGTCTTCTCCTCGTCCGGTACACGGCTGTATATGAAGAGGTCAATAGTGCCGATCCAATCCTCAGCTTTCGCGGGGTTAGCAGCCTCGGAAAAGATCGGAGGGTTAAGTTTGCGGAAACGCTCCCCGATACTCTCATACGGTCGGGCTGTGGGAACGGACGGTGCTCAGATGAGCTCCGGTGGTTGATCAGATCATGGATTTGATTCGATCGTTGCTGAATAAGTTCAGTCAATCGATAGATGGTAGAGCGGTCCTCCTCTAGTGAGGATTCAGATTTCGCCCTACGACTTGACTCGACCACTTATCTACGTGTTCTCACCATTTTCAACTTACTTCCACAATAAATCAATAGACACATAAATCAGCCAAATCAAATCACATAAAAGTGTAAAAACTTACAGGCGTGGCTGGTTCTCCCGTGTTTTGAGCGGCAGTACATGGACAGTCTACAGAACCTTTAACCTCGCTCTGATACCACCTGACACGACCCTACTTCCTAAATACATATTTTGGTTGATTTACGCAACGTAGGCAGTTGAAGGCCCATTTAATAAAAACTTTTTAATACACAATAACACATATACGTCAAATGTCTAAATCCAATAGTCTAAACTCAACCACACTTTTATTTGTTGGGTCGAAGCCCCGAAAGTAAAAACCCAAAACACACTAAATCCATTCCACAGGTCGCATCCCATGTACTGCGCCGCCTCAAAAGTTCGTCGAGTCACCACCATCAGCCGCCTTACCTACACACGTAAACCCTGAGCTTTTGCCCAGTAGATGAAAATATGCATGAATGCACGTGCTGTCACACTCCAATCCCGACAACTCACAAATGCACACTCAATATCTCACGAGCATACGCTCGTTCCTAAATCATCTCTCAACTCATAACTTAGGGCCCTAGACTAGACTCGGCATCTACGCGCGCAATGACATAATTTGCCATCATAATTGTGGTACGGCCCCATATCGGTCTCAAGCGTCCCTAAAATCATGGCAAGCGGCCCCATCTCGGTCTCAACCGCAAGTGCTTCATCCAGTAGTAGCCTAACAACCAATATCGGTCACTCTTCCCACTCATCGACACTATACAGGTTACCGTGACTCCGCACGGTCCTCTCCCCTCGTATCATGTGTATGCAAATGTCGTGCAAATAAAATGCAACATATAAAATAACAACACATCGCCCCGAGGTATCAGCTCGGTCCGATCTCGAAAACCCTAAGTCCGAAACCCTTACTCATTCTCTAAATAATCGGGTCCGAAACCCGCGTTTCGAATTACTCGGTCCGAAACCTTACCCCCAACTTTCCCCCTAAATTATACTAAAAGTTCCAAAATTTAATCCTTTTCGCTTTAAGACCCAAATTTCACAATTGATCTCTAATTTAAAAAGATATAATTTAAAACCCAAATGCCCAAATTTTCAAAATATTAATTAACTTCCCAATTTAAAGGTATGTTTTCCGAATTTTGCATTTAAAACTCCAAAATCTCATAATTTACTTTTAAGGACTCGAATTTTCAATTTTTAACTTAAGATCCGAAAATTTCCTAAATTTCAAATCTGCCCGGATTTTTAAAATTTCAGTTTAAGACCCGAAAATATTCAGAATTTTAAATCTGCCCCAGATTTTTAAAATTTCAGTTTATGACCCGAAAATTCTAAGAATTTCAAATCTGCCCCTGATTTTTAAAATTTCAGTTTAAGATCTACCCGAGTTTAAGGTGGCTGAATTTAGATCTATGCATGACCGAAATAAACACATAACATAACATAGAATCATGCAAGGAAATCATGTTTAGCTCCACTTGTATTGAACAGTTTAGGCTTATTTGAATATCTCATGATAGAAAGTTGTTTAATATTATTTTGTTTAGGTCTCCAACGGTTACATTTTTTGTTTTCACTTATTCCACGATGCATTTATGCTGTATGACCGTTTTACCGTTGGAGACCCTGAACTTTTATGGATTTGGCTCGGCTCCTCGATATCTTCCACCTTCACAAATCCTATTTCATAATATAGGCAATCTCTGCAAATTCGAGAAATTTTTTTCAGACCTTTATAGATTTCAAGATCTATACTGCTTTGCGAATTTACCTAAATACCTCAGATGGCTATGAACTAAGTTTTAGTATTTTGAATAGCGTGATAACTATTGTATTATCTTTGCTCTAACCATACTGAATTTTTGGTTGAATATATTTTTGCCTTCAGAGGGAGTTTTGGAGATTCTGCACTGATGTTTTATAGTGTTTTATAACAGCGAGTCATTTGACGAGGAACGTCCAATGTAGCACCATATGTTTGTTCAACATCTGCTCCAACATCAATACTGGAACGTCAAATTAAGGGGGTTTCTTCCTTCCCAAAAAGGGGGAGATGATGAAGAAGTCAGGATGACTGAAGCTGCTGGGGGTTTTGGGAAGAAAGACAAAAAGGGGAAGATTGTTAATGTCGAATGTATGAAAAAGATTTTGTCTTTCTTCCCCAAAATAAGTGATGCAAGTATCATAAATAGAAGTATGAAGATCACATCCTTTCTACCCCAAAATAGGAGATTACATCTACCATAAATAGCAGATATGAAGATCACATCCTCTCTACCCAAAAATAGGGGATTGCATCTACCATAAATAGAATATATGAGATCAACCAATAAGGAGAGAAGATTCGAACTAAATATATACTATATTTAGGGAGATCTTCGAGGATATATCTTAGGAGATTCTCAAGAGATCTTTTACTAATTCAAGTGAGAGCCAAGGCCATAAATAAAGGAGATTTCGAGCTGCCACAATAGAGCTTTTGCACGAGAAACTTTTGAGAGCTTTTACGGAGCGCACACACGAGATATACGAGCGAACGAGAGAAAATTCATAACGAGAGAGCGTTCATTGTTTTGCCTAGCTTTATTGTTTCCCCTTGCGTCTAGAGTCTAGACGTGAGCTTTTAGAAAAGGTTTAGAATCTTTAGATTCGTTTAGGCATGAGTTTACTATCTTTGATAGTTGTTCTTTTTGTAATCCATTTTTAATAGTGGAATTTTGCTATGAGGCTCGCAGCAAGTTGACGAACTCGCTGCATAAATTTAAATCTCATGTGAGTCGACTTTTGACTACTAAGTTTTATTTTTTCCGATGTGCTAAAACGTTCTGATCTGGAGTGTAGGCTCGTGTGGATCAATATTTTAGTCAACATCTCTGTGTCTGGTTTTAAACTTAGTTAGGTCGTATCCATATCGTTTTGGGGCCACTTCATAACAGATGAGTTTGCCGTTTGAGAAAATACTCATTAGCAAAGCTCCCATCTGTCTGACTCCACCTTCTTGAATCCCTATCATATATTATTCATTACATTATTATGTAATCAACCAAATAAAGCAGTAAGATTGTCTAAAGCCCATAAAGAAGTAATGAACATATATAAGTCAGACGTACGTAAGTATTGAGCTGACGAACGAAGCTTGAGAAATCGTTGTGCTTGAAATAGAAGGGCAAAATGCGCCATGAGAATGACAAAAGGGTCGAAGACGATGAAGCTATTTCTTCCACGGCTCCAACCTATGAGCATATCAGTGTGGGGATCCACCATTTGATACGTTTTTATTACAAGAGGCAAACGTATGAGCTTTATTACCGTTAAATACTGTTAATTTTAGGGTTTCTCTCCACTCCATGCATGACTTGACATTTTAATGTCTATAATGAGGAGGCATGAAAAAAGTAGAGAGATTTCAATAAACATTAGATGACTATCGATGATTATAAGGGGTTTTGACAATGTATTTGTGTAAGATTGTGACACGCTATCTGGTACTGTCAATTGGCGGGGCGGCCCACCGGGCCCGCTGCCCGCCAAAGCCCGTCACTTGGCGGGGCGGGGCGGGCTAGCCCGCCAGATACTGGGGACCGCGCCAGGCCCGCCCGCCTAGTAAATTTTTTGCTATTTTTTATTTTAATTTTAAATGTTAATTTTAATTTACTAATAATTTTTACTTAATTATGGTACTACCTCAGTCCCACTTATTTCTTCCCATCTTTCTATTTCGGGCGTCCCACATAATTCTTCCCATTTACATTTTTGGTAAAAAAGTATCCCACTAATTAAACTAATTACATCATTAATATTAAAAAAAGTCTTCTCGATTTGCGTGTCTACTAATAACTTTTCTCTCTCCATACCTCAAAAGGTGTACTATAATATTAAAATAATGTGATTTCTTAATCTCCGTGCCCACTATCTTCGAGAACATTTAAATGGGACGGAGGAAGTATTTACTAATAAATTATTCATAAATATGATATTAATTATACATAATTAATGACATTAATTATATTATCTAATTAATTTAATTTTATTATCTATATTTAGTATTTATTTTCTATATACTATATATTTATTTAATGTATTATATATATTTAAAATAATGGCGGGCCGGCCCGCTGGTTAGCCTGCCCAGCCCGGGCCACGGGCCATATTGATAGTATAACGCGATGAGTAATTATTCAATTACGTTTAGTAAGGATTTTGCTGTAAAAGAAAATAGAGCACGTAAGATAATTAAGAACATTACATGGTATATATATCGAGGGAATTCTATGGTGCTCACTGGCAATTCTCCATTTTACACTGATTCGTGCAATGTCAACATGCCACATCAACATTAGATGATATGTGACACTAATTAACATATTTTAGGTGCCATTGGTCGACATCTCGGACGATCATGTGGCAAGTTTACGATTTATGTGTGGCACCTATTATGTGAAATTGGTCTGTATGCGTAAACGTGCTACATCATCGTTCGAGATGTCCAACAATGACACCTAGAATGTGTTAAGTGTCACATATCATCTAACGTTGATGTGCCATGTCGACATTGCTCGAATCAGTGTAAGATGGAGGTGCCCACGTAAGGTGCTCACATAAGCTGAGCACGATAAAATTCCTCTCTCAATCTCTCTCTCTCTGTATATATATATATGTGTGTGTGTGTGTGTGTGTGTGTGTGTGTGTGTGTGTGTGTGTGTATTATATGAGGGAACGTGGAAGTCCTCGCAGTTGACATTCAACACGGTCTTCAATGGATATCGTAGGACTCGATTTTTTTTACACATTTTCCTTTTTGCTAGATTTTATTTTCGGAAGAGGTTAGATAGGGAGCTTTCTATTTCAGGCCCATCATATTTTTTTGTTTTATTTCATACCATATTCATATAAAACATAGTTTTAATGACATACTCTTCATACAATTCAAAGTAAAAGGACATAAACTATGATTTGACGAAAATGCCCTTATAGGTGTTATATAAATAGGTATTTATTTCAAAAGATTCGTTACCAGAAAGGCGTAAAGTGGTATAATTAGCATAAGAAGCGTTAACCAAACTGGTATGGGATATTACTTATTCTTATTTGGTATTAATTTTAGAAGATGTGGTACTAGAAAGGAGTAAACTGGTATAATTACCATATGAATCATTAACCAAACTGGTACGAGATATTACTTACTCTCATTTGTTAGAAGACGCGATATTAGAGAGGAGTAAAGTGGTATAATTACCATATGAATCGTTAACCAAACTTGTACGAGATATTACTTATTCTCATTTGATATTAATTTTAGAAGAGATGTACTAGAAAAGAGTAAAGTGGTATAATTACCATATAAACCGTTAATCAAACTGGTACGAGATATTATTTATTCTCATGTGGTATTTATTTCAAAAGATTCGGTACCAGAAAGGCTAAAGTGGTATAATTACCATAAGAAGTGTTAACCAAAATTGGTACGAGATATTACTTATCTCATTTGATATTAATTTTAGAAGATGCAGTACTAGAAGGAGTAAAGTTGTATAATTACCATACGAATGGCTAACTAAACTGATACGAGATATTGCTTATTCTCATGTGGTATTTTCGAAGATTCGGTACCAGAAAGGCGTAAAGTGGTATAATATCATAAGAATCATTAACCAAAACGGGTACGGGACATTACTTATCTCATTTGATATTAACTTTATAAGATGTGGTACTAGAAAGGAGTAAAGTTGTATAATTACCATAAGTTATTAATTGGGGTCCTTCTCCATATTTAAAGGGTAAAAAGTCTTTTCAGTGGGAATAGGTCCTTATTCCTAACATAAACATTAATAGGATTGATTTCTACCGATTGTTAATAGGTCCTGCATACTAGTAAGCCCTAGATATTTTGCTGAGGAAAGACCAAATGGAGCATTTAATATAGGGTCTTTTTCGGATCAATGTTTCAGTTACAGTTGAGACACATGTCAGAAAATGCATTAGTTTTTTTTTTTTTTAACATAAACGATAGCTTTTTCATTTCATTTAAATGGAAATACAACGCTAAATAGCCCACCAAACCCTCTGTTTACAACCTTCACAGATAGGTAAAGTTCCCATGGAACCACAAAGAAAATCAGAAAAATTCCAACCAACAACACAAAAGGAAAGGCGTCAGTTGTTAAAACAACACTTGCAAGCTCACCACAAAAAAAGCCCCTGCATTGGTTCTCATCACCCTACAGCGGCCAGAAAACAATTTAGCTCAGCAAAAACAAAAGATTAGCAACAATCCAAAAATTCAGCCCATTCGAAACCCGCATTCTCAACTACAATTCTGTCCTCTCGCCACTCGCCATTGAAGAGCCATAAGTTGCGCGTTTTCCACAACATCCAAAGAATGTATACTGATAGTTGAACTCTATGTTGAAACACCTCGATTTTAGGCACAGAACAGATAAATGCCCACCAGTCTTTACAACTTCCAACTCCCGTCTTCATAACATTCCAGGTCACCGGAGCCAATCTCCAAATATTAATCGCACGGGGGCAATGGAAGAAAATGTGCTCGATAGACTCTTCGCTTTCCCCGCACGATGAGCAAAAGTATCAATAGACACTCCCCTTTTTTTCAGATTAAGCTTAGACGGAAGAACATCATGAATACACCTCCAAAGAAAATGTTTTACTTTATTCATGATCCTCAATTTCCTCTTTTCCTTTCATGATACCAGAAGAAAGCATTTTATAAGCGGAATGCACCGAAAACTGACCTTGTTTGTCGCCTGTCCAAGCCAATTTCAGTCCAATTCTTTGAGTTGGGCTCAACGCATCCAAAAGTTTGAAAGAAGATCCACTTTCATCACTGTAGATAGCTCCCATGGTTAGAACGTGTCTTGCTTGAAGCCAGCATCTCCAAAGCCAAGATGAAGTAGCCGAGGCCGTCATTTTGAAGAGATCCG
The DNA here is from genome assembly GCA_027422505.1 of Craterostigma plantagineum. NCBI lineage: Eukaryota > Viridiplantae > Streptophyta > Magnoliopsida > Lamiales > Linderniaceae > Craterostigma > Craterostigma plantagineum. The sequence goes on from JAPQWV010000630.1 coordinate 118,967, forward strand.
TCTTCGCAAAATATTTTGTTTTTAAGAGCTTGGCCACCGGCAGATTTGGATTTGTAAGAATCCTCCAAAGTTGTTTAGCGAGAAGCGCCTCGTTGAATTTTTGAACCTCGAGAAATCCCAATCCGCCAACTTCCTTATCTTTTGAAAGTTTGTTCCAAGCCTTCCAATGCAGCTTATGACCTCCATGTTCATTCAGACCCCACCAAAAGTCCGCAACCAGCTTGGTAATCTCCTTACAAAGCTGTAAAGGCAGTTTGAAAACAGACAAAACATAAGTGGGGAGTGAGTTAATGACAGCTTTAATAAGAACTTCCTTCCCCGCACAACTCAGAAACTGCGACTTCCAATTGGTCATTTTATTTTTAACAGCATCGACCACAAATTGGAAGGTTTCTCTTTTTGATCTTCCAATGAAAAGTGGGAGCCCAAGGTATCTTGCTTTCTGCTCCACTTTAATACCATCAAGGATTTTCACAATAGCTTCTTTAACTTCAGTTTTTGTGTTCTTGCTGAAGAAAATTGAAGACTTATCCATGTTCACTTTTTGTCCCGAGGTGAGGCTGAACAGTTCCAAGATATCTTTGGTCGCTTGCGCTTGTTCAATGCTTGCTTCACCAAACAAAAGGGAGTCATCTGCAAAGAAAAGGTGAGACACCACCGGCCCATCTTTACACAATTTCAGTCCCTTAAACCTTCCAACAATCAAAGCTTGAGTAATGAGATTGGAGAATCCTTCCGACATAATAAGGAAAAGGAAAGGGGATAATGGGTCGCCTTGTCGAATACCTCTAGATGGGATAATATAACCCCTATTTGTGCCATTGATATTAAAGGAGAATGAAGTAGTACTAACACATACCCTAATCCACTCGATGAACTTTGAGTCAAAACCCATTTTTTGCATGATTTGGAGGAGAAAAGGCCACTCAACTCTATCATAGGCTTTTGCCAAATCAAGTTTCAAAGCCATGAAACCTCTTTTCCCTTTCCTCAAAGAGTTCAAGTAGTGGAAACACTCATGGGCAATTGTGACATTATCAAGGATATGCCTACCTTGGATAAAAGCAGATTGGCAAGGATTTATGATATGCTCGAGACAAGGTTTCAATCTTTCACTCAAAAGTTTGGAAATGATCTATGTGACGTTGCAAAGACTAATAGGTCTAAAATCTGTGATAAACTCAGGGTCCCTGATCTTGGGAATAAGAGTTGTCAGTGTATGGTTCATACATTTAAGAAGTTTACCATGATCAAGGAAATTGTTGACAGAATGACAAATATCAAGATAGACAATAGGCCAAAACTTTTGGAAGAAAAGGGGGGTCATACCATCTGGGCCGGGAGCTTTGTTGGGATTCAAAGAGAAAAGTGCCTTCCTAATTTCCTCCATCGAAGCTGGAGCAGTGAGCTGTTGGTTCATGGAGTGAGAAATGGACATAGATATCCCTTTTAGAGCCTCATCCAAGCATGGGGGATAAGAGGACGTGAAGAGCTCCTGGTAGTACCGGCAAACTTCATCCCCTATTGTTTCAGCGGTAGAACACATATTTCCAGCTCTCCCTTTAAGGTTCAGCAAGGCATTTGTTTTTCTTCTTTGAATGGTGGAAGCATGAAAGAACTTTGTGTTTTTGTCTCCCTCTTTAAGCCATTGTACTCTAGATTTTTGCCTCCAAAACAGCTCCTCATCTTTATATGCTCTATGAAGTTCAGATTTTAGGGATTTCCAAGCCTCCCAGTCTCTTGATACGCCTTCTTCTCTCAAAGCAGCAAGTCTTCTATTAATCTGCTCTATTAACTTTCCAGAATTAGTCTTCAGAGGGATGCTCCATTTCAGTAATTCCATTCTGCAGATTTTTATTTTTTGGGACAGTTGATAATGAGGGTTTCCAACAACGCAGGATGACCACGCCTTCTCAATTACTTCATGGACGCCCGGTTTATTAAGCCACCTCATGTCAAATACAAATCTTCTTCTTGGTTTTCTTCTATGGTGTTTGAGATTAAGCAGGAGCAAACTATGATCAGAGGAATGTTTTTCCACATGAATGACATGTGAGCCAGGATACTGCAACGTCCATTGGGGAGAACCAAAGATTCTGTCAAGCCTTTCTTCGACAAAGTCCTCCCCTTCTCTATTATTTGTCCAAGTGAAGTTCCTCCCAATAAATTCCAGCTCGCTCATTTTCATTTCATTGACGAACGAGTTAAACAATTGCAGACTTGCTTCACCTCTGACTTGGCCCCCATTCTTTTCATTCCATGCTCTAATTTCATTGAAATCCCCTCCCAAGCACCAAAGATTACCCCAATGGTTCCTTTCTTGTAACAGAAATTTGAATTCTTCCCTTCTCTCTTGGACATCATTGCTATTGTGTACAAAATATCCACATTTGATCTTGGAAACCATGAATTTTACAACAGACCTCCACACAGAAACTATAAGAAATGATATTAAGTATCATAACCTCTTGGCTCCATCCAACCAACAGTCCTCCTTTGAAGCCCAAAGGGTCAACCAAATGCCACCTGTTCTGAAGTTTGAGCTGCTTACAAACCAAACCAACAAAAGCCCTTTTCTTTTTAATCTCACTTAGAAAGATAAGTGAGGGGAGGTGAAGTCTTAACGACTCCTTGAGCTGTGAAATTGTAGAGGGTCCTCCCAGACCTCTACAATTCCACATAATAATACTCATTTGGACTGGTGGGGCCAGACTTCGCTGGTACTCCCCACCATCATACAAAGATCATCCGTGTTGGCCTCCTTTTTCTTCTTATGGACTTTGTTTATGTCTCCCTCGTGAATAGCGTTCTCTTTTGAATCTCTACCCCTTTTCATGCCTACAACAGCCTTCTGGATCCCCTGGGCTTGGTCATACATCATGGTCCCGTCATACTTAGTGCTCTTTCTAATTTTATGTATTCTAATGCTTGAGGTTGGTAGTGAATTCTGGTTTAGTTCCTTCAAAGGACCTCTTGGCATATAAATCTGTGTAGCATCCTCCTCCCCTATTAGTCGCTCTATAATTGGTTTAGCAATAGGTATGGGGTCTTCCTCCATATTAGTATCCTCGGCAACCTGGTCATCTCCACTTTCAATCGTATCGCCTACTTCCTCACGGTTAGTTTTGGTCATTTTCTTTCCATCTGTAAGACTTTCTTCTTTATCCTTATTGTGATCACTCTGGTCTTGGATTTGAGTTTCTTGGACTGTTTCTTCTAATTGGTGGTCTATCTCTGTAAGATGTGTTCCAGGTTGGGGGGATTGTCTCTGTCTTGATGCACGGTCTTTTGTCTTCCTTATGATCTCGGCTTTAATCCATTCTCCAAATTGGCCAGAATTTAAATTCCCTTCTTTAGCTGCCTTCGACCTCTCAACACACGTTTTTTCTGAGTGTCCCACCCTTCCACAGTAAAAGCACATCATAGCCATTTGTTCATATTTAAACGTAACCCACCGAGAATCTTCATTGAATTTGATGTAGGTACCACGTAGAAGGGGCTTATTAAGATCTAGCATCACCTTCAACTTAAGGTGACACCCTTGGATTCCACCCGTCTCAGTAATTAGCGTATCCATACCTCTGGGAAAAATTTTACCAATCTTCATTGCCACTTCTTTCGACTGCCACTGTCTCGGCACTCCCCAAACCTGAACCCATATCTCGATAGAGTTAAAGTCATCATCTTTCAGTTTTGCTTCATCATCCCAGTCCTTGATAATTAGGTATTGTTGGTCAAATGTCCATTGACGACCTTCCAAGATTTTTCTCTTATCCTCCATTAATTGAAAAATGAATTGGAATAGGTTTGTTCCCAGTTCCACCACCCGAAAGTTCCCTTTAACCGGCCAAATTGCTTGGAGAGTGCTCTTCAGACCCAGAAAGCTAGTGCGCTTTTCCCCGAACACCTTCGCTACAATACTTCTCTGGCATTCATCTCTACTATGCTGTATATCTGGTTCGTCAACAGTCACTCCCCTTTGTTCAATCTCAGATAGTGATATGTTCTTCATTAATCCTTCAATATCCTCCGTCTTGTCAGAGGACGTGATACCTTCCATTCTCACTCACTCCCCAACAGTTCTGTAGCTCCTGCAAACAAGAAGAAAAAAAGAAAGCGTAAGTAGGGATATTGGTATTAGACTGGGTATGGCGTTCGTTTGGGACATGGGGAAGCAACGTCCTCTATCAAAGAGGAATTAGGGTTCCATCTATCTTCATGGAAGAAAGAGGAAAGAGCGTTCTACTCGTAAGAGAGAGAAACCTATTTGGAAATGAAAATGCATTAGTTTTAAGGACCCATTTTCTTCAGAAACTATTCATGGCTCCCCTACCACTTCATTACTCTGCAGTAACAGTTCATTGGTCTGCAATAACAGTTCATTGGGTCTGTAGTACCACTTCATGGTCTTTGGTACCACTTAATGGGTCTGTGGTACCACTTCATGGGTCTGTGGTACCACATGGGTCCTTATCTCTAAATGAAAGTTACATTGGGTCCTTATCTCTAAATGTAACTTACATTGGTCCTTATCTTTAATTGAAAATATGTTTTTGGGGCCTGACCTCTAAATTAACTGTTTAATATATGAAATGGAACACTGCGAACCATTCACTATATTTAGTTAAGTGCTCCTCCACTTTTAAGCAATTGCAAACTACGTGTTGAATGTCCCTGAATGTGCGAGTGTAATAGGAGTCAACAAATTATCACAATTCGAATTTAGACTACTGCAAAAGCCCATAGGAGTCACGATAGAAACGGTGACCTTGATTTATAACAAGATTGGTCCTCGTACTAGCAAATATGGTTCATCCTTTTTTCTTTTTCTACTTGTTCAAAATTTCACCAATACAGTTATTTTAAAAAATTAAAATTACTAACCATAACGTTTATAAATAACCAGCAGCTGATAATACTTTTTAACTCTGGTTAACAATTCTCCTCAAGGATGTAGACGATAGAGTAGCCCAAAGTCATGAAAACTCCTATGCCCATTGTATGAAGACAATGAATATACTTGGGCTTTCTTGTCGGAAATTTTATCTACTCTTTGTTAGGCGTCTGGGACTTGGAGTAAACTGCCAAGTTTTAGTTTGTCAATTTTTATTAATTATTAATATTAACATAAAAGAAACCACTCACTATATTCTTATTGTACAGTCCAATTTTACCCCTATGTTTAGTATATATTTACATGTTGTATAGCACACGCATTTGAGTTTGTAAATATACTAATATTAGACAAATAACCCAAACTCGGTTATTACAATGAGGGCTTGGGTTTTTTGTTATGGTTTCTCATTTAGGGGGTGTTTGTTTCGGGGTGATCCTCCAAAACATCACCATAATCTTCTCGTCGGCTTATCATCACCATGTTTATTTAACCTAGGTGATGAGTCATCACCGTAATGACGGATCACCTAAGTGATATTCTACCTTTTAGATCACCCCGAAAAGCTCGGTGATCTTACACGGTGATGTGGTGATCTTTCATATTTTGATTTGGACAACTTTATCCCTTAGTTAAGCATTTATACCTAATATATCGTTATTGAGATTTTAAGTTATATAATTAAAGTATTTAAATCTTAAAATAATATATTTAATAATAAATAATTGTATTAATAACTATACAAAAACTTATTAGTAATTCTTTAAAAAAATTAAACTCGATAATAAATAGTAATCACATAAAATACCACTTATTATATCCACATAATCTATATAATATTCGTAGGTTTAAATATGACATTACGACATTACGCAATATCACTCAGCACATCACCGTGGTAAAACAAACACAATATTCTAATATCACCTTGATATGTAAAATAAAATATCACCACAAAACAAACACGGTAATGATATATCACCTTGATCCGCATCACAGTGATATTCATATTACGGTGATACTCACCAGAAACAAACACCCCCTTAAAGAATGCAGATTAATCTTCACACATACAAGAGAAGCTAACGAATTTCAATCTCGAAACTAACTGAAATCAATTTTTAAGAGCCCTTCAAACTATATTCACCGTTGACAAAGATCCCTTAAATTAAATCTACTGAGGTAAGACTGGTCCATTTGAATCTAAAATCCATCATAATTATTGAGAAATTGCAGATATATACAAGAAGATAATTATATTTGTAGTGACCGATTTGTATATCTCAATGGATACAATTCAAGATTTGAGAAAGGAAATCTATAAATTATTATTTTTTTCTGTTCGACATGATTTGTGGGTACCCTTGCCTTGATTAGCCTGGAGAGTGAAAAACTTAGCATCAAATATTTCAGATTCTTTAACAGTTTACTATCATATAATCATCAAAATTTGACGTTTCCACTATTTAAATTAAAACTTGGGCCAAGAAAATATAAGATATCAACAAATTCTCTCTCTCTCTCTCTCTCTCTCTCTCTCTCCCTCTCTATATATGTATATTTCCTAGAAACCTAACGCATATTTCATAGTCATACTAAAAACCTACTGGGCCGGGCCGTCAAGGTCCCGGATCGGGCTACCACAAAACATGACCCGACCCGAATAACGTATCCGAATACTCAAACAACCCATCAACAACAACGCATTCGTCGTCTCCGCCGGCCACCACCCAAGCAGCGCCGCCTTCGTCCGCGTCGTCAAACCCGAACCGCCCGAACTCGTCGTAACACGGTTCCTCCCACAACACGGACCTCAGATCCGACTCCACGATGGCCGGTTCGCCTCCCTGAACCGGCGGCGGAAGGCCGAGCTCGTCGTCGGAGGCCTCCAGCAAGAAGCCGAGCTCGTTCGCCGTCGGATCCGTTGCTTCCTCCTCGAACGGCTCCACCACCGCCGCGAGACCGCCACGGCCGTCGCTCTGCTGCTCCTCTTCCTCCGCCGCCGCATCGTCGGCAGAATTCTCCAAGATGCTCTCCTTCAGTTTTTTGACCTCCGGCGAGTCCGCCTCTTCTCCGTCACGACGTCGTTTCTCCATTGAAGGGTATTTTCGTACAACTGCTATACGTTGATGGTGGGAAGCCAATTAGGGTTTTGAGGGCTTTTATAATTGGGGATGGAAATGGATTATGTCAATTTCTGGGTTTTATTCATTTTATTTATTTATTTATTTATTATTTTATAGTTTTTATTGCGTCGTCCATCCGTGCCATGTTGTGGGTAGATGGGACATAGGAGGACATCACTGACTTGTCTTTTGTAGTGTGATTAATTAACTCAATTTAATTTTCGTTTCGAGTCCGGTACGAGAGTGGGTCCCACAAACGGACATCATGGGTATAATATATCTCCAACTCCAGTTTCTATTATTTTATTTGGAAAATGCTAAAATGTATATATTAGCCGTCGGCACGACAGTTTGTATTAATTAAAAATGTTTTTTAGAAAAGAAATTAAAAAAAAAAAAATCCCATTCGCCGACGTTGGATTCCTCTTTTACTTTTGTCGGGATTTTGGATATTTTAGCCGATTTTCTGGAACTCTTTTGTCGTTTATCATCGTACAATTATATTCTCCATTACATTAATGATGTCTAAAATGCTTGCGGTCCTTGGCAGTCTACTTATTTAAATTATAGAGCACGCAAGTTATAGTTGACTAAATCTTTTTAATTAGAGATTATGTCTAGCTAATTCATTCGTTTTTATAAAATTTGACCGGAGATCTGGTATGGTTTTTGCAATATAAACTAGTCTAGATACGACGTATTTCATTTAATTACTAATATATCTATGTAGTGAAGGTACTAGACTAGGCCAGCTCGAACATTACCATAACTAAATATTTTTTAATGTCGGCAAACTAAAGCTATTAATAAATAGCCTGTGTAACGTAAATAATTTAATGTCATTAATTATTTTATTATATAATAAAATGGTGCTAGTTCTCGGTGTGAAATCACGTGAAGACATCAAATGCCCCATAAAGTACGATTCATACAACGTGAAATGTGTTGGATTTGATCGATACCAAAATGTACAATACAACCGTCATGAGGTTGGTTAAAATATATAAATAATAATATTAGTGTTAAAGATTTCTTATAAATTATTCAAATTATCTGGTGATGTGATTTATGTTGTTCTTCTGGTATCGGTCAGGTCGTCAGCAGATCAAACTACCGCAATAGATAGAACTTCGGCGATAGATAGTCAGAAGATGGAGTGTTATCTTCAGATGCATCTACAGTGCATGAGAGCCCAGTACATGAACACTGCGAGAACGACTACGAGTAGGCACATGAGGATGAACAGCTCGTTCCCAGTATGTTGAAATTCTCCATTGGATCCATTACTTTGGACGATGTAGACACAGTCGAGGCGTGTGTTGGACACACTGTCCGTAAGACGAGCCCCGATATCAGTTCTTTCGGTTAGCAGCAAAAGCAATCGTCCCCAAGATACAACGACTTCTAAACTCGAAATCGCAGGACAGCAATTCGAATTTTCCAACGAATCGTACTCAAACACGAGCTTTTCTTACTTCGGGATTTTAGGGAGTATAGGAGTGAGTTGCAATTTTATGGTTGAAAGTGAATGAAATTTCCAACTCATTTGGGGTTTATTTATACTTTTTCCCGCAGGGACTTAATCGCAAATTCCAGAACTGCTGGACTGCTTCTGTAATTTTCTAGGGACTAGATTGCAACATTTGCAACTATTGGACTGTCGGTCAATTTGACGGCCCGCGACAGGCCCGTCGGTCAATTCGCGGCATGTCCCACCGGCGGCAACCCGACCAACCGATAACCCAAAGCGGCTACCGACACCTCCTGTTGGGCCAACCGACACTTCCTAGGGTTGGGCTGCACCAGTCCAACAGCCCACTACGGCCCATTGATCCAATGGGTCATGTCACCTCATCTGGGCTGCCCAATCAGAGCTTACGCGGCGCCACCTCATCTTCACCTCGACTGCCATGTCACCGCCACCGCCACGTCACTGCCCGCCGGAGCATAAATTTAAGCTCCTCAATGCTCCTCGCTCCGATGCGGTGTGCAAAATGCAAAGTGTGCGCCTCAAACGCCCATTGCGCACTTTGGCATGTCACGGCACGGCTCGGCTCGGCTCGGGCACGTGCACGGGCACGGGTCGGTGGCACCGACGAGCACCGGGCTATTACTTGGGCCAAAATTCACACAAGTTTCTCAAGCCCACTTAAACGCACAAGTCCATTTAAGCACATACACGTGACAAGCCCTTTTGAATAAACCCACATGGGTTTCTATATATATGGTGAAGATTTTCTTAGTGTCTAACCAATGTGGGACACTTAGTTCCCCCACTTAAACACTATTAACCATTGTAATGGTTATGGGCCAACTCCGGAAATTAATTTCTCGTTCACCCAATATCGATTTTGAGCGTATTAATATTGTTAGATTCCCGTGAAACATAGATTCGTAATCTTCCAACGATTTTTCGTTTTGGCATTCGATGGCTTCCCGACTTAATTAAAATCGGAACTGAATTTATGAATGGTTTTATTACAAATAATTTGGCCCAATTGGCCCAAATACTCGCAAACCCAACAATTTCATTAAATTTCAAGTAGTAGAAAATAGGGCATTTATTTATTTTATTAACTATGTGCCATATATAAATAAATCTATAACATTCATTAGATTTATTTTTAAATGAATCTGACATACCCGTGAGAATGAGACAATTTTGATTTCCAACAGATTTTTTTTCTCATGACTTATGTGTATCGTTCCAAACTTACACTTAAAAGCAAGTGAAATCGAATCCATGACTTTATCATGTAGATGGAACAATCCCTACTTAAAGTTAGGGTGGTAAACAGGCCGGGTTGGGTCACGGGTTCTGTAATACCCACAAAATCTATACAGGATTACTTCAATAATATTCGAAACGTACGAAATCGACATTCGAACAAGAAACGATTTCTTTTCGAAACGAGCCCAAAATTTACAATTGGGCCGAAAAATTAAATGGACCAAAAATTTTGGGCCAAATGAAGAAAATAATGGCCCAAAATAAAAGGTTGGGAGTTGGGTCCTTTAATAAAATTTAATTGGGCCAAAAAAAAGTGAAACCCCAAATAAGTAAAAAAAAATTGAATTAATAATAATAATAATAATAATAATAATAATAATAATAAAAGGCCGAAATTATTTAGAGTCCAAATATTATATATATTTATATATAAAATAGAATAATATAATGGTATCTCCATGATTCCATGTGAACATGAGGACAAGTTCACCAACAAGCCACCTCATGGTTGCATGGAGACACGTTCTAAACCTGATGCCATCTTATGAGGACAAAATAACAACCATTAAATCAAAATAATAGAGAGAAAGAGATGGGAGCCCGAACTTTAATCAAAGACTCAAGTTGTAAGTTGGAGCTTCCTTATTTACTAAAGCATAACATGATGAGCTAATACATCTCTTAGCATGAGGACAAGAATAAGAGAGGAACATGTTAAGGTGACGAGTTTGAATATTCCCTAACCAAAAGAGAAAGCCATGTTGGGGAGGGGGAGAGTCATCACCTAATACACCCAAAACCTAATGTACATGAGTACAAGATAAAGCAAATGCAATAGAGAAAGGGGAGGGACCGTGAGATAGAGGGAGAAGCCAAGAGATAGAGGGGGAAAGAAAGAGAAAAGAGAGAAGAAAAAAAGAGAGAGGAAAGAAAAGGAGGAAGAGCCGAGGGAGAAGGAAGGAAAGGGAGAAAAAAGAAAGAAAAGAGGGGAGAAGAAGAGAAGGAAAGAAAGGGAGGAGGAGAAAAACCCGCGGATAAGTGGAGGGGCTCGGGATCGAAATTTCTAGGGTCGGGATTACGGAAACAAGGTAGGTGAAGATCACCTACACGCGTAAACATTTTTTTTAACTCGTGATTTCTACGTGTTGCATGGTAATTTACGTGATCGTATGAAATTTGTGATTTACATGCTAATATATGCTCGAACGTGATCTCATGGTCGCTATATGAATACTTGTGTGTCGTCACCATTCTATGCCGTTTAATTTTTCATGCTACTTGCGTTTAGATCGTAAAATATTCGGGGTTTAGGTAGGGAGATTGGAAATTAGGAAATTTATGAGCAAATTCGGGTATTAGTATAAATTAGGGTTTTCTAGGGTTTCTTTTAAATTCAAAGGTCTAAAATAAATATTCCAAAACTCGGTTGGGGTGTTTTGTGTAATTTTCAGAGGTTTAGGGTGTTAAATAAATATTCTAAATCTCCGCTAGGGTCAGTTTATAATTTTCAGAAATTTTTGAGGTGTTAAATAAACAATTAAAATTCGGCTAGGGGCCTCTATACAATTTTTAGAATTTTCGTAGGGTTAAATAAATATTCAAAACTCGGCTAGGGGCTTTTACGAAATTTTCATAGTTAAATAAATATTCAAAACTCGGCTAGGGGCCTTCGTGCAATTTTTGAAATTCCTAGGGACTAAATAATTATTAAAAATACACGGCTGGGTTAATTATAAATTTTCAAAAGTTATGGGGCAAAGCTGGAATTTAAAAATCCAGGCAGATTCTGGAAATTATTGGGACTTAAACTGAAATTTTAAAATCCGGGGCAGATTTGTAAATTTGAGAAACTTTTCAGGTCTTAAATAAATTTTGAGTATAATTTTTTGGTAAAGTATGTCCAGACGACAAGATCATGTGATAATTCGTGAAATATATTGCGGTCTTGCAATTTGTGTCACTCGATCAAAAAAAAAAAACTGTTGCCAACATTTGTACATTTTGCGTATATTTCAATAATGTTTCGATTGAAATCAACAACACAACATAGGTTTTTATTCATCATGTCAGGGCGGATCCAGAACTACATACTCGGGGGGGCGTGAAGAATAAATAGAATAGGCAAAGCTAAAGTTAATATGTCGTCAATAGAAAAACAATAGGTTAAAAGACAATGATAAAGCTTCTAACGAAAAGGAATTCGACGTTCTTTTAGATTTTCGAAGTCTTCAATTTCCGTTTTTTTGAATCTTTTAGGAGGATTTGGGTTGAACGATCATCGTCATTCGATATCGGCGTTGACGATTCGATTATCGGAGAAGATATTTCTTCACTTGCCCCTTCATTTGAAAAAAAAAAATCAATTGTAGCAGGTTTTTCCATGAATTATGTGTAATCCTTCACTGTAAAATATAATAAATTTAGTGTATAATCAAACGAAAATATAATACTGAAACAAACAAATAAACAAGAGAGAACTCACATTTTTTTCGCATGAATTTTTTGTTAGGAATATTTTATAGCATCCTTTAATTTATGTAATCTTGGTTTAACATGTTTAGGTTGTAGTAGTTTGGGGAGACATTTGATATTATGTAGGAGTTTTGTATTGGGCTTTAATATACCAAATACTTGTGGTATATAAAGCCCCAGCTTACCCTAATTAGGGTTTATCAAAAGAATTAAAAAGGTATGCCACCTTGTACTTTTCCTTAGGAAAACAAGCACTAACATGCACTCAAGGTGTTCATCACGATTTTTACATTCAAACCTTTCTTTTGATCCTTGTTTTGTAATAAAAGGGCCAACATTTATTCTGCAAATTTTCTGCAATTCTGCAAATTTATTGTTGTATTTTTCTCCAAGCTTCCATTTATTTATTTAGGTAAATAAGTTTATGTTTTTATTGATGGGCCAAGCTAACGTAGGCAAGCTGACCAATTAAATTATATTGGGCCAAGTGCCAACATTATGTTGTATTAGTTGAAATACAAAAAAGAAAAAAAGTCTTCACTGAGTCGAACCTAGGATCAATCGTACAATAGACAAGTTCTCCGAGAAACAAGCTAGATAAGGTTTCTTGTTATTAACAGAATAAAATATTTTATTTATGTATTACTGGTATATATCTATACACATACTACTCAAATTTTCGAAAATTTTCGGGGGGGGGGGGGGGGGGGGGGGGCACCGCATCATGTCATATGATCACACTTTCATACAGAAAAAACAACATGGACAATCATTACCACGACGACGATATTTCGACACAAACACAAACTTGTAAGTACGACGATATCAAACGTTGACTCTTATTATTCGGCGATTATTTGAAACCCTAGCCAAGGAGATAAGAAAACCAAACACATGTACTTTATTATTGTTTTTTCTTTTCGCCGCCGCACATTATGTCGATGCAATATTAACTAATTCACACCCCCGCCCCGGGTCTCGGACCATATCTGATGCCACAGTCTACCATTGCAACACATGCAGTCACAGAATTCTCGCAATCGTCGAAAAGGAACGCTTTGGCGGCCTCGAGGCAAGAGATGCAGTCAATGTTTCGGTTTACGAGTGATCCCTGGCAGTATGCAAACCCAGTGGCGTAGTAGCCAGTGATAGTTTGCTGCATAGCGGGAAAATCGATGGTCATGTAGACCAATTCGTCAATGCCTGCTTCAATTTCTGCTCCATATTCACTGCCTTCCCCGTATTTTCCAGGGGAGCAGTCATAGTCGTCGATGACTGTGTTTGGCGCACATTTTACGGTCGAAAATAAGAAAGCAGTGAAACCCAAAAGCAATATCAAGTTGGAGAGATGTGTCATCTTCATTTTTTTTATATGTGTATCTCTCTGTTTTTTTCTTCCACAACTTAATTGATGGTATGAGTTGATGGTTAGAGGTTTGAGCATTTATATATAGTACTTGAGGATCGCTTTGTTTTTGCTTATGTTTTAGTTGCTTTTGTTCTCTTGTCGTTGTCGTCCGGTGTTAATTCCTTTTGCTGTATTGTTATATATAAATATATATATATATATGTATATATATACTCATATATTATATATAGCTATGGATAATTCTTGTAATTTGGGGGTGACATTATGCAAACGAAGAATTTAGGAGCATATATGCTAGAACTCTGATTTTGTCTCAAAATTGCTTAATTCGAAAATTGTTATCCGTATAATACCACCCTAAATTCGATGGAAACATAGATTATGCACCAAAAACCCCTAGATCTTCAACGTATAATTCCTAAATTGCTTAGTTTTGAAGCTACTGTCCGTATAATGTCACTCTCTCAATTCGTTGTCCCTATATATCACACCCTAAATCACAATATTAGAAAACTAAACCTATAAATATCTATAAAAATTGATAAATGATAATTATGTCTTCTTGTTATCATCTATACTGTCAGCCTTTTGTTTCTGTAATTTTGTAAATATTACCTTGGAATCTCTTGTTATTGTCTTCGTTCTTATTTTTGTTATTATGCCCATTATTGATCCCTTGATGGTTACATGCGACGGTAATTCGCAAGGATAAGTTTTTGTTATTATGCCCATTATTGATTACTTATGATAACAAGCGACGATAATTCTCAAGGATACGTTTGTTGTGTTGTCTTAAGCGCATGCTATGTTAAACATTACAAATAAGAATTGGCGTAAAATTGTAGGAGGGAGAAATCCAAGCACTAAAGCTCTACTATGAGTGAACTTAGGCAGATTATGGGATAAGCATATACCTATAGTTTTCTCAGATTGTTGCCAAAGTTCTGATTGAACAGGTGGGAGGCTACCTACAGGCTGACTGAACAAGGCCTGCAAACTCTGCAGCTGGAATGGTGTCATCTACACTTGCACCAAAGACTCTCCTGTCAGCACTTCATTGGTTTGAGTATTTTCTGTTGCCCTGTTCCTGCTCTGCCAGTTGAATCTACCATTGCTTGATTAATCCTAGTCCCCTTAAATCTTGTGCCCTGCTTAAAACCAGGTGGGAAGCCTAGCATGTATCAACTGTATGACCTCGCTTGTTGCAGTGAATATACTGAGGCTTTGTGCCATTCCTTTTTGATAAAAGGGTCCCTTCTTGGATGGTTCTTGGTTAGTCCTGGCTGCCATCATGGCCATGGAGTTGGTCTGATCTTCACTTACTCTCATTGGCCCAAACCATGGATCTTTGGTTTTCTTCTTGCACCAGCAATGAAAATACCTTGTTTATTGTGGGCAAAGGGTCCATTAGAAGAGTCTGCCCCCGAACTTGTGAGTAAGAATCATTGAGTCCCATTAAAAAGGCTAAAACATATTCTTCGTTCAGGTAGTCCTTTATCTTATTGATTCCTCCACAGGTACATTCAGTTGGTGGTCTGTGATTTCCTAATTCATCCCAGAGGCTTTTCAGTTTGGTGAAATAAACTGAGATGTTGTTTGTTCCCTGAGTAATATTGATCAATTCTCGCTTCAGTTGGAAAATCCTCGGTCTATTTGTCTGCTCGAACCTTTCTTGAAGGTCTTCCCAGACTTTCTTCACAAAAGAACTGCACAATATGCTCGCTGAGATTTCTTTTGAAACGGAATTTAACATCCACGAAATGAACATGTTATTGTTCCTCTTCCAAGCAGTGAGCTGGTTCTGAGTAGCTGCTTGATCTTGCGGGTTAGCCACTGGCAGTTTAAGATCCCAATTAACAAAACCTTCTTTATTGCGCCCTATGACCGCTATCATCATTGCGCGACTCAAAGTGACATAATTTTCTCCGCTCAGCTGTTCGTGAATGAGTAATTGACCCGAAATGTCATTATTGTTGAGGAAGTAGGGATCATTGATCAAGACTACCGAGCTTGTTGAAGCAGATGTCGTCGCAGCCATAGTGTTCGATCGATTGCTCAAGAATTCCCACGATTCTGATCTTGATCTTGCTCTGATTTTCAACGATTTGTTATTGATCGCTCTGATAACATATGAAAACTAAAACGAATTTGCCAACGCACAATTTACGTGGTTCGGATTGATTGCAATCCTACGTCCACGGGAGAACAATCTTCCATTGATGATGTTGCGGATTAAACTCTGATGATCAAGCTCGGAGATGATTGGAAAGTTTCTCAGATGGTTCAGCTGGAGGAAAGATGAAGTAAAAGCTGTAGAAATATGCTAAGTCTCGCAGACAAGCAGCAACCGTTCGATCTTGGCGGGAGAATTGATCTAAGGGCTGAGATTCAAAGTTAAAGTTGGTAAACACTTTTAAGGAAGCGTGTGAGGTACAAGTCGTATAATGTGGGCATGGTACAAGTGGCTGATGCACACAACAAGAATTCTGTTCTATAAATATCAGATTAGCAATTTCAAGTGAGTGACTTTGTGAGCTTGTAGCTTTCTGTAGAGAGCGAATATTTGAGAGCCGTAAAAGAGAAAGTTGTAGAGCGTATGAGAGGCTTGTAAACCCTTCTTCTCGATTAATAAAAGAAGCTCTGATTGGTCCGTGGACGTAGACCAAAAGTTGGGTCGGACCACGTAAAATCCTATTTTTCTGGTTTTCATTTTCATCTGTTTTTCGATTCGATCTCCTTTAAGAACTTGTTTCTTGATTCAATTCACATACACATTCGATAAAAGTGTGGATTGCGAACCTAAGGCGACCGAAATCTCAACAGATGAGTTCGATACAAATTACAGAGAATGAAGAATAAAAGATACAGAATACAGCTCAAACACTGTTATATATGACACAGTAATTGCGCGCCAAAAATCGACCGTTTAAAGCTTCTTCTCCTTTAAGTTGGAATCACCGTTTCACAACCACGTCTCTATAAGTTGGATATCTCGCTTTGTAAAACACGTTTTCTTCATTTCGTTAGCTCGCTTCTTTTCTTTATTGCAAGCCTTTTGTTCCATTGTTGTGATCACGAGCTTGCATCAATATAAACGGGTTGATTTCGTGTTGAAAACTCAAACCCTAGGCTGACCCACTTAATATTCGAGTTGGGTTCGTGTTTATCCATTTACTTAAACAGTCGAAAATGCTTACCCAAACCTACTATTTTCGAGTGCGCTTCGTGTCGGGTTGGCGGGTCGGGTTGGTTTTTAGCACCCCTACTTAAAGTATAGTTTTAGAGAACGAAGTACTAGAGGATGTGCAAGGTTTATTGCATTGCTAAAAGCGATATTTTCTACGTAACGTGGTTTAATATATGATATTGTCTTTAGTTTCTTTGATTATTCTTATTTATTATAGAGAAATTTTCTACCAAACGCGATGCTTACAGATAAGTAATTACGATTCGGTGGGTGATATGTTGGGTCAAAATTTCTCGATTATTCAATTTGAATTAAAGCGACTTGTAATTTGCATACGTAATTCACCGATCCTAATCCAACGCCAAGGTTAGCTACCAGATTAGGTTAGACTGGGAAAGTAAGATAAATACTACTTAAAATTATCATACATAGTCTGTGTAAGTTGGGAGTTTCGGAAAACAATATTTTCTCTCTCCCCCTTCTCTCTAACCCTAACCCTAACCCCTGCCCACAGTCGCCACCTTTCCTCGTCCTTCTCCTCCTCCTCCCCCTCCTCCATGGTAGGGGGAACATGGAGGTACGGGGAGCTATCTTTTTGCAAGTTTTTCTCAATTCTTCTAAAATAAATAAATAAAATAAAAAATAAAAATTTCGACCGGCCACCGCCGACCGCTGCCTTCTCCCGCCTGCCACCACCGTGCCGGCCCCTCCTCCACTGCCGCCTTCGGCCTCCACCGGCTGCCGCTGCTGAGCATCGCCGCCCCGTCTTGCCGGCGTCTCGCCGAAGCTGCAGCCGGTAGTTGCCGCCTCTCCACCACCTCGCCGACCGACGCTTCGCCATCCTACCGCCTGCCGCCTTACTGTCCTGACATCTTTGTGTATTTTGTCATTTGTTCAAGTTCTTTTCTGACGAAGACAAGTTCTTTAAGATGAAGACGAAGGAGAGGGACTAGTACTTCAAATTAGTTTAATAGCCATTAAGTTGGAGTTTTAAATTTGATTTTTAGTAGGTTCTTTTTTTCCTCTTGTTGTAGCTTTGGAGATTGTTTTCTTTCGACTCTTTTTTCCCCGCGTGGGAATTTAGTCTCCTCTTGTAGGAGTGTCTTTCTCCTCCTTGCGAGGTGTCTTGTCTCCTTGTATAGGAGTGTCTTTTCCTCTTTGTGAGGATTTTCTCCCTACTGGTATTTGTGATGTGACCAGAGGGATTCGTGAGATGTTTAGCTCATCGTATTTGTTTTTGTGGTAATGGCAAGTTATGTTTGAAAAAAAAAAGTTGGGAGTTTCAATGTATTTTTACATTTAAATATAAATAGTTTAGGCTGTTAGCAATATTATTTTCGAGTAGGCCATGTTTTGTAAAGCCCAATTGTTATGATAGCCCATTATTTCCACAACCACTTTATATATAGAAAATATCAATATTCAATATTTACGAGTTTGAGAACGTGAGGCCAATATTCATCGCATCGTTGAGCATTATATGGAAATTTACAAAATTCAATTTTCATCTTCACAGCCAATGGGGAATTCGTCAGTGTATGTGTAATAATGAATTGTTTTTCCGTAAAATAATTTGATGTTTCAAAACACTTCGCTTTCGTCTAGAAAGGTGGGGTCCACAAAGAACGGTGAGTACGTGGCAGAACCACAAACAACTGACACGTGTAAATGGATGCTTCGTAGACTTTGGCGGGAAAATGATGTAAAAGGTGGGGCCCAATGCATTCATACGGCGGGAGGACTAAGCAAAGCTGCCCAAACCCTACCTACTATCTTTTCTCTTTGTAATAGCTTTCTTTTAAAATAAACATAGAGAAACTAATTTAAGTTTCATGTTGCCCAAGCATTCTCACTCTCAGTGCTTGTTTTGTTGAATTTAGGGAGAAAACCATTTTTGGTCCCCGATGTTTTTTCTATGGGCATTTTTTGTCCCCGATGTTTCGACTTGCCACATTTAGTCCTTCTAGTTGTCCAATTTAACCAATTTTGATCCCCCGATTGGATTAAAAGTAAATTGGGACGAAATTTCATCATGAGAATCGCACTTAAAGTAATCTTCCAAAACACCATTTATACGTCCAATCATTTTAAAATCCCATATATTTATCTCATTCATCACATAATCAAGTCCTATAAACCGAGAGCATAAAATCTAAATTGAGTGATGAATGAGATAGGTTTTGGGGATTTTAAGATGAACGGGCGTATAGATGGTGTTTTGAAATATTATAATACTTTACGTGCGACTCTCATGATGAAATTTCATCCCAATTTACGTTTAATCCAACCAGGGGATCAAAATTGGTTAAATTGGACAATAGAGGGACTAAATGTGGCAAGTCGAAACATCGGGGACCAAAAATGCCCATATGGAAAACATCGGGGACTATAAGTGGTTTTGTCCATTGAATTTATATTTAGGGGAATTCCAATTGATACCTCTATGTTTTAGGCTTTTTCAGTTGGTGTCCAAAGTTATTTTTAATTCCGGTAGGTACCCCTGCAAAAACTTTTCCAACTGGTACCCAAAGTATTTTTCAATTCCAGATAGTACCCCTGTGTTTATGGCTTTTCCAACTGGAATTCTATAAATGATTAAAAAAGGCTCCGACATCTAAAAATCACATTTGTAGCTTTTCAAAATCACGACGTTATATGTTAGGGGTATCTACCTTTAAAAGATATTGGATGCCAATTGGAAAAACCTTAAAAACAGGGGTATCAATCAGAATTGAAAATACTTTGTGTACTAGTTGGAAAAGTCTTAAACACGGAGTACCTACCGGAATTGAAAATAAATTTGGGCACATTATGAAAATCCTAAAACACAAGGGTACCAAGTGGAATTTCACTTATATGTATTAGGGTTTAAATAGTGGAATTTCACTTATATGTATTAGGGTTTAAATCAGTACGATTTATATTAAATTTCATAATGAGTATGAAAATAAAATCCAGTTAACGATTTTATAATAACCCAACTGATTAGTCCGTGGCGCTTATCCAAAAATACATAGGTTTTTGACATGTGATTTACAATCACGTGTACCAAACACACTAACATGATCTACATTAACATTTAACAATCTTAAACCTAAGAACAAAACAAACACAATTGATAATAAAGTGCTCACGGGATGAGCTATTATTATCTCTCTACACATACACATGTTTTTGAAATAATTTGTCTGAAATATGTGACTTCATCCTATTATCATCGATTGATTTAAGATAAAAGAAATATTATATATATATATATATATATATATATATGATTCAACATGATAAATGACACTAGGATTTTCTTCAACGATACATGGAAAAACCATCTAGCTCACATCGGATTGTTCGACACGTTATAAAAATTTCAAATTTCCGACCTTCAACATAATTGGATTGCTCTCAGATAGGGAAGAACATATCTTTCTTCGACTAATAGTGTCACGTGGCAACGTAATGGGCACATTGAAATTTTCTTTGACGAGCTATTTAGTGTGGCAAATAAAAAATGACCAATAGCAGATGTAACACGCAAAAATTAATAAATTAAAAAATACCCTCTTTTTGAGCATGAAAGGTGATGCGCTGGGCCAATCATCGTGAAGGAAAATAAAATAATGCGACTAATTAAATTAATGAATAAATCGACGAATAGAAAGCGAAAAAGATTGTCGCAATTTCCGAGTATTTAATAGGGGGGCAGACAATAGTTGATTGATTATTCAAAGCCCCCTCACTCTCACTTCCTATTATACTTCTTTTTAACGACAATGGGTTCTATTCTAAGTCCAACACTTTCCCGCTAAGCTAGCACGAGAATTGGTAGAACTTTTTGTCTTTCTTTCTTTCTTTCTTTCTCTTTTTTCTTTTTCTTTTTTCTTTTTATGTCGGCGAATTTAATTGTATCATTTAGAGCTTTGTTGAAGGAGCTCTTTAGCAGTGAAGCCGTAACAATTTGTTTCCCAAAAGCTTCCATGCTTCTGAGGCCCAAAAGGTATATACATACATACACACATACATACATATATATATGTAGTATTTGTACGATATGATCTATGATGGGTTTTTATTGTTTTTAATATTCTTGAATTTTCATTTTCGCAGGATTTCTGTTGGGTGTAAGAGATTTTCTGGCTATCACTACTCAAATTCAAGGCTTGATCTTTTTCTGTTCTTGAGAAGCCCTCTTATTTGATTAATATCTTCAGTTAATTCAGTTTTTTTTTCCAACAAAAAAAAAAAAACTATTTTTTGGCCCATTTTGTGTTTCGGTTATTGTAAATAGCTGCTTCCCTTCTTTCCCCCTGTCGGGTCCGACGATGACCCGACCCGTAAAATCAACCCGACCCATGAGAAGGTTGAGTCTCACTTGCAGCGATCCCTACGCCACCGACGACGACTCGTCGGACGAAGGAGACGGCTGCGGAGCTACACATCATAAGAAGGCGAAGCGTTTCGTCACAGAAATCGCCTTATTCCCTTCTTCCATTACAGCCCTCAAAAAAACTTCGGACAAATCGGAGCTCAATTGCGCCGCCGGCGCAAGAAGGATCTCAAAACTCAGGCGCGACCCAATGTACAGAGGCGTCCGCCGCCGTAAATGGGGCCGATGGGCCGCCGAGATCCGCGACCCGATCCGGCAAAAACGGGTCTGGCTGGGCACCTTCGATACGGCCCAAGAAGCCTCCATAGCTTACGAAAAGAAACGGCTCGAATTCCAAGACTTAGCCTATGGTAAGAACAAGAAGTCAACGTCGTTAACGTCCGTTTCTGAGATTTCTAACGGCGGCGATGAGTCTGTTGTGAATTCTTCTTCCATGTCTTATGCTGAAGAAGTGGTTGATTTTGATATTGGGTTCAAAGGAAGTCTTGGGATGATGGAAGAACAATTGTATCGTGTGTTTGATTATGATGATGATTTCTTCGGAGGGTTTGAGGTTTTTCCGATACTTGAGATGGGCAAAGACTGTTCGAAAGATGAGTTGCCCGAATTTGGCTTTGAAGATTGCGGCGGAGATGCGTTTTGTTCGATGTTTGATGATTCGCCGACGGCTATTGTGAGCAACATCGCATGCCCGTGAATATAATATATATATATATATTATATATTATATATATATTTATAATATATTGTAGCTGTTTTTAGGAGGGTTTGTTAGTATTCATTACAGTAATCGTTGATATATGATGGAAGAAGAGTGTAAAGAAGTTTGAGTCGTTTCGTGTTGGGATTTTTGGGGTGTATGTATATAAGTTTTGAGATGATTTAATTTAAAAAAAAAATGAATATCACCTAGTGTGTGTGTGTGTGTGTGAATACATTGGGAGGGATCTTATCTATGTATAGCCGTATAGGTGAGATTGAAAATTACATATTCCTAATGAATGATGTTTCCCTTTTTCTATTAATGTTGTCGTTTCAGATTCGCTGATTGTTTGGACTTTGGACCAACGGTAGTAGTTATTAATTAAACTATTATTAAACTATTTAATAATAGGGATCGAAATGTTCATACCATGAACCATCTAATACGTGACACGTGCCTTTTCATTTTATTATGATTGTCATTATTACATTACTACTATTACAACACTCATAAAGGAGCATAGAACGTTGTAATGGTCTATGCCAAAGGTCATTGAGGAAGTCTTTAAGGACTCGTGGGTGGGGTTAGGTGTGTTTCGAATTTCTATTCCACAATTTCTTGAATAGTCCCATGGAATTTTATGACATTGGCTATCATTTTCAAGTGAATTTGGAACATATTCATCTGATTCTGAGAATTAGTCCCACTGCAGTGCGTGGCGAAATTAAATCTCACTACAAAAAAATCATTTTATGCGACGATTTTTTTCCCCACAAAAGAGTAAATTTTCGTCACATAAATTTAATGTGAGGAAAAATTTTCGTCACCGGCTCGTCACCGAAGGCCCGTGGCATAAGATCAAATCGCGCCTAATGTGACGATATTTTATTTCCTCACATTTGGCATATGTGAGGAGTGCAATTTCCTCGCATAAAATTCTTATTGTGACGAAATATTTCTCACAATAGATATACTATTTTGTCACATTTTGAACTTCCTCACATTTAAACATATAAACGCAACAAAAAATTTGTCACTTTAAATATGTTTTTCCTCATAATTACCATAATATATACTACGAAAATATGCCTCACATTTAGGGATGGCAGCAGGGACGGGTATGGGTCGGGTTTGGCCGCGGACCCGGGACCCGCCCCGCCTCGCCCCGGGCCGGACCCGAATGGACCGGGTCAGCTATTTTCTCCTTTTTCTTTATTTTTAGATCGAATTTTTTTAAAAGTACAAAAGTAGGATTCGATCCCACGACCTATAGC
Source organism: Craterostigma plantagineum (assembly GCA_027422505.1). NCBI lineage: Eukaryota > Viridiplantae > Streptophyta > Magnoliopsida > Lamiales > Linderniaceae > Craterostigma > Craterostigma plantagineum. The sequence continues at coordinate 142,107 of JAPQWV010000630.1, forward strand.
AAATTAACTAAAGACTTATCCAGTAGGCTACAAAGCTTTTTATTAATAATTTGAACACTTTATGTATATATACGTACAATAAAATAAATTTAAATATAATATATATCGGGAGGATCTCGGGTCGGGTTGAGATTTTTCGGACCCGTGACCCGCCCCATTACCCGAATAGAAAAAAAAAAAACCGATTCATTAGGGGCGGATGTAGGCGGGTCCGGGTCTAGACCCGCTCCATTGTCATCCCTACTCACATTAAATTAATTTTCCTCACAATGACCATGATATATAATACGAAAATATTCCTCACAAAATATTTCCTCACAATTACTATGATATATAATGCGAAAATATTCCTCACATTAAAAAAATTTTTCCTCACAATTACTATTATATACTACGAAAATATTCCTCGCGTTAAACATATTTTTCCTCATAATTACAATGATTTATAATATAGAAATATTCCTCACATTTCTAATGACTAAAATTATCATATACTCTAATACATATTATTGGTTGACGACGGCTTCTCTTTTGTTTTATGTGAGGATTTTTTTGTCACATAAAAAATTTATTTATTATTAGGAAATTTGTTAACTATATGTGAGGATTTTATCTATCACATTAATGTTTAGCTTTTGTGAGGAAATATATTACTATTATGTGATGAAAAAACAGTTTCCTCACATATTATATATTCATTTATGAGGAAAAAAAATTCTTCACATTATATAATAGTTATTGTGAGAAAAAATTATTTCCTCATATAATCTAATTTTATGTGATGATTTTTAATGTTATCACAAAAACATGGTCACATAAAATAACATTTTTTGTAGTGTCTCCGCCAGGTACGTGTGGCACAAGCTCACCCGGGTAGGGGCTACCCATACCAGGTCAAGTGGGGATACCTTGAGACAACGAAAAAATACGAGTGTTTCCATTCGAGTTCTTTCAAATTGTTCTTTTTCTTTTCTAGTGACTTAGAGTATCGTCACTCAAATGAGATGCGACTAATGTCTTGGAATTAAACCCACCATGTCTCAAACTAGCCTAACACAATTAGAGCTGAAAAGTTGGGCGGGCCAGCCCATCCGGCCCGGATTGAGTGGGCTGCCCGAAGTTGTATGGGCCGGGTTGGGCTGGCCCAAAGTTGTATGGGCTAATGATATGTAGGCCCTAGCCCAAAGAACAGTGGGTCGGGCTAACCCGGCCCTAGCCCATGGGCTGATGTTTTTGGAACTTTTAAAGTTTATTATAATATTATAATATATAATATTAAATTATAATTTAAATAATAGTAAAATAATATCCAAATGTCGATTAAATATTATTAAATTAATACAAATAATATGTTAAATTATAATTTACATAATATTTTAACAAAAATATATTCAAATTTATATATTATATTTATAACAAAAATATTTATAAAAAAAATCCCCGCCCCGCGTGGATCCCCAGGGGGACGGGGACGGGGGCGATTTCGTCCCTGAATGCATCGCGGGGACGGAGACAAGGATTAGATCGTCGCCCCCACCCCGTTGCGATCCCTAATCTTCGTGCACTGCTAATTCAAGAAATAAAATAAAAAGTACACTGTTAATTCAAGAAATAAACAAAAAAAAGTAAAGAGCTTCATTGATATGACACTTATATCAAAGCCATATCAATTTAACATCCCAAAAGAGAACATTCAAAGCAATAGCAATTTAACATCCCAAAAGAGAACATAAAAGTAGTCAATAATCAGTTGAATCTTGCAGAGATGCTTGCATTCCTTCTAGTTCTAATTCTGCATCCTCCCCTGTACAACAAACAACTGAAATCAAAATCAATTTTAAGCTATATTATTGTAGTACTATACATATGTATATAACCTGAATTTTGAAAGTAACAAAACAATAAATAAATATTAATACCTAAAGATCCAGCTCCGAGATCGTTAAATCCATGCAACCAGTTACTGATTTGGACAGTTTCTGGGAGCAATGAATTCCTATATTTGTTCAGAATACGACCACCGATGCTAAAAGTAGACTCCGAAGCAACAGTTGTAATTGGGATGCTCAAGATATCTTTTGCCAATAAGGCTAATTTAGGATACCGATAACTATTTACCTTCCAATACTCTAAGACAGCCATAGAATTAGCATCATCTCCATTCTCCAAATATAAATCAAGTTCAGACTTACATACTTGTGAAGATTCTTGTTGTAATTCTTTACGAAAAGCCTGCAATTCACAAGAAAATAATATAATTATTCGAATAAATTATAACAAACTTCAGCAAGCACTATAGCAATTACCAAACTATAAACTTACATCAAGAAGTGAAGTAGATTTAGTGGTCAAAGCCTTTGAATGATGTGAATAAGAATCAGGCTCTTTCATTCCTTTGTTGGGATGTGAATCGGTCGATTCTCCTAATTTTTCATAAACAGCAAATGGAAGATCATGCATTATAATTGCTTTGGACAATGCATCTCGAAATACCTTATCATAAAATTTCACTCTCTTCGCAGTTTGATTACCAAGCAAATCACCATCATGATACTTTAGATTTTTCAGACAATTTTCAGCATGTCTTCCTAAATGAGAAGTTCCGGACTTGGATGCACAACTCATCATTTTCTTACAATACTTGCACCTACACATTTCTACTCCATCAATCGGACTAAGCCTATCAAAATGTTGCCATGCCTCATATCTCACCCTTTTTTTACCTGATTTAGTGGAATCAGCTGAGCCCAATTCTTTAGCAGGAGTTGAAGTAAGAGACGAATGCGAACTCTCCATATTTCACGCCTACAAAGCACATAAACACTTTTTTTCTCAGACGACCAGAAAAAAAAGCTCAAGTGCTCAGTGGAAACGCAGCTCAGAAGTTATTAAGCTAGTGTAAGAGCCTACTACACAAGCAGACAAAACAGAGTAGTCACAATGAAAATACAACATAACCTCCAACCAGAAACTAATGGAACATCTAGCACATTAGCTGAAAATGTAAATCTAAAATAATGCTCCTCCACTTCCAATGAATTAAACACTAGCCAGACTATAAGCTTTCCAATAATAAAACAAGCAACATAGGGGATAAAACGTATAAACAGCAGCACATTCTCCAAATACATAAACTCATTCCCCACAAATAAAAAGGATGGGGATGCAATAGAACTTGCCTTCAGCAATAGTTCACGTACAAACAGAATAAATATTATTCCTCATCAATAGTTCACGTGCTTGACAACATAGGGGAAAAAACGTATGGGCTGATCTTATAACAAAGGTATAGCTCATCGATTGCAGTAATAGTTCACGTGCTTGAGAAACAGAATAAAAAAGCTACCGAACCAACAAGAAACAACAAAGAAAAGGTGGCAAACAACACAAAAATTCAGAGTACCGGCAAGAGAGGGACGACCAAACAAAACACAGCTTATTACAGAGAAAAAATCAAATAAAATGCTTCATATATTACCTTCTTCTTCTCACGATGGTGGAATGCTTGCAAGTGTTCTTCAACAGCCCTGTTAATCAAATGCAGACGCAAGCTTGAGCTCCTTCGATTGACCGTGCTCGACCTGATTCCAGCTGCAGATGCTCGTTGCGGAAACTATAAACCTAATCAATGGCATGAGAGTTATCTAATTTGGGGAAACTGTGAAACGGGTAGTTCTTCGATGATGCTAATTTGGGGATTTTAAAAATTGAAATTCAGCTATTAAGTTCCACAATAATGGGCTAATTTAGCCCTTTTAGGCCCATGGCCCACTAACCCGTCGGGCCTGGTGGGTCGGGCCAATAGGCCCGATATGGTTTTGGGCTACAGAAGTATAAGCCCATATCAAACTTTTTTTGGGCGACTGGGCTGGCCCATGGGCTCAAGTCCAAACTTTCACCTCTAAACACAATAGCCAAACTCACTAATGAGAGCTGAACTCGTTACCTTGCGTTGAATAGTACGCAAACCAAACCATTAGTTACCCTTTGGCATTATCCCCCCACGAAAAAAAGAAGGTTCATTATATTATGCTCGCATGTGGTTATACTGTAATCCCCGATAATACCCTATGTTTTTCGTTGCGCGAAACCTTCTTGTCTGAAACCTAGCATTATACCCCCAAATTAGGGGGCATAAATGATATATTGCGCATAATTAAATAAACTTCTAGAGGTTTTTGTGCAATTCTGAAAACAGTAAGGGTTTTTCTTTCTAAACCAATAAGAATCTTTATGCGTTTTAGCCATAAAAAAATTCATTGTGTTTGAACATGGTGAGACTATGACCTCCTAACACAAATCTCACATTACTAAAGAATTTAAAGTCGTCTCAACTGAATCTTTCTTCGTGGAAAAAAAATGAAAGCCCGAAAAGAATAATTCAAACCGTTTTATTATCATGAGGGCTCCCAACAAGAAAGAGCATACAAAACCCTACCCTTCCATCTCTGAATCATCCACTTGCCATCTTCGTCCAAAAGAAACAATTGTGATACTCGCTCCTCACCTCAACCCTCGCCTCGTTCAGTATCTCCCTGTCGAGCTCCACCTGTCGAAAACCGGCCCTCCGTTCCTCTCTGCCACTTCTTATACCCCTCAGGCCTCTCCTGTTGGATATAATCTCAAAGCATGATAAAAAATAATAAATAAAATAAAATAGAAAAGAAAAACCATGCATCCAACGTGATGCATGTTAGAAGAGAAGTCAAAGATGATAATCTATAAAAATCATGAATGGCATGCTATGGTAAAGGCAAAAAAAAAACAAAACGTGTGGAAGAAAAAAAAATAAAAAATGTCAAAGTTTGCATGGTTCACGTTAGAGAAGAAATCAAAATGATTTAGAATGCTTGGTTAGAATAGTCAAGAAAGGAATGCTTGCGTATATCTATATATAGCTGAATGATGTGTAATGTATACGTGTGGGAGTAAATATATAATACAATCTTGAGAAATATCTCCCTCCATCGTGTTGTAGAGAGTTTCTCCTACATGTGCATGAGGGTGTAAGCGAAGTGGTGAGAAATAATATATTAAATCGGACGAGTAAATAACATCTCCACCCTCTCCGAACCCTCGCATGCCAAGATATTCATCGCCTCCCTCTACTATGCCCCATGAATGATTTTTCTCTAAAAGCTTTCAATTCTTCTGTCATGGCCTTTTGCCATGTAGGTTGATATTTTTGCTTCTTGAAAATTGAATGGTTCTTGTTCTAATATTTTACTCAGATATGTTAAGTGTAGTGTTGTGGTGATATCTTGTTATCCGATATGTAGTTCTGTATCGGATATAATACTTGATTTGTTTTAAAATCCTTTAGACTTGAGGATATGGTCTAGTTTGTCTTGTAGATCGTCGAATTAGCTGTGTTTCATTATTTCCCATGAAGCGGATTCTGTTGTATCATGAGTTTCATTTATATTTGATGGTTGAAATTCTTCGATTGAGTTTTTTCCTTGAGTTAATGATGTTATTCCGGTAATGGTACATTATCTGGTATTTCACATTCATCATCTGGGTTGTTTGAAAAATAAGGTTCACTTTCCGAAAAAAAAATCGCGAGATATATATAGTTTTTTTTTTTTTTTAGGACGTAGCATTTATATTGTGGAGGAATATCCCAAGAATATTGTTTTAATTGAATTTTCGTCTAATTTATCCTTTCTTAGAATATGTAAGCATTTGCATCCGAATATTCGAAGGTGGTTTGAGTTTATTTTTGTCCTTTCAATAATAGATAGATGGCTTTTATTATTTAATATTCGAGTTGGCAGTCTATTAATCAAATACGTGGTAGTAAGTACTGTGTCGGACCATAATATTTTTGGAACATTGTTTTGGAAAAGAAGTGCCCTTGTTATATCAGGCAAGTGTCAATTTTTTAATTCGGACACACCATTTTGTTCTGGCGTGTTAATACATGTTATTTGATGTACGATTCCTTTTTTCGAAAGAAGTTCTGAGAAATTTTTGTTATTTTGGTCTTTATCATTGCCACTATCAGAACGAAAAAATTTAATTTTGGCATTGTATTGATTTTCGACCAGATTAAGGAATTTTTTAAAGCAATTAAAAAACTTTAGATTTTTGTGCACATAAGTATAACCATGTTGTTTTGCTAAAATCATCGATAAAAGTAACAAAATATTTAAATTGATTATAAGATTCACCCCAAACATCAGCATGAATTAACTCAAATACTCTTCCAGTTTTATTTAAAGATACGGAGAATGGTAACCTGGTTTGACTATAGATAGTTCATGTCTTGGTGTCCTTCACCAATCGTCTTCGTAGATATTGGGTCCCGAAATATTACTTTATCATGTGAGAAAGAAATATTATATTTTAGGAAGTTGATTAATTTATTAACGGATAGTAGATTGGTGGTTAAATTGGGATATATAAAACATTGGCAAATTATCCATAGAAAATTTTGGAAATTCCTTTTCCATAAATTGGAATTTTATTTCCGGTTGCAACAATGACTTTTTCTTGGGGATTTAAATGTTTTAGATTAAGAATATTATTTTTGTTGTTAGTCATATGATCAGTAGCACCCGAGTCAACTATCCATTCATCGTTATAAATCGTATTTAAAGCAGTGTAATTTTTAGGCGGGATAGTCATACCTGAGCTGTGTTTACCTGATCGGATCAGAAAGTCAGAGAATTGACCCACCAACTTATTGAAGTTGTCTGAATCAGGTCCAAAACGGCTGTTGGGCCGAGATATTCCATCAGGCCCGTTATTTTCACTCTGATCGGTTACATAAACATCGAGTTCGTCCCATTTCACCTTCATGGCCGCGTAGTACTCAGAGGGCGACTTCCTTGCCTCATTCGGCTAATTTCCTATTTCAGTTGAAAGATGTGAGCTAGGTTATTTTGCTTACCGATTGTTCGACGAATCGCATCCCATGTCTCTTTAGTCGTATTCTCGTAACCGAATAGTTCGTTTATTACAGTTTCCATGGAATTTAAAAGGCGGGAAATGACGAGGGCGTCATCGATATCCCACCCGTCGGAGTCGGCTGTTTATTCAGATTTCTCACCAGCGTCTTTATTTTGGTTGGTTGCTGGCTTTGGTTATGGCTTTGGCTTTGTCGTCTGTGACATGTCCATATTTGCCTTTCGCCTTTAGTGAAAAAGGTTACTGCTCTCGCCCATGTATGGTAGTTTCACCCATTTAACAGAGAGGTTGTAAGTCTGTGAGTTTGATCGGGAGAGTTTTGATTTTTCGGCCATGGTAGGCTTTTGTTTTTGGACGTGTTCTTACTTCTCTGATACCATGATGAGAAAATAATGTGTTGTAATTATTTCCTCATAATTTCATCGTACATGATATGTTAATATATAGGCTTCATATTCAACTAGCCGTTAATAATATCATAACAAGCATTTGTGATAAAAACATATTCTCTTCTTTGGGCTTGATTTCATTTGACTTGAGCAGTCTTTTTCTAATTTTGTCTAATTTGGTTTTCCTTCTTCAACATCATATAAGAAATTTAATTGTCGTAGAGAAATGTATTGTGTTATATAATACAGTAAAAAAAGGTACGTCACAGGATAATATACATATAAAAAAAACAGTAAACGAGAGTGAAATAGTACGTTCAACCACGAGTTTACATTACGTCAGGAAGTGTTTTTTCAATCAGTTATACGCATAAATACACTTTCTTGATCCATAAACTGACGGAGCCGTCCTACATGGTAAACACAACGATTAAGTCACAAAATTCAAAGATCATAATCGAAAATTCTTACCCTAAATTCTCATGAATGGATAATCCTCGTATCTCATGGAACAGTCCCCAACAACAATATGGCCGCCTACTGCGGGCGCACACTGACGAAGCAGTTCACTGCTCGCATAACTGAGGCAAGCCTCGCAACATCTATAGTAATAGCTTCGTCGCAGTTCCCAAAGCCAAAAACGGTCGTTCCTTCGTAGAATCCCTCTACATAGCCAGTCTTGATCTTCTCGAAAGGGACGGTCGAGATCAACTCATAGAGTGTGTTGGCCACATTTGTACCATAAGATTCGTTGCTTCCCCACGTGTCTTCGTTGCAATTGACTTCATCACCTTTAATCTTTGTGATTGCTATTAGCAAGATCAGGCAAATAAAGTATATCTTAGGGTTCATTTTTTACTCAATTTTTTTATTTTCTTGATGTGCGCAGATATATTGGTATGGTAGATTGCTTTCTCTAGTTATTATAGAGTTGTTGTTTTTAATGGTTGATTGTTTTCTTGTCCCTTGTTTTATGCATAGATTCGTGTAAAAGATTGGTTTTTGCCGATCGTTTTATGTCAATTTGGTAGGCAAAAAGATACTCGGAGGTTATACTACAAATGGTTAAATTCGATGAGTTCGTTGGAAAATCAGTTGCTGCTAAATCGAGCTAAGACCATCTCCAACCGAAAAATGCATTCGCAAACTCAAACACATTCTCAATCTCAAATTGCAGTAGTCTTCTCCAACCATTAAATGATTTTCAAACACAAAAACTATTCATTAATATGTGTTACACAACATTTTTTTACAAAATTTTAATATTACTCAATAATTCTCCTATTTTCACAAGCGCATCATCTCGAAACAGTCGAGATTTACTCGGAAAGCACCTCTTCACAAAATCTACCTCCTTCACCACACTTTTGTGATTCAAGTCTACAAACATCCCATTCGCCCTTAAACCCATAAACACAGAAAACTCTAAAACGGAAAAAAAGAATTAGAGTATCGTGCCCGAATCTAAAAAATTTACCGTCCGGTGCAAATCGTTTCATCATACCCACGAGCCTAGCACTTCCTATACAGGACGATACGAAGGAAAGAAACAAATGGCTTCCTTTGAACCGCCTCCTTATGCTCGTCGCTTGCTCCATCATAAATCGCCTCGACAGTTTCAACGAAATATCTGAGTTGACATCGGGATCGTGGGATGGCTCTCCCTTCATTAGAACCCTTCGGTTGTTTTGACCTTTTCTCCTTCTTCGTCTCTCTTTCTTCGATTTCTTGGCCATTGTCATCGTGGGATGGCTCGCTGCTCGTTGTCGTGCTGCTCGTCGTCGCTGCTCGTGGGATGGTTCGCTGCTTTCTTCGATTTCTTGGCTATTGTCGTCGTCGTTGCTTTCTTCGAATAACTTTGGGGATGGCTCGCTGCTCGTGGTGGTCGCCGGCTCGTGGGATGACTCAATAGTTTCTTCGATTAACTTGGGGGTTTTCGATTTGGGGGGTTATTGTCACTAATAGAGCCCTATTTGTTACTTGAATGTGCACTGTAAACATGTTTCAATAAAAAACAATTTTACTGTTAAAAAATTATTTTCCAGGTCAGTTATTTTTACTAAAAATTTTGTTATCTGAATTAACTGTTTAGTTACTAACTTTTAATGATTTGATATTAGCGAAACATAGAATTGTTATAACTTTTTAATATTACTCAGGTACTGTTTAGTAACATGAGATTAGGGTAGACTATTTCTCAATTTCGACAATTAAAGCTGAGTCCAACATTAGATTTTCGAATTGGATTTGAAGTAATAGTTCTGTATAAACCTAATTAACCTAATTCTGCGACTTTCACCTTTTTTAGAGTCATTGGTGATTTTCGTAACAAAGAATTGTCATTCAACAATTATTACTTTTCTTCAATGATAAGTTACTATGATTGTTATATCTGTTACTGCCTTTGTCATATCTGTTACTGTCTTTGCTATATCGGTTACTTAAGTTGCATGACTTGTTACCCATATATTGTGTTCACAAAATCTTCAATATATGTCGCATAAAAAATTTTGATTCAAAATTCTTCACCACTTCTTTCTTAAACTTAATAATTCTCATTCATTATTAAGACCCATTATCAAATTCACTCAGTTTCGTCTTAATCAGTCACTAATTCGATATTTGGTCTATTTATGTTCTCATTTTTTCGAAGTGGAATTTCATAATTATTTCGTCTTACACTTTAAATTATTCGTTTATTATAACTACCCATGAGGGATCGAAGTCGATCACATCTTATTTGCACCTTAACAACGATATTTCAATCTCTTTTAGAGTCCTAAAAGCAACCCAAAATCGAACGAAAGAGACGATGGCAAATGGCTGTAATTTTTGGCAACTATGAAGGATATAATTGTTTTGAAAATTAGCTAATAGGGCCTGAACCCAAATATGCCATTTTTTCTTTAAAGAAAAGAGACGTCACTCAACTAGATTATATACTAAGCTATATGCTAGATTGAAATCTCTTTTCGTAGTGATCATTGTGCATAGAGATAATGAATTTTACATCAATAAATCAAATGCAACAAATAGGTACTTTTGTCTATTGATAAACCAGATTTAGTTAGAATTTTGGCAAATCTACAACTAAATCCCCATTTCCAAAATATCTATCAACTAACTCCCTCCTTCCTATTTCGTATCATCAAACTCCTCATTTCAAACTTTATATCACATAGCTACCTAATGGACAATTTTAGCCTTATAAAAACAACAATATTACCAAAAAACCTGTCAAAACCCACAGACCCCTTACCAAAACTTGTAGTACCAATATACGTATGCTTGTAGTACGAATGTATAGATGTTCGTCGTACCATCCCGTGAACCGATGGACGATTTTTGCCCCTCTATTAATTTCCACACCCTTCTCTTTCCTTACCCAAACTTGCAGTACCAATATACGAATGTTTGTAGTACGAATGTATGGATGTTTGATCGAACGGATCGAGTAATAAAAATAAAACTAATTTCGACAAACTATCTACGCTCAACAGGCAAGTGTACCTATCGAAAATAGTATAGAAATTGCAAGTATTCGAGTATCGAACCCAAAGGAACTATATTTCTTAGAAAACTCTCGTTTAAATATCCTAGTGAATAAATTTTTGGTTTGATAAAAATATAAATAGCAATAAACTAAATAAACGATAAACACGAAACTAGAAATCTGATAAAATAACGATAGCGGAGTTGGGACGAGCGAACGTATTTGAGACTTCGAATCCCCCTAACTCGATCGAACGACAAACAAGTTATATATTTTAGCTAATTATTAGACCGTGAGGATTCCTATGGTATGTATACGAGTTTCTATGATTGGAAACTCCGCTTACTCACTTCGACTCGTAACAACTAATCTACATCTTAAATAGCTGGGCAAGTTTCCCTAACTTACTTAATCGCAGACCACAATAAATAACGATGAATCCCACTATTAGATTTGACTCTAATCCGGCGGGGTAGTTCAACCTATCTCTAATGATGAGTTCATTCCGCTCGTTTACGTGTGGTCTAATCGTTAGCGCCTCTCTCTAATTGCGAAATGGACAGCGTAACGAAATTGAAAATAACTGTGAGGATAAATGGAACACGGGAATTTTACGTGGAAAACCCCTTTTCAACTTGGGGTAAAAAACCACGGGCGAGGTAGAAATTTATTACTGGGGTAAAAACAGGGGTTACAACCTCTCAATCTATAAAGGAGAAAACACTCACTATCTCTCTTTATAGTTGGAGCAAATACCGAACAAACCCTCTATTTTTTCTTTTCTCTTTCTTTCTCCCTCTCTTTCTATTAATTTTGGTGTGATTTTATAATGAACGTTCAAGCCTAGGCTAAAACCTAAGCTACATGACAATACTAAACATGTCATTGCTTAGGTCATACTTATTGTAATATTAATACAATAATATATTATTAATGAAGTAGTTGAGATGGGTTGGTTCACCAACCCACTCAACGTACTTTCCTATCAATCTCCCACTTGAAGATTTGATTGATGCCCAATCAGATCTTCACAACATTCTTCTAGCTCGCCTTGAATGTTACTTCTGTTCAGTCAATCCACATGAGGAACGACACCACACAAACTTGTCCACGGGAATTACTTTGGTCATGTAGTCTGCCAGATTATCCGCAGTGTGCACTTTTTGCATGTCCACAGTCCCTGCTTCCACTTGTTCACGAACAAAGTGGTATTGCACCCGGATGTGTTTGGTTCTTGACTGATATGCTGAATTCCTTGCAAGATGCAACGCACTCTGGCTATCACAATAGAGAACAATATTCTCCTGTTTGTGGCCGAGTAATTCCAGCAATATCTTCAACCATATTGCCTCTTTACTGGCTTGCGTAGCTGCCACATATTCTGCTTCCGTTGTTGATGTTACAACAATGGACTGCAGTTTTGAAACCCAACTTACGGCACCGCCAGCAAGATTAAACACATATTCGGTTGTGGATCTGCTTTTATCAAGTTCACCTGCATAATCTGCATCAACAAAACCATGGACAGTAAAATCTGTACCTCCGTAACATAAGGCAAGATCCGAGGTTTGATATATCTGAGAATCCTCTTAACAGCACTCCAGTGCTCCCGGCCAGGGTTGGACATGTATCGGCTAACAACTCCCACTGCATGGGCAATGTCTGGTCTTGTACAGATCATTGCGAACATTAGACTTCCTACTGTCGATGCATATGGCAGTCGAGACATCTCTATCCTCTCGTCTTCATCGGTAGGACATATCTCGGAGGATAGCTTGAAATTAGCAGCAAGAGGAGTAGATATTGGCTTACTATCTTGCATGTTGAACCTCCGCAAGATTTTCTTCAAGTAATTCTTTTGGGAAAGCCAAATCTTTCGCTTGCTTCTGTCTCGATATAGTTGAGTCTTTAAGTCGGCGATACGACCTTTGTCGGGTCCTGCTACCAGCATATCGTCGACGTACAACAGCAACATGATGAAGTCGTCATCGCCAAATCTCTTGAAATACGGATCTGAATATAGCCTGTTGTAGCCAAGACTCATTATGAAGGAGTCAAATCTCTTATACCAGCATCGAAGTGCTTGTTTGAGCCCGTAAAGAGATTTGATCAATTTGCAAACCAAATCTTTTTTTCCTTGTTCTTCGAAACCTTCTGGTTGAAGCATATATATTTCTTGATCGAGTTCACGATGGAGAAAGGCCGTTTTCACGTCCAGCTGCTCAAGATGCAAGTCAAATGTAGCACACATTGACAAGACCACCCTGACTGTTGTAAGTCGAACCACCGGTGAGAAAATTTCGTTGAAGTCAATCCCTTCTTTCTGAGCATATCCCTTTACAACTAGTCTAGCACGGTATTGCTCTACCTGGTCATCACCATTCCGCTTGATTTTGTACACCCATTTGTTGCCAATTGGTTTCCTTCCTTGCGGTAATGGCACCAACTCCCATGTCTTATTTTTATAGAGAGCTTCTATTTCCTCTTGCATTGCTGAAATCCACTGACTCGTATCTGAATTATTCAGTGCTTCTTGGAAAGTGGTTGGCTCTCCATCCTCAGTTAGAAAACAGTATGCAAGATTGCTCTCTATCTCATAATTTGAGTGCCAACTTGGCGGCCTACGCTCGCGTGATGACCGCCAGAGTTCCGGTACTTCAGATTCGACTGGGTCGAGCTCTTCGTGCGCAGGTTCAGCTTCAGAAGAATTATATTGTTCCAGTTTTCTTTTCACCGGCGTAGTCTTTGTCACGCCTTTTGAACTGCTATCATTATCAACTTGCTCTTGATCGCTATCCTCCAAGAAAACAACATCTCTACTGATGATTACTTTGTGGTCAGTGAGATCCCACAAGCGATACCCCTTTACTCCATCAGTGTACCCCAAGAATAGACATTTTCTGGACTTTGGATCCAACTTCGTCGTTTCTTGGTTGTGATACATCGCGTATGTTGAACTTCCAAATATATGGAGGTTTGAATAGTCTACAGGTGCACCAGTCCACATTTCCATCGGTGTCCGCATCTCTATAGCAGTAGATGGGGCCCGATTCACCACATAGCAGGCAGTACAGACCGCTTCCGCCTAGAACTTCTTTTCCAGACCCGCAGTTCTCAACATAGCCCTTGTTCTTTCCAACAGGGTCCTATTCAACCGCTCTGCCACTCCATTCTGTTGTGGAGTGTAAGCCGTGGTGAACTGCCTTCTGATGCCCGCACCTTTGTAGAATTTAGTGAATTCTTTGCCAGTATATTCCCCTCCATTATCTGACCGGAGACACTTGATTTTTCTGCCGGTTTCAAGTTCAACTCGCGCCTTGTATGTTTTGAAGGTAGGAAACACATCGTCCTTCTTCTTGATTGGGTACACCCAGCAGCTCCTGGAGTAGTCGTCAATGAATGATACGAAGTAGTTGGCTCCTCCCAGGGATGAGACCGGTGCTTGCCATACATCGGAGTGGATCAATTCTAGAATTCCTTTGCTTCAAAATTCGATGGGGAGAACTTCAGGCGATGCTGCTTGCTCACAATACAATGTCCACAGAATGGTAGCATCACCGTCGTGAGACTAGGAAGTAGATTCTTTTGCGTAAGAATTTTCATGCCTTGTTCAGACATATGACCATGTGCCAAATCATCGTGGACTTTTCATTTGAACTTGTCATAGCAACAGATGCTTGCCCTTCTTGCAGAGTCTCTCCCTTCAGCTTGTATAAATTTGCAGCTATCTTTTCTCCCTTCATCAACACCAGTGTTCCTTTGGGAACCTTCAAGTCTTGTTCTCCAACTCAATTTTGAAACCAAGATCATCAAGTTGCCCCACGGACAACAGATTTTACTTCAACCCCTCCACATGTCGGACAGCATGGATGGTACGCACAACGCCATCGTACATCTTTATTTGAATCGTACCGACCCCGACAATCTTCAACGCTTGGTCATTGTAGCTGTAGACATACCTTCCAAAAGTTGGCTCGTATTGATGAAACCATTCCTTTCGAGAGGTCATGTGGAAAGTAGCTGCTGAACCCATGAGCCATAAGTCGTTGAATCTTCCCTTTCCAGCGATAGTGGTTGTGGCTTCACATACCAAGGCAATTCCATCGTCGGTAGTGTTGGCGGCATTTTCTTGGGCATTGAGATTTTTGTTTAAAACCCAACAATCTTTCTTCAGATGGCCTTTCTTGCCACAGTGGTAACATTTTATAGCCTTCTTATTTTTCGTAACAACGCTTTGCCATTTTTGACTCCCACTTGGACCAGACTCTCCGGGTCTTGTCCGTTTTCGGCTTACTTTTGAACCACGTGCTCCCGATCTTGCCCTCGTCACC
Source organism: Craterostigma plantagineum (assembly GCA_027422505.1). Classification (NCBI taxonomy): domain Eukaryota; kingdom Viridiplantae; phylum Streptophyta; class Magnoliopsida; order Lamiales; family Linderniaceae; genus Craterostigma; species Craterostigma plantagineum. The sequence goes on from JAPQWV010000630.1 coordinate 157,232, forward strand.
GTCAATGCTTCCGCCTGTTGGGACATTGTCAACTTGTCTTCTTTGTTATTGCGCCGACTTTCTTCTTCGAGAACCGCAGCTGCAATATTGTCGAAGATAAGTTTTCCCGCAGCTTGGTTGTTGCTCATATTGATGACGAGTTGATCATAGGAGCTCGCAGGCTTTGAAGCAGAAGCTCAGCACGTTCACTTGGCTTTATTTTGTAGTCCAAGTCTTTAAGTTGAGAGAATAGAGTATTCAACTTGTTGATGTGCTCGGTCATTGAAGAAGATTCTTCCATTTGTAGATGATATAATTTTCTTTTCAGAAAAATTCGGCTGTGGAGTGACTTGACTTGATACAACTTCTCAAGATGGTCCCAGATTGCTTTCGCACTAGTTTTCTCTTCAACACTTGATAATATATCATCAGCTAATGTCAGATGAATATTGGCGATGGCCCTCCCGTCTATCTTCTTCCACTTGGCATCACTTGTCATTGTTGTTGGTTTGCCAGTGATCGCCTCCAAACAATTTTCTTTGAGTAAAATTGCCTTAATCCTCATTTTCCACAGTGAGTAATTTCTCCCGTTGAATTTTTCAATTTCATTTTTAGCTGCCATTTTTCCCACGTCGCTATTGTCGGAGAAATTCAACAGTCCAGCCAAATAGTACTGATTAGATAATTTGCAGAAAGGGTAGCGACCAGCTTTCAAGATAAAATTACCCTTCTAAGTAAATTCCCAGATAGGGTTGCAAACGAATCGAACTTTTTTGTTCGATTCGCGATTCGATTCGAAAATTTCAAGAATTCGAATATTTAGAATACGAATCCGAATAAGAATATTGTTTTTGATTCGAGAAATATCCGAATACGAATATGAAATCACAATATTCGATTCGAAAATTAATAGAATTATTCGATTCGAATAATTTAACTTAAAATATAGTATAAGTAATATATATTCACATATAATAATATATCATAACTCAATAAAATATTTAAACATAATATATTATAATTCAATATATGTTTAAATATAAATTATAATTATAATTCAATATATATTTTATATATAATATTGTTTATATTTTATTAAATAAAATAAAAAATGACTTTAATACGAATATTCGATATTCGATTCGAATATTCGAGAAAATATTCGAATTCGAATAAGAATCAATTTTATGATTCAATTAAATATTCGAATATTCGTATTCGTATTCGATTGTTATCCAAATACGAATAGAATATTGCGGTATTCGACTCGATTCGATTCGTTTGCAACCCTATTCCCAGATGAGATCTGGTGGGGTCACTATGTGTCCCGCTTGGCACCAGCCACCTAGACAGAACTTACTTACATAGTCTATTACCACGACTTGCCAACTCTTCCGTAACGATAAACCTTTTCGATATCCTTTCTGATGTGAAAGATCAGATAAAGCTGCAACCACAGAGCATAATCGGAATATCAATCAGGACTGGCTCTGATACCACTTGTTGCGAAATGGACAACGTAACGAAATTGGAAATAACTGTGAGGATAAATGGAACACGGGAATTTACGTGGAAAACCTATTTTTTTATAGTTGGAGCAAATACCGAACAAACCCTCTATTTTTCTTTTCTCTTTCTTTCTCCCTCTCTTTGTATTAATTTTGGTGTGATTTTATAATGAACGTTCAAGCCTATATTTATAGGCTAAAACCTAAGCTACATGACAATACTAAACATGTCATTGCTTAGGTCATTACTTATTGTAATATTAATACAATAATATATTATTAATGAAGTAGTTGAGATGGGTTGGTTCACCAACCCACTCAACGTACTTTCCTATCAAGTCCCCGTGCACCCGGCTCGTAGCTGTTGCTCACACGCACCCGCTCACAACCCAGGGATCAGCCCTTTGCTTCCGTCGTCGATCAGCCCTGCCGCGTTGTACGTGTATATGGCTTCGTCACCTCCAATCCTTGCACGTTGATCCTCCCTTCTTCCCCCCTCTCTCAGCTTTAGATGCCTTTATTTATAGATGGTGGAGGGGAACAAAAAATTTTCACATGGCAGCTCAAGAACGGCGTGAGATTGGGTGTTCATTTTCTTCGTTGCGCCGAGCTCTTTTTTCTTCATTTGTCTGCGGTGTGTGTGCGAATCTTTCTTTGTTGCAAATCTTTCGTCTTGTGGGTCTTTGTTCTTTGTTTCTTCTTATCACTTTTCGTGACATGGGTGAGTGGAGTGTGTAGCAAAGTTGGGCTTTGTTTCTTCACTTGTTTCTTCTTTCGTGACATGGGCTTGGGCTTTTTCAATTTGCGCCCAATTGGTTGTTGGGCCAAGTTCAAACCGTTCCTGCGTAGCAAAGTATCAATGAGTTCAAAAACTCAAATTTCCCAATCCAGAACTCGGAATAGAAATCCCTTCAGTCAGAATCAATATCAACGAGTCTTCTTGCTTCGGTTAAATTTTCAGGTCCATCGGACATCGTTTAGCCCGTCAATTCAGAGGAATTCGAACGTGCCACACAATTGTCGTTAAAAGTGTGATATCGTCATTAAATCATATTTAAGTGCTATAATTTTCGAAATGACTTCACTAATCACGCAAACGACTTAAAATTAACAAATATAAACATAAGGAAATACGTTTATCAAAATTCCCCACACTTAAGCGTTTGCTTGTCCTCAAGCAGATAAACAAAAAGGCATTGAAAGAACGAAATCACGTTGGAGAAAATGCAAGTAAAGTCGTAAAACATATTTGAAATCAACGACTAACTACACGATTTCCTTAGCAATACTTATCAAAATCCATACCTCACAAAGATTCACTCAAATCACTAAGTATTTGGGGTGAATTGTCAGTGAAGTCTCTCGGATCATGCATTAATCTAGTCTTTACCATAAGCTTGCAAGCAATTCGTAAATCTATCACTTTCAATGATCAAGCGTGAAATGGAAGGTCTTTAGCAGGAATGACTGAGATATGTAAGGAATAAGCGTAAAAAGGATATGAGCTGTAGTCGTGTCGGAATCATGACATCATCTTGAATGCGCCAAATCTGTCGTTCTTGTTCATCACTTCCTTTCTTTTGCATTCATCGTTTTTTACCAAGCCCTTCTTCTTTCAACTTCTCGATCTAGGAAATAGATATTAGGATTTTGAGCGTGAAAGATTATCGGAGGAAGGGTTCTTAGTCAGTATATATTTTTTTTTATTTTTTTTCTCTCTCTTTTCCCTTTTTTTCTTTTTCTTTCTTTTCTTTTCTTTTCTTTTTCTGACATCAACTCGGAAATTTAGTACGGGTTGCGCTTCTTGAGTCCGGCATTCAACCTCCACTTCTACTATCGCTCCGATGGGTTTATGTCTGAAGGCTTAATCAGGTCGGCACTTTACAATCGGATTTTCACAAATAAAAGGCTCAGGCTCAAAATGGCTAACTACGGTGAGCAGGCGTGGTCGGATACTTTGGCTATGGACTGAATTCCTATTGCCTTCTTCATTTTCACGCAATCACACTTAAAGTAGTTTCAAAACGTAATACACAAGCAAGTTCTGAAGAGAAATAAACTAAGCATGATTCACTCAACCAAAGAAATGAGCGAAAAGCTCGTAGGCTCAAAATTTTCACAAAAATAGGGTTATGTGTACGAATCTCTCAAGTATCGCCAAGTTCATCATGTAAGAGAGAAGTAGACTACGCATATGTATCCTAATTACTCACAAGATTTCTAACATGAAGTCATCCCTTTATGATAAGAAACATAATTTTTTTTCGAAAGAACCAAAAATCAAGACATGCACACATATAACATGTTCGCCTAAATTTCACAGAAATTTCCCTCCCCACACTTAAGATTTATGTTGTCCTCAACGTAATAATTATGTAACAAAAGGACGAGGAAATAAATAGATAGACGAACTTCCCTGAATAGTCTGCATGCTTTGTACGGCTCCTCCCCACACTTGAGATTTTGAATTCCCTGCGATCATCGAAAAACAAAATCATAAAAACTAAAAATACGCATAGGAATAAAAGAAAAACATAGGATAGGCTTGGGGTGCCTCCCATGTAGCGCTTTTTTAATGTCTTTTAGCTAGACATAGTTTGGTGATGTTTAGCTCCGGGTGGCATCGAGGAGGTGGATGGTTTCTTTTTCGAGCGCCTTGATGTTACCGTCATAGTAATGTTTGAGTCGGTGCCCGTTCACCTTGAAGGTCCCCTTCTCCGGATGTGTGATCTCGAAAGTACCGTACGGGAATACTCGGGTCACCGTGAATGGTCTAGACCATCTACATTTCAGTTTGCCCGGAAACAGCCGTAGGCGCGAGTTGTAAAGCAGGACCTGGTCGCCTTCTTGGAATTTACGTTTCATGATTTTACGATCATGATACAGCTTCGTACGCTCCTTGTAGAGGCGAATATTTTCGTACGCCATCTGCAAGATTCAAATTAAAATTTAGTTTTTTTATCGCCCATTACGCTTTTCTAGCTCGACAGGTAAATGATAGGCGTCTTATATGCTGTCCGATATGCCCATAAAGCATCGTCCAGCTTGTTCGGCCAATCCCGCCTATGGTGTTCAACGGTCTTCTCTAGTATGCGCTTCAGCTCCCTGTTTACGACTTCCACTTGGCCGCTCGCTTGAGGATGGTATGCAGTAGTAACTAGGGGTAAGCATTTAACCCGTCGGACCGCCCCACCCAATCGACCCAACCCAACCCAGACAGTAAGTGTCGGGTTAACGGTTTGATGGGTTGGTTTGGGTCTTAAAAAGTAAAACCGCATATTTTGCAATCGAATTTGGTTTTGTATTTTTAAAACCGCATAAAATCGCACCAACCGCATTTCAAATATACTAAAATTTTACTATATTTTATTTAAAATTTCACAAATAATAGATATAACTCATAACAGTAGCGAGGACAAAAATATTAATTACTACACTACAAGAACATCGACTCATCATAACATGTTATGTAAAGCTAAGCTCTCAATGAGTTTTTCATAAAAAATAGATAATATGTAGTTAAAAATTTTATATGTTTATCCAATGCAACTCTCCTCATTTATTCGGAATTGGAATCAACACTATACACTTGAAGTTTATAGAAGGCTAGTTAAAATTTTGAAATAAATATTTTCTTCTTCGAAAGGGGAATTGGATACAAGGACATGGCCTAATCATAACACATTGCGTAAAGCTAAGTTCTAAATGATGATTTTTTTAAAAGAAATGAAATTATGTAGTAAACATTACGTGTATATCCAATGCAACCCTCCTTAATTATTCGGTGAGATCAAGAACTACAACACTTAATGTTTATAGAATGCAAGTTAAAATTTTAAAATCCAAAATTTATTTCTTGTAAGGGAAATTTTTAAATCAAAATGAGGCACCTGCTTTAGTTGCTTTACCAAAAGCCGACCTTGAACAAGGAATATGAGCTTCTAATCAAGCTTTTTATCGGACTTTTATTATCTATTACTATTATTTATTACTATGATAATAACATTTCCGTATATAAACTTTTATATTTGTAAATAGGCTAATGATATACCTTTTTGCTCTATCTATAATTTAGAATATTACCTTAATTTTCATCATGATAAAAATAAATATTAAAACCGCGAAAACCGCCCCAACCCAACCGCACATAAGCAAACCGCAATCTATCGGGTTAAGATTTTATAATCGGGTTTGGGGTATATTTAAAAAACCGCAATACATCGGGTCGGGTTAAATTTCGATAAAGACCGCCCAAACCGCACCGCGCTCACCCTTAGTAGTAACAGTAGCGTCCTTGCAGATTTGGTGTTGCAGAAGTGCGTACTTTTATCGCTAATAATGCAACGAGGTGAACCAAATCGTGAAAATAAAGATTTCAAAAATTTAACGACTACCCTAGCATCATTAGTAGGTAGCGCTTGCGCTTATACCCATTTGGATACATAATCAACTGCAACTAGGATATATCGATTCCTGAAAGATGTCGGAAATGGACCCATAAAATCAATGCCCCATACGTCAAAGATTTCACATACAAGAATGAAATTCTGAGGCATTTCATTGCGCTTAGAGTATTACCTGTTCGTTGGCATTTATCACACTCCTCAACATACCTTTGCGCGTCCTTGAAAATTGTTGGCCAGTAGAATCCACATTCTAGTACGCTTTGTGAGGTTCGGTTGCCTCCATAATGGCCTCCGTACGGTCCCGTGTGGCAATGTCCCAAGATATCGATTGTTTCGGGGAAGGATACGCATCGCATGATTATGTTATCCACACAAATCCTTAATAGATACGGATCATCCCAAAAGTAATACTTCAAGTCCGAGAAGAATTTCTTCCTCTGGTGACTCGAGTATCCCCTTGGTAAGGTCCTAGCTACAAGATAGTTAGCAATATCCGCATACCATGGAAGATCATCAGGTACCTCAAGTATAGCGTAAAGGTGTTCGTCGGGAAAGTAGTCTCGGATCGTCTCCTCTTTTGTAACCTCGCAGGGTGTCTCTTCTAGTCTCAACAATGGTCTGTGGCAAGATTCTCCATTCCCTTTTGGTCGCGAAACTCCACGTCGAACTCTTGGAGTAGTAGAATCCATCGGATCAGCCTCGGTTTTGCATCTGGCTTCGCAAAGAGATGCTTAATGGCTGAATGATCCGTGTAGATGATGACCTTCGATAGGATAAGATATTGACGGAACTTCTCGATTGCGAACATAACTGCAAGCAATTCCTTCTCGGTGGTAGTATAATTCGATTGCGCCTCATTTAAAGTCTTGCTTGCGTAGTGTATCTTCTGGAAATACTTTTTCCATCGCTGCCCCAAGACTGCACCTACTGCAAAATACTGGCATCGCACCTTAGTTCGAAGGGTAACCTCCAATCTGGGGCTACCATGACAGGAGCATTAATAAGCTTATCCTTTAGTATAGTAAAAGCATTCATACAATCGGTCGTAAACTCATAAGGTGTATTTTTTTTCTAGCAAGCGAGTTAAAGGTCCAGAAATTTTAGAAAAATCCTTAATAAATCTACGATAAAAACCAACATGTCCTAAGAAACTTCTAATTGCTTTTACCGACGAAGGTGGAGGTAATCGTTCAATAGTTTCGATTTTTGCTCATCTACCTCGATTCCTCTAGCCGATATCTTATGACTAAAACGATACCTTCCCACACCATAAAATGACATTTTTCCTAGTTTAGCACAAGGTTCGTTTCCTCGCATCGTTTAAGTACTGCCTTAAGATTGGAAAGACATACTTCAAATGCGTTACCAAAAATAAAAAAGTCATCCATGAATGCCTCCATTCCTTTACCGATTAGTTTGTCGAAAATGGCCATCATGCACTGTTGGAAGGTAGCCGGGGCATTGCACAGTCCGAAAGGTATCCGCCTATATGCAAAGGTTCTTAAAGGGCATGTAAAAGTTGTTTTCTCTTGATCTTCTGGTGCGATTGGGATCTGCAAGTAACCTGAAAGACCATCAAGAAAACAATAAAATTCATGACCGGATAAATGCTCAACATTTGATCAATGAACGGTAATGGAAAGTGATCTTTTCGCGTCGCGTCGTTTAATTTCTAGTAATCAATGGACACTCGCCATCCTGTAACGATCCTTGTCGGAATGAGTTTGTTTTTCTCGTTGGTTACCACCGTCATTCCTCCCGTCTTCAGCACCACTTGAACTGGGCTTACCCATTTGCTGTCTGAGATTGGGTATATGACTCCCGCTCAAGTAGCTTTATTACCTCAACTTTTACTACCTCCTTCATGTTCGGGTTTAGACGCCTTTGATGTTGCACCACAGGCTTGAACTCGTCTTCCATTAGGATCCTATGCATGCAGAAGGTCGGGCTGATTCCTCGAATATCTGGTATCTTCCATGCAAGCACCTTTTTGTGCTCCCGTAGTGTGTTTAAGAGCATGAGTTTCTGCTCCTTCAGATTTGACGCGATGATTACGGGAAGCTTTGCACTTCCTCGAGGAAAGCGTATTCCAAGTGATCGGGCAATTGCTTGAGCTCGATCGAGGTCTTCTAACGATTTTCTTCGCTGCTCTTTTGCACCTCGATCGTTGGTTCCTTATTGGCGTCGTCATTTGTGCCTATATGGTCAACGTCGAGAGATGGTTCATGGTTCTTCCTCTTTGCGGCTCTTTGTTTTCTGCTAATCCTGACATCGAAGCAAAAGATTCTGGTTGTGATAGTCCCTGCAATGACAAAAGTCATTCCATGTCAATGTAAAAGCACCTATAGTCTAATTTCTCATAATTTTTCATGGATTCGGTCATATCGAATGTGACTTTTTCGCCATCTATAGTTAACGTCAATGTTCCGTTACGAACATCGACCATGGTTCCTCCAGTAGCGAGGAATGGCCTACCCATGATTAGAGGAATATTTTCATCCTTATCCATATCGAGAATAACAAAGTCTGCAGGAATTATAAATTTATCGACCTTAACCAGCACATCTTCTATGATACCCCTAGGATATTTAACAGATCTATCCGCTAATTGTAAACTCATCCTGGTGGGTTTGGGCCCTCCTAAACTAAGTCGTTTAAATATTGAATAGGGCATCAAATTAATGCTAGCTCCTAAATCCCCTATTAAACATGGTATAGTAAAACTCCTTGGGTCCTTAAGCTTTTTCGGTAGCTTGTTCTGTAGAATGGCAGATCACTCTCCTCGCAACTCAACGGTGGAAACGTCTTCAAGATTGCGCTTGTTTGTGATAAGATCCTTCAAAAACTTTGCCCAACGGGGCATCTGTGCAAGGGCATCGACAAGTGGTAAATTAATATGTAATTGTTTAAAAATAGCGAGAAATTTACCAAATTGATCATCAACGATTTCCCGTTTAAGCCTTGCTGGGTATGGAATTTTTGGTTAATACGCCTTGACATGTGGCTTAGACATAGTCTCCTCTTGTTTGTCGGCCTTGCCGCTCGGTTGCGTGGGTTCAACGTTCTTCTTCATTTTCTGCACTTCCTCGAGCTCTCTCCCGTTACGAAGTGTCACTGCCTTTACATGGTGGTCCTTTTGGATTGGTCTCGGTGTAACTTGGCAACGATCCGGAAGGACGTTTGTGGATTGATTCGGCAATCTGTCCAACTTGCTTCTCTAAGGCCCGTAGGGAAGACTCGGTGTTTTGCAGCCGTGCTTCTTGATTATCCAAGCGAGAGTCGAGCTTTCCCATTAGCTTCTCGACCATTCCTTCGAGCATATCAACGCGACTATACGAGGTGGGCTCAGCATTCGCACTATGGTATCCTTGCGTTCTTTGGTATTGAAATCCTGGTGGAGCTTGTTGTTGATTACCGTAGGCCAAGTTCGGATGAACTCGGTTCGGGACGTAGCTTCGTTGGCCTTGGTAGCTACCCATGTAGTCGACTTGCTCCATCGGAATAGTGGATGGACAACGGGTTGCGTCGAGACTTTCGCAGCAAATTTGGGTATGCATGAGGAGGCGGAGCAGCTGCGGGAGTCCTCGAGACAGATTGTACCTGCGCCGCATTAACAACCGGCTTTGTTGTTAGCGTGGGTAATAGTGTATTCATCAACGTTTGCATTTGGAGGTTGTTAGATGACGATTTGTTGTTGGAGTGTGTCAAACTTGGGATTTATCGCAGTTGCATTATCGACATCGTACATCCCCGGTGGTTTGCCTCTATTGCTAGAACTCCCGCGCCGGAAGCTTTTTGCACTATATTCTTCGATCAGATTACAGCCTTCTGTTGATCTTAAATTGCATAAGCCTCCATTGCATGCCCCGTCAAGTAGTTGCACGGTGATATCATTCAACGATTCATGGAAACGCTGAATCAATTCGCTCTTCATCATACCATGTTGTGGGGAGCGGTTCAGAAGCGTCTTGAAACGTGTCCATACGTCATATAAATTCTCGTCCTCCTTTTGCTTGAATGCCGTAAGGTCCATTTTCAATCACAGCACCTTTGACGGCGGAAAGAAGTGCGTAATGAAGGTGGTGTGCATCTCGTCCCAAGTAGTAGATTATACCATTCCTTGGCGTAACCTCTTAAGGAGAACGGAAATAAGTAGAGCCGGATTGTTTCAGGGCTTACTCCTTGTACTCGTATTGTGTCGGTGACGGACAAGAAGGCTCGGATGTGGCGATAAGCGTCTTCCTCGGTGAGTCCATCGTATTGAGCTGTTGTCTGAAGCATTTGGAGCCAATGATGTTTCAGCTCAAAGTTGTTCGGACTTGAGGAAGGACTGTTGCTGAGCCGACCGACCCTACGGCGTTGTTTCTCAACAGCTCTCTCATTGGAGGTTCTCTAGCTTCTAGAGGCATCTCGTCACGATTTTGAGTCGCCATTTCGACTCGCCTTACGTTTTCTCGTAGGTTGTGTCGAAACGTTATTTCGATCTCCGGGTCTCCTTCAACTAATGGTAGGAATGGTTTCTCCGGGTCATGCACGACCGTTCACGTACCTAGACAGACAAAATAAAAATTCAATAAAAGAGATTTAGAAATAAAAACCAATAAAACAAAATATATTGCTAAAAAGATAAAAAAATAGAAGCAAGCGATGCTAATAATAATACAAACAAAAATAATAAAGAAAATAGTTATCACTATAATATATATATATATGTTTTAATAATGATGTGATAAAAATAAAATAGATAGTTTGAAGAAATAATAATAATAATAATATTAAAGTAATAAAAATATTTAATAAAAAATAACAGCAAATAATACTAATTAAAATAATGAAAAATAGCAGAGAAAAAAAAAAGTAAAAATAATAAGCGTAGAATTAATAATAATAATAATAATAACAATAATAATAATAATAGAGCTAGAATAATAAACAAAAATTTTCCTAATATCAGTAGTTCCCCGGCAACGGCGCCAAAAAACTTGATCGAGCGGATCGAGTAATAAAAATAAAATGAATATCGACAAACAATCTACGCTCAACAGGCAAGTGTACCTATCGAAAATAGTATAGAAATTGCAAGTATTCGAGTATCGAACCCAAAGGAACTATACCTTAGAAAACTCTCGTTTAAATATCGTAGTGAATATTTTTGGTTTGATAAAAATATAAATAACGATAAACTATATAAACGATAAAGACGAAACTAGAAATCTGATAAAATAACGATAGTGGAGTTGGGACGATTTTATAAAAGCGAATGTATTTGAGACTTCGAATCCCCCTAACTTGATCGAACGAGAAACAAGTTATATATTTTAGCTAATTATTAGATCGTGAGGATTCCTATGGTATGTATACGAGTTTCTATGATTGGGCAAAACTGCGCTTACTCACTTCGACTCGTAACAACTAATCTACGTCTTAAATAGCTGGGCAAGCTTCCCTAACTTACTTAATCGCAAACCGCAATCAATAACGATGAATCCCACTATTAGATTTGACTATAATTCTGCGGGGTAGTTCAACCTATCTCAAGCGATGAGTTTATTCCGCTCGTTTACAAGTGGTCTAATCGTTAGCGCCTCTCTCGAGCGCAGCTTACGATTTCCCAAAAATTATCTTGATCACATAGACATAATCAAAACAATATTAATAGATCGTAACCGAGTCATAATAAAAAGCATATCAATATTACGTTCATACGTACGATCTCGCTAGGTTCATCTAACCTCAAATACTACGGGATTTAGCCACTCATATGAAACATTAACACATCGATGAGCATAAATAACAAAGAGGAAACACGTTTCTTCCCTGAATTTCGGTTTCGCGTTTAATCCTTCGTTGAGGAGTTCTACCGAACAGGTGGTGGGCGTTTCAGCTTTCCTTTCCTTGCCCTTCTTTGCGCTGCCGTTCGCTGCTCTTCCTACGGCCGCAGCCCATCACAGCTGCTGCAGCCCACGAGTCAGCCCACTACGTTTGTCTGTCGGTCTCTGCCCTTGGTCAGTCCCGTGCACCCGGCTCGTAGCTGTTGCTCACACGCACCCGCTCACAGCCCAGGGTCAGCCATGTGCTTCCGTCGCCGATCAGCCCTGCCGCGTTGTACGTGTATATGGCTTCGCCACCTCCAATCCTTGCACGTTGATCCTCCCTTCTTCCCCCCTCTCCAGCTTTAGACGCCTTTATTTGTAGATGATGGAGGGGAACCAAAAATCTTCACATGGCAGCTCAAGAACGGCGTGAGATTGGGTGTTCATTTTCTTCGTTGCGCCGAGCTCTTTTTTTCTTCATTTGTCTGTGGTGTGTGTGTGAATCTTTCTTCGTTGCAAATCTTTCGTCTTGTGGGTCTTTGTTCTTTGTTTCTTATCACTTGTCGTGACATGGGTGAGTGGAGTGTGTAGCAAAGTTAGGCTTTGTTTCTTCATTTGTTTCTTCTTTCGTGACATGGGCTTGGGCTTTTTCAATTTGGGCTCAATTGGTTGTTGGGCCGAGTTCAAACTGATCCTGCATAGCTAAGTGTCAATGAGTTCAAAAATTCAAATATCCCAATCTAGAACTCGGAATAGAAATCCCTTCAGTCAAAATCAATATCAACGAGTCTTCTTGCTTCGGTTAAATTTTCAGGTCCTCGGACATCGTTTAACCCATCAATTCGGAGGAATTCGAACCTACAATTGCCGTTAAAAGTGTGACATCGTCATTAAATCATATTTAAGTGCTATAATTTTCGAAATGACTTCATTAATCACACAAGCGACTTAAAATTAACAAATATAAACGTACGGAAATACGTTTATCAATGTTCGTGGTACCATTACGTGAGCTAGTACAGTACCTTACGTAGGTTACTTGTAGTATCTTTTTCGTCCCATTTGCTTAACTATCGCAACTCCTACCAAAATTGTAGTACTAATATACATATATTTGTAGTACCAATATACAGATGTTCGCGGTACCGTATCGTAAGCTAGTGTGGTACCATGAGTAGGTTACTTGTAGTACCAATATCTATGGCAATGGTCACGGACCAAAAATAATTCAGATGGCGCCGAAAATTCGTCACCCAAACTTGAAGTACCAATATATTGTATGGTTGTTGTAACAATGTATAGATGTATGTGGTACCATATCGTGAGCTAGTGTGGTACCATACGTAGGTTTTTTGTGGTAACTTTTTCCGTACCATGTGCTCAGCACAAGTAGCCTACGTATGCTACCACACTAGCTCACGCTATGGCACCACGAACATCGATATACTGGTACTACAAACATACGTATATTGGTACTTCAATGATAAGAAATTTTTCGACGCCATCTGAATTTTTTTTGTCGTGACAGTTACCATAGATATTGGTATTACAAGTAACCTACTCTTGGTATCACACTAGCACACAATACGGTACCACGGACATCTATATATTAGTACTAAAAATATATGTATCTTGGTGCTACAATTTTAGGGTAGGAGTTGCGATAGTTAAGCACATAGTACGGAAAAGATACCACAAGTAACCTACGTATGGTACTGCACTAGCCCACGGAATGGTACCACGAACATCCATAGATTCGTACTACAACATACGTATATTGGTACTGCAAGTTTGGGTAAGGAAAGAAAATGGTGTGAAAATTAGTAGAGGGGCAAAATCGTTCATGGGCTCACGGAATGGTACCACGAACATCTATACTTTGGTACTACAAACATACGTATATTGGTACTAAAAGTTGGGTAAGGGTGTGGAAACATACGTATATTGGTACTACAATAATATAGAGGCAAAATCGTCCATGGGGAGTTATGTGTAAGATTATTTTGATTTAGGGAGTTTGCTAATAAATAATATGGATGAGGAGTTATGTGTAAGAAAATAGGAGAAGAGGGATTTAATTGAAGTTGCCCTATAATTTTTAATAAATCGCGTTGGAAGGGAACTGAATAAAAAAATTGTTTTGGGACGTTAAAAATATAAAATATTAAATTCTTAAAGCCCTGAAAATAGGGCCTCAACGCCGAGCTGTAACTCATCTTTTAGTGCCAACAAGTATTTATCTTCCTCGATAATCTTATTATTATAAAAAATATTATTGATAAATAATCATATAATAATTCTCTACCTCCAATAAACATAATTCCCATTTTTTTTGGTGGAATGCCCCATAAAATGAAAAGAATACAATGTAGCCAATAGAAACCTCAAGCCAACCACCGGTAACATGCTACCGGGCCAAAGGACAACAACAAGGTCCAACAAATCGAAAAGCAAAACTACCATGCGATACGCCAAACCCGACGAAGCGCAGCAAGCTGTAAAGCATATCGAGCTGACAATGTAGAGACACGCATACATGCCACACCAAGCACCAAAGCAACGATCCGATCGGGGGGACTCCGTATGTGGTCCCTCCAACGTGTGTTACGCTCCCTCCACAGATGGTAAACCAACGAAGCAAGAATATGCCTGTAGACCAAATGAATGATGTGATTCGTCCTCCACTTTGCCGCAGCCCACCTTATTCCTAGCTCCCATTGTCGATAAGGCCATGACCAACGAATCCTATGGCGAAGTAGTTGGAGACACCGCGCGGAAAATGGACACTCGAAGAAAAGATGCTCCGTCGTCTCCATGCAATATGAGTCACAAAGAAGGCATGACGCCGTGCCCGCAGCCTGGGCAACCCAGGCCTTGTCCCGCGTCGAGAGTCGTTGTCTAATAGCCATCCACAAAATAAACTCATAACGGGGAACCTTGAGGGATCCGCCGAAAAGAGTCGCCCATGGGACTGTTACTCGTCTACATCGAATCGCCTCCCTAACCGAGCGTGTTGAATATCGCCCATCTGGAGATCCCTTCCATACAATGGAATCCTGCTCCAGTGGGTACACATTCGGTAGGAGCTGCTGAATCAGCAAGAACTCATCGCAATAGCGGCTCGATCTGCTCGGCCAATTCCAACCACGGTTATCAATAACCGAGCAGAGCTTTGTGTCTTTGGGTAAACCCATTACCCTCGGTCCTTGGGGGAACCACTCCAAGAGCGGGTCGGGTGTAAGCCATGGATCGCGCCAAAGCCATAAGGAAGAGCCATTACCCACACGAAAAGATATCAACGAACGAAGGATTGAGCGTAACTTAAGGATCTGCTTCCAACACCAAGCATCATTAGGAGAGGGCACAACTTCCCACGGCGAATGTGATCGTAATCGCGTGCAATATAACCATCGAACCCACACTGAATCCATATCACGCGTAACCACGCTCCACAAATGTCGCATGAGAAGGGATTGATTATCCACCCGTAGAGATCGAATTCCAAGACCTCCTTCATCCACTGGTAGGCAAATATCATCCCATGCCACCTTAGAAGATGGACCACCCCATAGAAAGCGACGGAATCGTGCCTCCAAAGTACTAATAACCCCTTTCGGCAAAGGAATACCCCGGCCCAATACGTCGTCAAAGCACTCAGAACCGACTTGATCAGTTGGACCCTCCCAGCATAAGAAAGGGAGCGATTCAGCCAAGACCCGAGTCGCCCGTCCACCTTTTGCAGCAAGGGACCACAATCAGAAATCGTAAGGCGCGTGGTAAGTAGAGGAACCCCAAGATAGCGGACCGGTAAGTCCCCAACACTGAACCCCGTGAGACTGACGAAGTCTGGACCAAGATGTGTCGCACGCTTGGAAAGGAACATCTCGCTCTTCAATGCATTCGCACTCAGGCCAGATAGCTCAGCAAACTGATCAAGGGCAATTTTAAGGACCCTCACCGATGCCATATCTGCACGTAGGAGGTAGCATAGCACGTTAAGTGAATGAAATATATTTATATTATAATATATACAAATGAATGAAAATGAACATGAGAAGTTAGGTGGAACCGAAAATTTTGAAATTACACCAACAAGAAAAAAGAAAAAAAAAAAAAAAAAAAGTCCAAGTGACGACCAAGTAAAGAACCGGAAAACACAACACGTCCCCTTACACGCATTCTTCGCCAGACAGAACTACACGCATTCTTCGCCAGACAGAACTAAATAGGTTGTCAGATACATTCATAATTCACCCCATTACATTAAATAAACCTCAGATACATTACAAAATCAGAAAGAAATAACAAAAACACACGAAACATGGTCGGAAGAAACAACAGTCATTGCAAGAACAATGCCTTGGACGACCTAATCAAGAACGCCGCCGGCGGTTGCGCCGTCGTCGACGGCGGTTTCGCCACCCAGCTTGAGGCCCACGGCGCATCCATCAAAGACCCTCTTTGGAGTGCAGTTTGCCTTATCAAAGATCCCAATCTAATCAAAAGGGTATATGCCTAAGACATACGTTGTTTTTATAATTGTGCCCTCAATTTAATATTTTGCGTGATTTCTTGGTTAACATTGCGAAAAATCGAGTCTTTAAGGTAAATGCGGAGAAAGATTGGATTTTTATCATTGGTTTGTTTCTGGGCTGTTGATTAATTAAGTTTTATGCATGCGAGTTGTGTTATATCTATCTATCTATCTATTGCCAAAACATATATCAGAAATCAAATATATGTAAATCTAGCAAGAAATCTAAAGCTATAATAAGATCAAGATCGTCCCTTTTGTCCATTTTATCCATTCATTTCTAAAATGGTTGTTAATTACAGGTGCATATGGAGTATTTAGAAGCTGGGGCAGACATAATTGTGACATCATCTTACCAGGTTTATTTAATACCTTAAAACCCATAAACCATAGCAAATGTGGCTCTAACATATACTTTACTTGTCTGAAAACTTAAATAAAAAGGCAACTTTGCCGGGATTTATATCGAGGGGATTGTCCATGGAAGAATCGGAAACACTTCTCAAGAAAAGCGTGAGAATCGCATTAGAATCGCGCGATAATTTCTGGGCTTCGAAGAAATTGGACGATGAACATAAATGCAAACCTCTCGTCGCAGCATCCATTGGAAGCTATGGTGCTTATCTAGCCGATGGTTCTGAGTATAGGTTAGTTAATCAAATGGTATTCACTATCTTGTATGATATGATCAATCTTCCTTGTAAATTTTCTCACAGTGGAAATTATGGGAGTGGAGTGACTTTGGAGAAATTAAAAGATTTCCATAGGCGTAGGCTTCAAGTCCTTGTAGAGGCTGAGCCTGACCTTCTTGCCTTTGAGACCATTCCTAATAAGCTCGAGGCTAAGGTACATATATATATATATATAATATTTTTTAATTCTGTATATTTGGGGAATGGCATTTTAAGGATAATTAAAGCAGGAGTCCCAATTTTAGGATAATAAGTTTCAAAATTGTAGCAATTTGAAGGATACACAAATTACATGTTGCAAACTTTAGCACAATAAATTTCAAAAAATCGAGGCAATTCACCTCTTTCAACTTTGAAATGTCCTAACTGCAACATTTGATTTAGGGTCATCAAATTATAGCAATTCAGGTCAGGACAATAAGTATTAAAATCAAGCAATTTGAGGACACAGAAAT
The DNA here is from genome assembly GCA_027422505.1 of Craterostigma plantagineum. Classification (NCBI taxonomy): domain Eukaryota; kingdom Viridiplantae; phylum Streptophyta; class Magnoliopsida; order Lamiales; family Linderniaceae; genus Craterostigma; species Craterostigma plantagineum. The sequence continues at coordinate 174,619 of JAPQWV010000630.1, forward strand.
TAAATTGTTGGAACTTAAGGAAGTAAGTTTCAACATTGAAGCGTAATTTGCTAAAACTATAACATTTAATTTTCGTGTTCTCAAATTTAAAGCTTTAACTATTGTCCTAAAATTGCAACCCTTTAATTAAGGCGTCCTTAAACGCCGTCATCCTACCATGCATATCCAAAATAAATTAAACATGTATAAAGAATTAAGGTGTCCTTATAACGCTATCCTTACCCTACCATATAAACTAAACATATCTTACAACTTATTGTCCTAAAATTGCAATCATTTAATTAAGACATCCTTATATATCTCCCTCATCTGCCATACCATATGATAAAAGAAAGAAGTATAGAAAAAAATATGTTTCTTTGCATAGGCTTGTGTAGAATTGCTTGATGAAGAGAAGGTGGAGATACCTTCATGGATATGCTTCAGCTCAGTCGACGGCGAAAGTGCGCCGTCGGGAGAGAGCTTCGAAGATTGCCTTGAGATAATTAACAAAAGCGACAGAGTTAGAGCCGTGGGAATCAACTGCGCGCCGCCGCATTTTGTTCTCGGCCTTGTGCAGAGATTCAAAGAGGTATTTTGGACTAATTATTTTTTCAGTCCCGTAATTTAGGGGTGACATTATATGAACAGAATTAAGGAGGTGACACGTCATGGATAATAACCTTCAAAATTAAACATATTATACTTCAGAATTCTATATTTTTTGTCCTAAACTGCTTGAATTTAAAAGTTATTGTCTGCATTATGCACAGTTGAAATCCTAGAATTGAGGCAGAATCAAGGGTCCCGGCATGTGATGTCCTTAAATGCGTAATTTTAAAAGTTATTGTTTTTATAATGTCAATGATGCTACTCCTAAATTACGGGACTAAAAAAAATATGTATGCGGATATTCTTCTCTCTCTAATTTTATTTTTGGGGAGGGGTTTGAGGTTTTTGTTTAATGGTCCGATGATGTCTTTGTGTGCAGTGTACTGATAAGGCCATAGTTGTGTACCCAAATAGTGGTGAGATTTGGGATGCCGTTGCAAAGAGATGGCTGGTGAGTGGAGATTTATCATATTCAAATAGATTTTATAAGTGAATGTATATTACAGAAAAATTGAATTTTGTGGGGTTCTTAATTCTGGTAGCCATCGAAATGTTTTGATGATGAGAAGTTCGAGGTGTTTGCGACGAAGTGGAGAGAGGCTGGTGCTAATATCGTTGGAGGATGTTGTAGAACTACGCCTGCTACGATTAGAGGAATCTCTAGAGTTTTGAAGGAGAAATTTATTATCTAATTTGGTTCGTTATATTATATTTCATGGTATTTCTATAAGTCTATTATGAAGGTCTAATCATCGACCCTCAACCCCAATCGATATGCTCATTGTTAGGAAAGAAATGAACCTTCTTCGCCAATTATATTGACATTTAGAATGGACGATGAGTAAATCTTTAAACATCATGATTACACAAGAAATAACTACTCCATCCGTCCCGGTAATTTATGGACATTTGGAGTGTGGCGCGGTTTTAAGAAACTGAATATTTTAATAATATATTACAATTAAAAGGTAACAAAATGTATATATTGACTCGTCTTTTAAGAATATTTAATATTATTATATTGATTGTTTGTGATAATTTTTTACTAAATAAGGAAATGTACGGGACGCCCGATTTAGTAAAATGTACAAAAGATAGTGGGAGAGGTAATATACAAATATTATGTTTACTACGAAATAATATTTTATACTCATATAGGGAGAAAACCCAAAAACAGCCGTGAATAACTCGCGACGATCAATTTAGTTCCTGATATTGTTAATCTTGAATCAATTTAGTCTCTCAGTTAGTTTGACCGTTGTCGGAAACGCCACGATCAGCATGTGATAGGCCATACTTAAAAAATAAAAATTACTATTAAAAAGAGAAAATAAAAACTTAAAGAGAGAATAAAAATTTAAACTAAAAATAATAAATTAAAATCAACAAAAAAGAAAGAGTATAAAAATACTTTTAAAAAATAAAATATTAAAAATATTTAAAAATAATAAACAAAAATATATAAAAAAAATAAAAAGTAATTAACTATAAATAAAAAATATGAAAAAAGTAAAAATAATTTATTTATTAAAAACCAAAAAAATTAAAAACTAAAATTAAGATAAAAACGCAACAAGAAGTTTACTAGAGTCTTCGACCCCGTTCCTGCCAAGTTAACGAGGACTCACTCGTCCCAGAACTCGTAAATTTTAGAGATATTTTTTATATTAAAATATACAAAATAGATAATTCCAAATAATTTTTATCAAAGTAACTACTTTAAAGGATTAGACGATACTTTTAAACATATAATTTATATATACAAAGTAGTTGTTTAACAAAAGATATTGTCGAGAATGGGAAGGCTGCATCCCCCTTAACTTGACATGGACAGGAACAGAAATTCTCGTAAACTTCAATTGGCGTTTTATCTTTATTTTCGTTGTTCATTTACTTTTTTAGTTTTAATAAATAAATATATATTTTTAAAATAGCCCTCTGCAAAAAAAAAAAAAAAAAAAAACTTATAATTTCTAAGTCCGCATTTTTTATATGTAGGTACTTCAGTAAATTTTTTGCACATAGATACCCGATCCCGCCGTATTAGCACATTTAGGTACTCTATGGCAACGTATTGTGGTACGTTAATACATTTAGAAAATGGTACGTCGTACTGGAACATATTTAGGTACATATAGAATCGTAGAGTACCGTATAAAGGCGTAACATGGTACACTATGCACACATAGCAAGGTACGATCTCTACACATAAACTGGTACAAACCGTAAGTCGGGTACCTATCTGTAAAATTTCTGACATAGGTACTGATTTGTAAGTTTTTATTCAACTAGGTATTTATGTGTAGATTACACTATTTTTTATTCTTAACATCTCCTATCTTTTGTATTTATTTTTTATTTAATTTGTTTTTATTTTTCATTGTATTGTTACTTTCTCCTTTTATTTTAATTTATTTTATTATTTTTTGAAGTATTTTTTGTTCTCTCTGTTTTATTATTAATAGTTATTATTTTTAGATTTTGTTCTTTATTTCTTATTTTATATTATTTTAATTTGTTAGCGTTTTTCTTTCTTTTATTTTTTGGATTTTTTTCTTTTAAATAGTAATTATGAGTTTTTTTAAGTCTGGCCAATCACGCCAACACACGGCGTTTTCCATCAAAATTAATGTTCAAACTAACGGAGGGGTGAATCAAATTTAACAACATCGGGGACTAAATTGGTCCACACGAAACATCGGCCTACTAATTTGCCATTACATATACATCGGGGACAATGACCGAAGTTCAGAATATAACTACACTTCAAAATGGGCTTATCAGAAAGAAACAACCCAATAGTAGTTAATATTACCATTCTTAACCCAATGTCGTAAGTTATGACATTCTTAATAATCAGTTAGCTATACTAAAACAAGACGGATTACGTGTAATGACGAGCTACTTCATGCCCCTCACAATAAAATATTAATGGCTCATACAAAGTCGAAGGGTTGTTACTTAAGTTTGATTTAGAGTCACTAATCCAATCCAATAAGAATGTTTTCAACTAATTAAGCATTTTTAAGTCATCCAATCACTCTTACGAGTCATGCCATGATATACGTGCATCAGACTCAGCAAGTCCGTTTTCCTACTAATTTTTTTGTTTGATTATTAGTTAATATAGTTTGCAATATGCGGCAACCTGTGAATCTTATGACATTAGATTCCAACAAAGAATTCCAATTTTTTTATATATGTATTAAATTAGCTGATCAACGTATAGACTTTCTTGAAGAGTAACGTCATGATAGACAGAACTTTCAACTAAAATTTAATACTTCAATTCGATTAATTTACTTGAATGGTTTTTTGTTACAAGTTTTTTAGGATAATATAATACATAAACTAGTATCTTTTTAAAAAAATTCCCAATGACCAGTGTGATGCGCGAAACTTTTTTTCCTTTACTTTGCTATGTTAATATCCCAACCTTTTTCCTTTTTTTTTTTTGTTTGTAAAAACTCGTAAAACTATAAAATTCGGAGAGAACAAGTCACAAACATACACGTCAAATCATTTAAAATACTATAGTAGGGACAATAAAGATACAAATATTAACTGGAATCCAAATGGCTTTTAGATTCTCGGAAGTGTATAAGATCAACTTGCTTCCTTATCGAATGAGTGACTAATTAAAAAATATTAAATTAAACGAAGTCTTGCTTAGATTCATGAACCCTCATTTTAATAAACGTTTGCATCTGGCGTCACACGTACAAGTTCCATTAATTTCCCAAGTGAATGTGACATTTATTCTTAAAGAAAACTAATTATTAGGTTATTGGCATATTATTATATTGCCATTATGGGCAATTATTTGTTTTATATGGTTATGGTGTTGACATGTGACCCTTCGCGGCTACTTGCAAACGCTTCCCCGAATATTGAAGAGTTTTACTTGATAAATTATTAGCAACTATTTGGGAAGGGAATCTTCATCAATGAACTTCAACAATTCCATATCATTGGCTAATATATATATATATATATATATATATATATATATAATGCGTGTCTCCATAAGAACAAATCAAGAAACAATTTACAACTAATCATTTGTTTCCACAAGTAATTTGCTATAAATCAAGTCGTTCCAAATGGTGAAATTTAGATTTGACTCGAGCTAATACTCGAAATGTGAAAATTACCGTGGAGCTGCGAATATGAATGATGTGACAAAAAAATTGCAATTATCTAAAAGATTATATTATATAACAACATGCAATGCTTCTTTCACATGCATGGACATGACTTTGGAATCTAAATAATGTCGATTCCATTTTATTTCATTTTATAACGCCAGGCGAAGCTGACTTGTCTTGCTAAAGTCGTCATCCATGTAATTAGCAAAAGAGCTTTTTTAATTCATGAAAAGATAAATCTTACACAGTATCTTATTTATTTAATCAATATTAAAATTAAGGTTTTTGTCCACCAAGAAATATTAATACACTAGAATCTGATTAATCTGTTGGCGGATTAGCAACTTAATTAATTTAATTATAGCGTCCCTCTCAAGACGTGATAAGGGTTATGCGACGACCTAACAACGTTTCATGACATATAAATACTAATAATCATAATAAATAGAAATAAGAATAATAATATTAATAATAACAAAAATAAAGTCAACTGGCTGGTTTTCTTGATTTTTATCCTTACTTATTGACAGACAACCCTTTGTTTTTAGGGGCGTTTCTATATCAGGCCCCATCGTAAGTTCCCTTTTGAGTTCAGGCCCCATTCATATTAAATATAGTTTTAAGGACTAAGTCTAAATAAAATCCAAAGTAAAGGACATAAACAATAATTTGACAAAAATGCCCCTTGTAGGTGTTATATTTTTTTTTTTCTGTCCCGAGGTATCCCCACACTGCCTGGCTATGGGCTAGCCCCTGCCAACCGTGGGCTTTTTTACGCCACACAGACTTGGCAAGGCGGGGGCTATTTATGCCACACACTCCAGAGGTGGGACTAATCCCCGGGGCCAGATGGATACGTCTCAAACCCATACCGACATCGATAGTTATGAGGAATAATCCTCATGGGGACTTCCCAAATTCATGTGGGAGGTAGGGTTCGAACCCCTGACCTCCTAGTCACATGAGTTTTTGGGGCCTCCCCATCAGCCACTAGAGCTGATGGGTCATTGGCCCTTGTAGGTGTTATATAAAGAGGTATGAATTGCTATTATTATGTTACCAGATGTTATTCAAATGGTATCAATCGAAAAAACTATTTCTAACGATCGATTGACCTAAATTTCGAGCACACTGTGCACGAAATCAATTTTGATGTGTACTCGACGATATCAATGATATTTACGTCGTCATATTTAAGATCTGTGAGGAATAATTTCTAGAAATTCATTTACTAAGATAAATCGAGCATGTTTTTGGTCGAAATTAAAGCTAATATGCATAAATTCGAGAGACCCATAGCTTGAAAATTACGTCGCGCCTTAGTGGTGACTCAATCGTTCGTCCCTCAAGATTAACGAACTGAAAGTGAAATCGCCAGAGAAAAATAGTTAAATGAGTGTTCGTTATACGGATCAGAAAGGCTTAAGTGGCATAATTTCCGTAAGGTTCGGTACAATAGTGGCATAAAGTGGTATAGTTACGATAAGAAGCGTTGCTCGAACTGGTACGAGATATTATTCTAATTTGGTATTATTTTTATACAAATAGGTACTAAGAGAGCGTTAAGTGGTATAACTAGAATAAGAAGTGGTTTCCAAATGTTATGCAAATGGTATCAATGGAAAAAACTATTTCAACGATCGATTTACCGTAAATTTTCGAGCATACTGGGCACAAAATTAATTTTGATGTGTACTCGACGATCTCAATGATATTTACGTTGTCAGATTTAAGAGCTGTGAGGAATAATTTCTAGAAATTCATTTACGCAAATAATATAAATCGAGCATGTTTTTTGTCGAAATTAAAGCTAATATGCATAAATTCGAGAGACCCATAGCTTGGAAATTACGTCGCGCTTTAGTGGTGACTCAATCGTTCGTCCCTCAAGATTAACGAACTGAAAGTGAAATCGCCAGAAACAATAGTTAAAATGAGTGTTCATTATGTGCTATCAGAAAGGCGTAACTGGCATAATTTCCATAAGATTCAGTACAATAGAGACGTAAAGTTGTATAGTTACGATAAGAAGCATTACTCGAACTGGTACGAGATATTATTCTAATTTGGTATTAAGTTTATATGATGAGGTACTAAAACAGAGTAAAAAAGTATAATAGAAGCGTAAAGTGGTATAGCAACGATAAGAAACGTAACTGGTACGAGATATTACTTATTCTCATTTGGTATTAATTTTATAAGATGTGGTACAAGAAGAGCGTCAAGTGGTTCAATAGAGAATCTTTTGTAAATTATACGAGATATTACCGTATCCGTCTTTATACAATACCACATCACATGTAAATTATACCACTTAATAATATTTGGTACCTATTTATACTCCAACCGTAAAATAAAAAATAAGTAACATTACAGAAGCTTCATGGGCCGTCAAACCATCTCCATCTTTATACAATACCACATCACATGTAAATTATATCATTTCAGTTTAGTTTAGTACCAATTTATACTCCATTCATAACAAAAATTAAGAACATTCCAGAAGCTTCATGGGCCGTCAAACTGCCTCCATCTTTATACAGTACCACATCACATGTAAACTATACCACTTCAGTGTAGCTTAGTACCAATTTATACTCCATTCATAACAAAAAATAAGAACATTCCAAAAGCTTCATGGGCTGTCAGTGAATATGCTCTCTCCATCTTTATATGATACCACATCACATGTAAATTATACCACTTAATAATATTTTGGTAACAATTTATACTATCCTGGTAACAAGACATTACGAAACAATACCACATTAATTCGTAGTAATACCAGATAATATATTATCTGTACCATATTAATGGTTCGAATAATTTCGTAAATAAAAGTTGGTTTTTCGGTTGTGGAAGAATAAAATTCATGGAAATATATGATTGATGTATTTAGACCACCAAGTTCCTTGATTTGTCACGTTTATACAAATATGATGTAAGTAATCAAGTAAAGAGGTTTTGATCATGTAAAATGTGTATACTTATGCAAATCGTAGACAACTATATTTACATCACATTTGATATTACCATTACGAATTACAACAAATGTATCCTAACCAACATGTACGTCAATCATATAACAAAACTTACGATAATAAACCCTTTATCGTAACCCCGAAAATTGTTTACCCTAAGACCCGGTACTCTAAAACATAAACTGGAAATCCTAGCACGTAAACCGTAATCTGTAACACATCTTGCGTTTCTGGTACCACATTATTACATGAATATATACTACATAAAAGTTCCCGCCCAAAATAATATTGAGATTTAGTTTTCCCGCCCAAAATTATCATTCCTATAACACTTTATGCCTCTATTTTACCACTTTACGCTGTTTCAGTACCACATCTTATAAAATTAATACCAAATGAGAATAGTAATAATTATCGTTGCTATACCACTTTACGCCTCTATTGAACCACTTGACGCTCTTCTTGTACCACATCTTATACAATTAATACCAAATGAGAATAAGTAATATCTCGTACCAGTTACGTTTCTTATCGTTGCTATACCACTTTACGCTTCTATTATACTTTTTTACTCTGTTTTAGTACCTCATCATATAAACTTAATACCAAATTAGAATAATATCTCGTACAAGTTCGAGTAATGCTTCTTATCATAACTATACAACTTTACGTCTCTATTGTACTGAATCTTATGGAAATTATACCAGTTACGCCTTTCTGATAGCACATAATGAACACTCATTTAAACTATTGTTTCTGGCGATTTCACTTTCAGTTCGTTAATCTTGAGGGACGAACGATTGAGTCACCACTAAAGCGCGACGTAATTTCCAAGCTATAGGTCTCTCGAATTTATGCATATTAGCTTTAATTTCGACAAAAAATATGCTCGATTTATATTATTTGCGTAAATGAATTTCTAGAAATTATTCCTCACAGCTCTTAAATCTGACAACGTAAATATCATTGAGATCGTCGAGTACACATCAAAATTGATTTTGTGCCCAGTATGCTCGAAAATTTACAGTAAATCGATCGTTGAAATAGTTTTTTTCCATTGATACCATTTGCGTAACATTTGGAAACCACTTCTTATTGTAGTTATACCACTTAACTCTCTCTTAGTACCTATTTGTATAAAAATAATACCAAATTAGAATAATATCTCGTACCAGTTCGAGCAACGCTTCTTATCGTAACTATATCACTTTATGCCACTATTGTACCGAACCTTACGGAAATTATACCACTTAAGCCTTTCTGATCCATATAACGAACACTCATTTAACTATTTTTCTCAGGCGATTTCACTTTCAGTTCGTTACTCTTGAGGGACGAACGATTGAGTCACCACTAAGGCGCGACGTAATTTTCAAGCTATGGGTCTCTCGAATTTATGCATATTAGCTTTAATTTCGACCAAAAATATGCTCGATTTATCTTATTTGCGTAAATGAATTTCTAGAAATTATTCCTCACAACGACGTAAATATCATTGATATCGTCGAGTACACATCAAAATTGATTTGGTGCACAGTGTGCTCGAAATTTAGGGCAATCGATCGTTAGAAATAGTTTTTCGATTGATACCATTTGAATAACATCTGGTAACATAATAATAGCAATTCATACCTCTTTATATAACACCTACAAGGGGCATTTTTGTCAAATTATTGTTTATGTCCTTTACTTTGGATTTTATTTAGACTTAATCCTTAAAACTATATTTAATATGAATGGGGCCTGAACTCAAAAGGGAACTTACGATGGGGCCTGATATAGAAACGGCCTTAAAAACAAAGGGTTGTCTGTCAATAAGTAAGGATAAAAATCAAGAAAGCCAGCCAGTTGACTTTATTTTGTTATTATTAATATTATTATTCTTATTTATATTATTATGATTATTAGTATTTATATGTCATCAAACGTTGTTAGGTTGTCGCATAACCCTTATCACGTCTTGAGAGGGACGCTACGTGGTATTGTATAAAGATGGAGACGATGGCCTATGAAGCTTTTGAAATGTTCCTATTTTCTGTTACGAGTGGAGTATTACCAGAATATACTTAAGTGGTATAATTTACATGTGATGTGGTATTGTATAAAGATGGAGACGATGGCCTATGAAGCTTTTGGAATGTTGCCTATTTTTGTTACGCGTGGAGTATAAATTGGTACCAGAATATACTTAAGTGGTATAATTTATATGTGATTTGGTATTTTATAATATGGAGACGGTAATATGCCCATGGAGCTTCAGGAATGTTATTATTTTTTGGTACGAATGGAGTATAAATTGGTAACATACTATACTTAAGTGGTATAATTTACATGTGATGTGGTATATTATAAATATGGGGCGGTAATAGGCCCATGAAGCTTCTGGGTATTTTTTGTTACGAGCGGAGTATAAATTGGTACCAAATTATACTTAAGTGTATAATTTACATGTGATGTGGTATTGTATAAAGACGGAGACGGTAATAGGCCCAAGTCGCTTCTGCATTGTTCTTATTTTTTTGTTATGAATGGAGTCTAAATTGTTACTATAAAGTGGTATAATTTACATGTGATGTGGTACGAAAATAAAACAAGTTCAAAATGCAAAATACAGTAAAAAACAGGAGTAGAGCAATCATTCAAAACACCAAAAGTGCTAAACACAGTCAAAACACAAGCAGAACCATCATTTGACGCCGTTCTTCTTCCCAGTAACTTTCTTCTCCTTCTTCCGACTCACTTTTTTGGCGATCCGGGGTTCTTCTTCGGAGCCATCGCAAGATTCGTCGATGAAATGTCAAAATCGGTTGGGTTTCGTCGATGAAGGGTTCAGATCGGTAGAAAATTATTCGGGTTTTCTCGATAAAGGCTGAAAAGCTAATTTTAGGATTTGGGGTACTGAAACGTGATTTTTAGTCTCAGTGTGTCTTATTACAGATCATTTAATAATACACTTCAATCTTAATAAATACCACTAGATAATATTTATATACCACTTTATAATACATGAGATTTAGTTTAAAAAGTTTGATGCAATTTCTGGGAAAAATATGGGTAAACATGTCTTTTCAACCTAAATGGGTCATTTTTCTTAACGTAAATAGTAGCTAGGTCCTTCTCCCTATTTAAAATATTAAAAGGGCCTGAAACCTACTTAAACTTGTTAGGAGGTCCTGAAATCTAATTAGCCCTTGTTTTTAAGAAATACTCCATCTGTCCCAAACGTTTATGGATATTTTGGAGTTGACACCGAAATGAAGAAACTAAATATTAAAATAATATAATATTAAAAGGTCAAAAGTATATATTTTGACACGTCTTTTTAGAATATTTAATGTTATTATATTGATTGTTTATGATAGTTGTTTTGCTAAATAAGGAAATGTACAAAAATACTCGATTTAGTAGAACGCATTGGTTTGGGACGGAGGGAATACAATTATTACAATAAAATAAAGGAAGACTCAAATAGCTGCATGAAGGCCACTTGTCTCAAATATACTGCATAAATTACCACTTTACAAGGTTTCCACCAAAGACCAAACAAAAAAATACTATGACAATGTTTAACCTTATCGAACAAAAAGGTTAAGCTTCCTTTGTGTTATAATATATTAAAACACAGATAATATGATAACAACATATCCTGAAAGTTGGAAGAGAAGATTAATCGGAATTAAGGAATTATATGAATAATTCCGTAATTCATACACTTAACAAATATCAAGCTTTTGACTACTGCAGACTACCAAAGTTCTAGAAAATACACAGAAAAAACAAAGCAGAAAAGTTGATAATTAAAAAGTAGAAAAGCTCCTCCAAAACTGGGACTGACACATTTTTAATTAAATTGTCTGAAATACCCCTCACGCATAGTCAAAGCCCAGCGTAAGCTCCAAGCTCATATCATCGAACCGGCCCGGTTCACCTCCAAGAATCGGGTTAGCCAAGTCCGGTTCAAACGTCTCGACCGATAACGTGTCATGGCTCATCGCCCTCTTCACCGCTTCTTCCTCGTCGTCGTCGCTGAGAACAACGTCTTCAGTTCGATCTTCTTTCATGTCTTCCCAGCCTGTAATGGTAAACTGGCTGATCTCGGCGGCGTGAGTCTCCGCCGGCGGCGTTGAGTCGCGGGGTCGGTTCTTTAGGGAGGACGATTTCTTGAACCGTGGGTGGTTTTTCCTTAGTCGGCGGACCAAGTCGTCGGCGGACAGGTGGCGTATGTCGCCGTATTTCTGAAGGATTTGGACTTTTAGTTGACGATCGTCAAGAGCTCCGCCGTCGACTTTCAGATGTTTTCCGGCGAGCACGGCGTCCACCGCCGCCTGACACCGCGGCCAATTTTCCGACGAGAAAAGGCCGAGCGCTCCTTCGACGGGGTTTATGATCCTCCCACAAGCTTCGTAGAGAAGAGACTTGAAAATCTCTGCAAATTAATTTTCCGAGAGAAAAAAAAAAAAAAAAAAGACAGAAGGAAGAATCAAAATTACCGCAAAAAAATCCAATTTTTCTTTCACTGAATAGAGAGAGAATCAAGTCATAGGTTTCTCCGTCCGCCATGGACGATGTTCTTCTTACATAACATCAACAAACAGTCAATTTCCCAGCTAACAAAACTACTGCTAAAATCAAATCCCATCTCTCCTTCTATCATCTTAAAGGGTTTTTAACTCTGAACACACACACACACACACACAGAGAGAGAGAGAGAGTACCAGGATAGAGATGAGAAGGGCCGGCGTTGATGAGGTTGATTAGACCAGCGCGGCCGTAGAATTTGGCGAGGAAAAGGGTGGCGTTGGCTTGGGCTTCGGCCGAGCTAATCCATTGAAGGGAAGGTCTCAAAACACAGTCACGGCTACAACCTTTGCGAAGAACTCGACATCCATTGCAGCTCATTCTTAATTAAATTAATGGAAGAGAGAGAGTTGAGAGAGAGAGAGAGAGATTTAATTGAAAAAGCAGAAATATAGGGATGCGGAAGATTGGAGAGAGGGGTATTTATTGTTGGAGGAGAACACTGATAGTACTGAAATTTGAATGTGACGCAATCTATGTGCAATTTTTGTTTTTTGTTTTTTTTTTTGTTTTTGTTATATTTTTTTTGCTTTTATTTAGCTTGAATATCGTTTACTGTTGAAAGATAGTTGTGATTAGGGTCATAGATTATTTATTTAATCAGTGTGATCGAGTCTGAAACCCTAACAAACGTCTTCTCAAATATGAGATCACTAATGGCTCGTTTGATATGTGTGTTTAGATGGGTAATGGATGTGTATGATAAAATTATATAATGTTTGTTATGTGTGTATGCGCATGCCTACTTGTATGGACAAACACAGCTATTACATGCAAGTTGTTTATCAGTCAGGTATAGAAATACCCACCTAGGCGATGGGTATGTCAGTACATCTCTCATTAACTTCATTTTTACCCCTGCTTAATAGTTCTTCCACCATCGGTACCTCCTTCGACTGCATCTATCAAATTTCGATCATCACCATGGCTGCGCGCACTCGACGACCGACGGGAGCTGGCGGCGGGATGACTGACGGGAGCTGGCAGCCGGACATGGCTGCGCACAATCGACGGGAGCTTTGGTCCACCGTGCACGGCCGCATCATTTTCGGGAGCGGAGGCGCGTGGGCCGCATCCTTTCGGTGGCTTGAGGAGATCTCCGCCGGCGGCAGCTAGGGTTTCGGCGGCGTAATTATTGGGGAACTGTTAACCCGAGATCTGATTGCAATTTAGAATCGAAGACGATGAAGACGCTGAAGCTTTATAAGACGTTGAAGCTTTTCTAAATTGGGTAAATCGAAGACGATGAAGCTTTTCTAGATGAAGCTTTTCTGTAATTTCTGGAGTTACTGAATTTGAGCTTTGCTGAAGCCTGAAGACGATGAAGATCCTTTTTTAATATTTTAATAGTTTTAATTTTTAAAGGGTAAAAATGTATTTTCGTCTATTTAGCAAATTATATACACATCTCACACATACATATCAATCACTGTCATATAGCATTACCCGAATAATTAAAACATTCATATCAAACATAATAAATACGCTATCAACAAAATCATTGTATACTCATACACAAATAATCTATACCCATCAAGTCCAAATACACTAATATCAAACGAGCCCTAAATGGAACGACTATCATCTCATCTTGTTTCTTTTTTCCACTTAATGGGATATTTGTATTTCGATTTTTTTGATACAAAATACCAACTCTGATCATCTTGTTTTAATTTTATGATACATCTCACTTGGTAGCCTGTAGTTAATATTTTTTCGGTTGGTGCCTAAAGTTATTTTCAATTCTTGTAGGTACTCATGTATTTAAGATTTTTTTTCAATTGGTACCCAAGGTATTTTTCAATTCCGAGTTGTACCCGTTTTAAACCAACTGGTGGCAAAATTATTTTCTACGTAAATACACCAACATATTACGTCGTGGTTTTAGAAAACTACAAATGTGATTTTTAGGTATATGAATTATTTTTTTTTTATCATTTATAGAATCCCATTAGCAATTAACAAATCATACACCTAGAAAATCTCGTTTTTAGTCATTTAAAATCACGACGTTATACTTAGGAGGAATACATACTTTAGAAACATATCGGACACCAGTTGAAAAGACATAAACACAGGGGTACCATACCAACCAGTATTGAAAAATATTTTGGCTATTTCGGGTATCAGTTGGAAAAGTCTTAAACAGGGGTACCTAACCGAATCAAAAATAAGTTTGACCACCAGCTAGAATAGCTTAAACACGGGAATACAAAGTGGAATTTTCTTTTTTTTTTACAATAGATAGTGATTCTTTAAATTATTCTAAGTGACAAACTTCTAATTTTAGTCGATGTTGCACTGAGTTTAAAGTATCACCAAATTGCTTATGTGCATAGATTTTTCATCGTTGATGTCGGGTGGAGGTGAACGGAGGTGTTATAGAATGGGAAGTAGAGTGTGTTACCCCCAGGATCCTCGGCTAACGGTAAAATAACCCACGGTTTGAATTAACCCGCGAAAGAGAGGGCGGGGAGTAAAAAGACGACAGAACGTGAGGAAACCCCTCATGGGACCGGGGAATGTCCTCGCGACAAAAGGGTCAAGGACACCCGAGGAAGATGGCTGGAGCAATCTGGCCTCTTGAGCAGGTTGAATCGAGGGCAGGTGCAGTTGGATAAGAGAAATATACCCGATGAAGGGGGCCATAGCAAATAGCCCGAGCCGACCGGATCAGGAAAGAGCAAAGTTGAACAAAGGGAATACGCCCGAGAAGGGAAGGAGAGCCCGACCAAGATGAATCCATATCAAGAAAGAGAACGCAAGAATGAAACAGAAGGGAGAACGTGGGTCAAGTGGGGGAAAAACCACGATCTCCACACGAAGCTCGCGGAAGACGGGCTGGGGGTAGAGGTGAAAGTTTGGACTTGAGCCCATGGGCCAGCCCAGTCCGCCCAAAAAAAGTTTGATATGGGCTTATACTTCTGTAGCCCAAAACCATATCGGGCCTATTGGCCCGACCCACCAGGCCCGGCGGGTTAGTGGGCCATGGGCCTAAAAATCCGATGGGTTTTGGGCTAAATTAGCCCATTATTGTGGAACTTAATAGCTGAATTTCAATTTTTAAAATCCCCAAATTAGCATCATCGAAGAACTACCCGTTTCACAGTTTCCCCAAATTAGATAACTCTCATGCCATTGATTAGGTTTATAGTTTCCGCAACGAGCATCTGCAGCTGGAATCAGGTCGAGCACGGTCAATCGAAGGAGCTCAAGCTTGCGTCTGCATTTGATTAACAGGGCTGTTGAAGAACACTTGCAAGCATTCCACCATCGTGAGAAGAAGAAGGTAATATATGAAGCATTTTATTTGATTTTTTCTCTGTAATAAGCTGTGTTTTGTTTGGTCGTCCCTCTCTTGCCGGTACTCTGAATTTTTGTGTTGTTTGCCACCTTTTCTTTGCTGTTTCTTGTTGGTTCGGTAGCTTTTTTATTCTGTTTCTCAAGCACGTTAACTATTACTGCAATCGATGAGCTATACCTTTGTTATAAGATCAGCCCATACGTTTTTTACTTCAACCGGCCCAAGAGGTGACCGAGATTGTTGTTCGGTCACCTCTTACGCCGACCGAAATTATTGTTCGGTCGGACCGAATCCCGACCGAAATCGGATTTCGGTTACCCTAGATGTAACCGAACTCGCGTTTCGGTCGCCTCTTAGGGTAGCCCAAATCTGATTTCGGTCCTTTTTTTAATATTTTTTTCCAGACTCGGAGATTGTCCCGGAGGATTCCACGGGTGACGGGATAAACTACAGTGAGCATTTCCGCGAAGGAGGACGATTTTCGATCGACGTGGAAGCCAGTAACTGGGCGAAGGGCGTCGCTATTGGTCTTGGTTTCGAGTTGATAATTTCGTCGCACAAGAAATGTGGAACAAAAAAATTGATTAGATGTTCTCGCGGAGAACGTTATAGAGGCAAGGAGGATGAATTGGAGAGGATGTCCAAGTCTAACAAGTGCAGGTGTCCGTTTGTAGTCATAGCCCAGCAGGATCCAGCTACTAGGGAATGGTACATTCGTATGGGTGCAACCGAGAATTCCATACACAATCACCCTCTGATACTGTATCCCGAGGGACACCGCCAGACGAGTGGGTTAAGCAGCCAGGCAAAGAAGGTCGTAGAGGAAATGACTGCTGCACAAGCGAAACCAGCACATATCCTCTCAGCGATGAGGGCTCGACATAGCGTAGATAACGCGACGATCCGACATGTATATAATTACAGAGATCGTTTGAAGAAGCAATATTCTGAGGGTCGAGACGTCGTGAGCCAGTTGATGCACCAGGCGACAGAGTCCGGATATTTTGTTGAAGCGCTGAGACATGAGGAGACTAATGTGCTGACACATGTCTTTCTCGCACACCCGGAGTCACTCGCACTGCTGAGGACGTATCCTTATTTTATTGGGATTGACTCGACGTACAAGACAAATAAATATAAGATGCCTCTAGTTGAGATTATAGGGATGACTCCCTGTAATCACAACTTTCTGTGTGGGTTTGCCGTCATGGAGGACGAGACCGAGAGAAGTTACGGGTGGATGTTGCAGTCAGTCAGGGATATTCTAGGGCCAGGTGTCCACCCGTCCGCGATTGTCACTGATCGTGAGTTGGGCCTTCTTCGACCGGTACACATGGTATTTCCACATTCTCACCATCTTCTGTGCACGTGGCATATTTATAAAGATGTGGAGAACAAAATTTATTGGTTGGGTGGGAGGAGCAAAAAGACCGCAGCTCACTTCACGCACAAGTCCTGGAAAGCAGTCGTGGAAGCTCCGACGGTTGACGAATACGAGAAGGCAGTGAATGACATGCGTCTGCATTGGCTACCCGACTCAGAAATCGTTACTTATGTTGAGCAGACGTGGTTGGTGCATAAGGAGAAGTTCGCCAAAGCTTGGACGAACCAGGTGCTTCATTTCGGGAACACCACTACATGTCGTGTGGAGAGTGCTCATAGCGAGCTGAAAGGATGGCTGAACTCTGCCACTGGATCCCTTGACACCATATGGGTGAAGGTGCACGAGCAGATTCAGAACCAGTTGGTTCGCATAATAAAGGTAAATACATTATTATTACGTTTCAGTGTTCCTTATCTAATAATTTTGTTGCTGTGGGCATGCAGACACTTGAGGAGTCCCGGTCGAAACGACCAATTCCGATGTCAGGATTTCCATTCCTGACATTATTATACAGAGTTTCACACCATGCCATATTAATTATGGGACATGAGCTGCGGCGGGCGAAAGAGTTGTCGAATGAAGTTTACTCCAGGTGCGGATGTGTAGTACGACGTACGCACCAACTACCGTGTGCTTGCGAGCTTCAACAATGCGTGGACAACAACTATGGAGTTTCGTTAGAATGCTTGCACGACTTCTGGAGGACGCTCACAATCGGCGAGGGAGTAGTTCCAGATATTTCTGAGCAGGAGCGCTTTTACGACCTCGTGCGTGAGGCACAAACGCGCGATACCGCCGTTATGCGTGGCCTCCATCGAGTAGTTCACGAACATCTCTATCCCGAGGCGCAAGAGTGGAATGAGCCAGTTGTTAAGACATCTGTAAAAGGCCGGCCAAAGAAAAGAGACTCGACGAAGCGTGATCGAAGTGCTTGGGAGTACGCACTCCCAAGGGGGGGACGCAGCGGAGGGCGCAGCAGTACAAGCCGTAGCAGCCAGGGTCGTTCCAGTCATGGCCGTACGTCATCTTCGTCTGCGAAGCGCTCTCGTACTTCTACTACGGATACAGGTACGGCTATCTTTCACCCCTGTATTTATGCAAACATGGATAAATCCTCTAGTCTTGTAAGATGCTTTGTACAGGTGAATCCAACTTCTTCCACACCCACTTGCAGCACCACGTAACATCAGTCATCCATCCGTATATAGTTAGTTATAAGGATGTGGTGGCGGACGGCAACTGCGGATTTCGCGCTATCGCTTCCCATATTTACAATGACGAGGAAGAATGGGTCACCTTAAGGAATAACGTCACGAACGAAATCGAGGCCCATTGGGATCTTTACTCGCCATTGTACTACGGTGATTCACTAGAAATGCAACTGGATCGTATACGTTGGGAGGGGGGGGGGCTTGCTTGGCAATCCACTGGATGTTGACACCGTGCGATCTGTGGGCTGTGGCGACAATTTGGAACGCTGTAGTTACCCTCTACGGGTACGGCGATGGAAAGACCATCAACATGCATTCTTTCACGATACTGCCACTGCGTGCCCCCCGGACTGCCAATGGACCGAGCCGAACTATCGTCATAGCGCACCTTGGAGACGAGTACCTGCATTATATAAGACTGAATTTACGTCCAAACGTTCCTATGCCCGTCTTGCATCCATATTGGAATACGTATCGTGATCGTCGACTTGATGGGTGGGAACTTAGATATCAGAGCAGAATCGAACACTGGTTGCACCTCATGCGTCAGAATCATCTATTGTAATTCCGTTTGTATGTTATTAGTTGGTTTTATGTTTTTTATTACTTATTAATATTTCTTTTATTAATATTTTTATTATTTGTTAATAATATTATTTTTATGTTATTATTATTATTTGTTAAAAATATTATTTTGTATGTTATTAGTTGGTTTTATGTTTTTTATTACTTATTAATATTTCTTTTATTAATATTATTTTGTATTATTATTATTTGTTAATAATATTATTTTTATGTTATTATTATTATTTGTTAAAAATATTATTTTGTATGTTATTATTTGGTATTAATTTTTTATTAGTTATTATTATTTCTTTTATTAATATTATTTTGTATTATTTTATTTGTTAATAATATTATTTTTATGTTATTATTATTATTATTATGATTATTATTTGTTAAAAATATTATTTTGTATGTTATTATTTGGTATTATTTTTTTATTACTTATTATTATGTCTTTTATTAATATTATTTTGTATTATTATTATTTGTTAATAATATTATTTTTATGTTATTATTATTATTATTATTTGTTAAAAATATTATTTTGTATGTTATTATTTGGTATTATTCTTTTATTACTTATTATTATTTCTTTTATTAATATTATTTTGTATTATTATTATTTGTTAATAATATTATTTTTATGTTATTATTATTATTTGTCAAAAATATTATTTTGTATGTTATTATTTGGTATTATTTTTTTATTACTTATTATTATTTCTTTTATTAATATTATTTTGTATTATTATTATTTGTTAATAATATTATTTTTATGTTATTATTATTATTATTTGTTAAAAATATTATTTTGTTGTATTATTTTTTTATTACTTATTATTATGCCTTTTATTAATTATTATTATTTGTAAATAATATTATTTTTATGTTATTATTATTATTATTATTATTTGTTAAAATATTATTTTGTATGTTATTATTTGGTATTATTTCTTTATTACTTATTATTATTTCTTTTATTAATATTATTTTGTATTATTATTATTTGTTAATAATATTATTTTTATGTTATTATTATTATTATTTGTCAAAAATATTATTTTGTATGTTATTATTTGGTATTTTTTTTATTACTTATTATTATTTCTTTTATTAATATTATTTTGTATTATTATTATTTGTTAATAATATTATTTTTATGTTATTATTATTATTATTATTTGTTAAAAATATTATTTTGTATGTTATTATTTGGTATTATTATTTTATTACTTATTATTATTTCTTTATTAATAATATTTTGTATTATTATTATTTGTTAATAATATTATTTTTATGTTATTATTATTATTATTATTATTATTATTATTATTTGTTAAAAATATTATTATTTTGTATGTTATTATTATTATTATTATTATTTGTTAAAAAAATATTATAATTATTATTATTATTTGTTAATAATATTATTTTTATGTTTTATTATCAATAAAAAAGTACGCGTTCGATAGTTAGAAATAATATAAATAACAAAAGTACGCGTCCGACACAGAAAAGAAGGACAAATAAAATACAACCACATCACGGGGCATTGCGCCAGCGGTCGTTCATGTCGTGCAGCCTGTCTCTGTAGCGCTCAGTCTGCTCCTGGTCGTGGAGCTGCAGCGTAGCTAGCATCTCCGTGCTCAAGGCATACATCGAGCTGTACCACTGCACACATAATTGATACATATAAAATTTGATTAAACATTCAAATATTTAAAATCCAAATCACATTAAATTACGTACGTAGTCGGTATGGCTGCTCGGGGGGATGCCGCCCGAAGAGGATCCTGACTCCGACGAAAACAGACGAGGATGAGAATGCCGCTCGTACCAGTCCATGTAACCTTCAACGGTCTCACCAAGGTACTCTAAGGTACTCCGGCTGATGTATGACAGGTTGAGGATGTACGCGTAAGGGAACTGCCGCCAAGCAAATTCTGCTGCATCGCCAGAATGGTGCACCTTATACCTCGACGGGTCTGCTGGCATATACGCCTTCTGCGGCGGTGTCATCGGCGGCGGGATGTGTTGCACGTAACCCAGCTGGCGCAACACTCTAGAGGGTACGTAGGGCTCCACGATGTCGCGATATCTAACCCAACCCACGAAAAGAGTCCTCAGGTGCTGCGCCGCTGGATCGGGACCGTACGGCAACCAAGCAACCTGATAACAATTTATTTTGTATTACATAATTGTCGTGAATATGGAATATAAATTATTAAAATACCTCGCTCGCTGTCATCATGTCTAGCTGACGGCGGATCTCAATTAACCGGTGTCCCGTCCGCTCGACCTGAGATACGGACCACATGCGTGATCGTGCATGGCCAGGCTCCACATGATGGGGTAGACGGTGTGGGCGGAAGCATGAGAAGTACTCGTAGATCCACGCCTGTAGTAACGACAGGCACCCAGCTAAACCCCTTGCATCCGCTCGGCTTGCGAGCCCAAGCTGTCGATAGAGGTAAGCAAGAGCGGCCGAACCCCACGAATAACCACTGGCAGATGGCAGGGAGCGATAGAACTCGTACATGATGTCGGGCTTCACCCGATTCCCGCTCTTGTCGACGAACAGGGTCGACCCCAATAGAATCCACAGCCAAGCGATGGCCTGGAATCCCTCCGGCCGACCCTCCCGCATCCTCTGCATCACGTCTTTCGACGCAACCGACCCTGCTCTCCAAAATTCCCTCAGGGCGTCTGCGGAGACGCCCATAATCTCCCTCGCCGCGATCTGCTGGTCGCCGGCGTCCGGGGTGCCCGAAACCATCGTCCCGTCGATCGGGATACGGAGGATCTGCTCGACGTCGTGGAGCATGATCGTCATCTCCCCCCACGGCATGTGGAAGGTGTTCGTGTCGGGGTGCCAGCGCTCCACAAAAGCGCACAGAAGAGGCTGGTCCAAGTGTACGAGCATGGCATCTCCGAGGTGTAAGAGGCCTGTGCCATCGATCTCGCTCTGTGTCTCCGGCGGGAATTGGCAGTACCACTGCTTAAGCTGCCGAAGCACTAACGCCCGCCCCTCGCACTTCAGCACGGGCCTCTCCTCCTCACCCATCCAGATGCGGGGCGCGATGTGCCCCAAGTAACTAGGGATCACCTCGCCATCTTGCGGACCACCTGGCTGTGGCCCCTGCACCCTCCAGGAATCGTCATCTACGACCCTGAAGCGCTTGCTCTCTATTTTATTTTTTAGGAATACCACATAAATAAATCTAATTTTTGCTACGATAGTTAAGACACGACATCGCAAGTCAGTTTATAATGAAGAAGGGATGTACCTGAGGAGACCGGTATCGCATCGTCGTCGGATGACTGAAACGATGCCGCATCGTATGGCACCTCCTCATCCGCATGCGCCTCCTCCTCTACGTTCGGATCGTATTCCGCATACACGGAATGCGAATCACCCGCTCGCTGCCGCCTCGCCTCCTCCCGTTCCCTACGAACGGAAGCATCAACGCCGCGCGCCCTCGTATGACGCTCTCCAGATCCCTCTAACGAGGGGGATCTGCTGCTCCCTCCGAGTAGGGACTTCCCACCCAGTGCCTGCAATTAGATAATTTTTAAAAATAAAAAAATAAAAAAATTTGGACCGAAATCAAATTTCGGTCGGTCCATGACCTGACCGAAATTCTACTTCGGTCAGATAACGGCCGACCGAAATCCGATTTCGGTCGGCGAGTTTCCGACCGAAATCGGATTTCGGTCGGTACCAGCACGACCGAACAATTACTTCGGTCGGCCAACTCCCGACCGAAACATGATTTCGGTCGTCCAGTGTCGTGACCGAAATCGGATTTCGGTCACGACCCCGGCCGACCGAAATCAGATTCGATCGACCAAGTCACGACCGAAATCGGATTTCGGTCGTGCCGTTTTTCGTCCGAGTTCGCGTCCGATCAACCGTTTTCCGGCCTATTTCGACCCGTTTTCGACAATCTATCTGAATACGAATGAATTTTACGACAATTTTCTTACCAATCGTGAGAGCACCCCCTTTCCTTTTCCCTTTCCTTTTCCTCGTTCCATTGCGATTTGCAAATTTCTCTGTTTTTTTGTTTGATTTGGATGTGTGATTTGAAAAGTGTTGCGTAGTAAAGGACTTTAAATAGAAATTCTTACTTTTTATTATATTTTAGCTTTTTAAATTATTTTAAATAACATAAGGGCAAAATAGTCTTTTTTCAGTCCTTTAGGGGCGGTAACAAGTAAAAAGGGGCGGTAAATAGTAACTCCCTTTTCTTATTGCATGGTTAAATATTTAAATATATACATTATATGCATACATGTAGATATTTTTTTCATTAATATCAAAATTTTCCACGCAAATATGTTTCTTTCTTCCAATCAAAAGGGTGAAAATTATGAAACTGTGGGCGTTGAGATTCTCCAATAATATTATATACGCAAAGCTCTATATTTATGTTCAACTGCAATATTTGAATTATTTAATTAGTGTAGTTGCATCGGCATGAAGATTGAAGATGTCAAATACAACAAGTGGAGCAAAGATATCAAATATCTTAAATCGAAATCATTGGGCCTAATATTAAAGGGCTAACCATTGATTGACTCCTTAGTTAAATTCGGCCCGGTATGAATTATTACACATTCACATAAATATGTCTAGAAATGCTGAAAAATGAATCCATTAAGTAAAGAAGTTTTGACACGTAGTTCCAGAAATTGCGATCTGAAAGTTTGGTGAAGGCAAAAAATCACTTATTCTTGATTTGTAAGATCTGTGAATCATCGAGGCTTGAATTGCAATTGATTTTTCAATCAAATGTTCATGTTACACTTTTCGTTTTGGTATAACGTAAAGAAATGAAGGTGTAATGATACGTTTGGATTTCGTATTTAAATCAAATGGTGATGCACTTATGCTCCGTTTGGATTCCGCATTTCGATTTGAAATTCGAATTACTCACAAATTTTCCTTTTTTGGATTTCGATTGTCCAAATCCAAGGTTCAGTCTAAATGCTTATTATTTGTAGAATGTCAAACTCCATGTCAAATGATTTCTTTTCAAAATTCAAAAGTTGAGCACGTAATAAGTTTTCGTAAATAATAATAACAGCAATAATAATAAATAATAATAAAACTAAAAATAATAATATAAAAAATAAAAATAATAATGAGTTTATGTGCGTATCACACATAACTCGCTTGTCGATCATTTCATAAATGTGATGTATAATGAGTTTATGTGCGTTTAAATCGAAGAAGATGTGTTATAAGGTTTTACGTCGAGTAAAATGAGATCATTAGCTCTCACGTGTTAAATTTCGTCTAAATTAGCGATTAAATTAATCGATGTATCAAAACTGTCCAAAATCGATAACATTGTGGACTAAAAGTGACACTTCGTAATATGGGGACCATAAACGCCTATGCTTCAAACATTGGGACTAAAAATATGGTTACCCAAGAAATCGAATAATGATATCTAACTTTCTCAACCTATTTCTAAACTTCACAATAAATATACCACCATTCTCATTAAAATGTACACATTTATTTAATTATTTCTTGAATTACCGCAAGCCTCTTGAACAGTAGAGAAAAAGAAAAAACTTTGGTTAATTAAGAAGAATACCCAAAGCACAAACAACGCAAAATAAATAAATAAATTAATAAAGGAAATATATTAATTATGTAAACGATCTGGGCAGCTTGATATCCTCCTCTTATCATCAAGAAAAGTACCATCGCCACTATCGCCGTTGTCATTGACAGCTTTCGTAGCACTGCTGGGATGGGACAGTAATCTGCTCTTGAAATACTCTTTGAATATTTCAGTTTGATTCACTTTTGCCACTACTTTCAGTGGAAATGACCTAATTGCCACTGCCTTGCCAGTGCTTGAGATGTAGGTGTGGAATAGTATCGACACGACCAGTACCAACAATATAGCAGAAGGATAGAACTGTCTTTTCATGCTGCAAAATGGGAATACTTTTCTTGGCATATCTTCTTAGGGTTTGAAGCTTTACCTAATGTTGGGGTTTTGCACTTCTGCGAAGGATCTAAGATATATTTTTGTCTACCATTTGAACTAGTTTATGAACGATATATGTTGGAGAGAGAGAGAGAGAGAGAGAGAGAGAGAGAGAGAGAGAGAGAGAGAGAGAGAGAGAGAGAGTACACATGTTAATTAATGCGTGAGGCGTGTTTATGCTCACTATCATTTGCTTGAAGTTTTCAGCATTTATGTAGTAGATGGAATGTTTTGTCATGCAAGATTCCAGAGAGGAATAATACCTGTTGAGAAAATATATTATGGCCAGCGAGATATTTGATGATAATAGTAATAAAAGCATCGACAAATCATTTATGCCCATTTAAGTGTTAGTAGTTGAATCATTTAATGTCTCTCCTTCTAGTTTGTTTATTGTAAAATAAAGAATGATAGACTATATATATGTTTATCAACCCGTAACAAAGAAGAGATTGTTACACAAAATAAAATAAAATTTTGAAGCGTTTTCCGACATATCTCTCCGTAAAATACGAAGTGGTGTTAGACTTTGCGTCCAAGTTATGTAAAACTTACGATTCGTTTTGACCTAATAGAAAAGCGCGTGCCAGTACGTATAAAAAAGACAATTTTCACCAGCGTTTGAGCAAAATAAATTACTACCTCCGTCCCGTTATTTTTATCACATGTATTGGTGTGCATGGATATTAAGGTGGTATTATTATATTAATATAGTATAATGAAAAGGTAATAAAGTGTGTATTTTGACACGTCTTTTAAGAATATTTAATATTATTTTATTGATTGTTTGTGATAATTTTTTACTAAAAAGAAATGTGATAAAATTAGTGGGACGCCCGAAATGACAAAATGTGATAAAATTAATGGGACGGAGGTAATATCAATTATAGTAATAAAACTTGTCCCAATTAATGAACGCTTAGCTCAATAGTCGACTTTCAGCGGGCTGCGGGCATCTACACACAATACAAATGATAATGCCGTAGTATCAACCTTGAAATTTCCTCTCTCGAACACTATTTTTCTTCAATGTATTTTATACATCGTTGTATGACCTATAGCCCACGTAGTCCCCATTATCAGTCATCTCTTACCGTTGAAAACAATGTTTGCTAAGTTTTATAAATTGAAAACATTGATCCATGCTCGTATATAAAACAATTAGGACAACTTAATCTATTAAACAAAAATCACAAACAGATGAATCGTCTAAATGCTCTTACCCCAAACATTGCAGCCTTAATATTAGGTTTATTTCTTCTCATTACCGCTAATATATTTTTCATTACAGAAGCAGATCCAGACACAACCATCACGTATCTTGCGTGCAACACAAATAGGTGGAGAACAGGCGACCCTTACGGGCAAAATGTCTACAATACCCTCGATGATCTGGCTATTCAGACTCCTATGGATGCGACAAGGGCAAAGTATGTGACAAACTTATATCAAGGAACAACCGTCTATGGATACGCTAACTGCACTAACCAAAACCTGAGTCAAGACGAATGCTTTGAGTGTTTATCGGAGGGTGGCGATATTCTTGCTCATAGGAATTGTGCCTTCTCCGTTGGCGCAGAGGTTGTAATGGTGGATTGCCACTTGAGATACGAGAATTATCCGTTCGCCGTTTAATTTCAGATCACACTCGTTCAGGGCGCATTAGATGATATTAATAATGTTTTATTTGGTTGACTCTAGTCATTCTTAGGACCAAGCGCCTACCGCTGTGCCAAAAGCTATAGTTAATGGTGCGGGTGCAACTCTAATCTTTAAGCCGCAAAGCAGCCAACATCAGAGGTTCATGTTTCATTTGAAAAGTAAATGAACAGTCTATTGTGTAATAAAAATTACTTGTTGGTATGGAAGGAAAAACGATTTCCATTGTGTAAGTTACTCGCTATATTTTGCAAAAGGAAACTTGCAAGATTCTTCTTATATTAGTAAATACTACATTATAGATTATATTCCTAAAATACCAAAATATAAATGAACACGAATTTACCAATGGAGATGAGGAAGTTTGCATGTACGAAGTCAAGATCAGTTGGCGAATAGTTTCACAAAGGCAATAGCGATGGAGCCGTTCGAGAATTCAGAATAAGATTGGAATGCGATAAAGAACAATCAATCTCGGAGTGGATGTTAGAAAAATAAGCTTAATCATCATTATGAAGAGACAATTAAATGAACATCGATGATAACGAGGAGACAGTCAAACCATGTCAACGAGAAGACAGTCAAATCGAGACCAAGCAGTAAAACTAAAATTTCAGTTCGTGCTCTTCATATGTCTTTCTTGTATTAAGATCTATTTGTTGGAGTGTCATAACATCGAATAAATATAAAACAATATGATATGTATATAAACATGTGAGAAATTGATTTTAGTGCAATGAGCATGGTCGAACACGTGATCAAGAGTAATAGTGGATCAAGAATCAAGTCCAAATACGATGCGGATGATTTGTCTTTGGTCATTGCAACGATTGATGCTTTTGTTAGAAGTATTTCTGACATTAATTGCCATCATAAGATGTGCTTGTTGGGCGAAAACGACAGCACAATATGATATCGGACAAGGAAAGCCCATTTGACGACCTTTTGTTTAAGTAGAGGATTGTTGGGTATCATTACATCGGATAAATTAAACATTTGTGAGCTACATATAAGCACGTACAAAATATTAAACTGGCTCGGTATATAATAATTGGCTTGGATGAATATATTGGAGATGATGGTTGGCTGTCTTACGAGAAACGAATAACTACGATTTAACTATCACAGGTAAGAAACATCGCCTCTAAAATTTGTCTTTATGGAGGTTCGGCTCAATAGTCGTCGGGCATCTATTTATCATACAAAGTAACAAATGCCGTAGACTCAACCTTGATATTTTCCCCCTCTAAGCAATAAATAATTCAACTTGTTTTGCAATGTTTGTACATCGTTGTATGGCCTTTGGTTTACCTATAGTCTCCAGTTCCTGCTGAGGAAGTTACTGAGTATATTATATACAGGGGCGGATCCAGAACTATATACTCGGGGGGCCGTGAAGAATAAATAGAATACGCAAAGCTAAATTTAATATATCGTCAATACAAAAACAATAGTTTGAACGACAATGATTAAGCATAAGAAATAAATCTTTCTAACCAAAAGGAATTCGACGTTCTTTTAGATTTTCGAAGTCCTCAATAATGGTTTCCATGCTCACACTTCTAGCCAATTCTCGCTCAATATATACTATTAATGCGTCAGAGAGAAAATCATCCTCCATTTTACTTCGAAGCCGAGTTTTCACGATATTCATTGCAGAAAATGAGCATTCTGTAGTAGCAGTAGAAACTGGAAGAGTTAGCACGAGTACAATCACTCAAAAAACAAGATTGTATGTCACAGACTTGTTAGTCTTCACCAACCATTGGCACAATTCTGAAATAGTTGTAATTTTTTTATAATCACTGCACTTGACTATATTGTACTCGTAGTGCTTCAACTGTATCTCCAATTGCTCTAACTCATCTTTAGTAAATCCTCCATGTAGAACTTTGAAACTAGTTCACATATATCCCCATTTGCTCTCTTTTGACTCATCGCGGGCTTCATCTGCAATTATACAATACTTCGCAACTTCAATTTCTTCACGAATCACATTCTTTCACTCACATAGAAATCACACGAAGTATTTGCTTTTGAATATTGTAACTCGTATACTTGGCATTTTTTGGAGCTTTCTCAACCGTCTTCGCAAGTTCGTCATTGTACCCGGTTATGACATCCAAAAACCCAAGAAAATTACCACGATTAGATGAGCAAGATCGCTCGTCATGACCTCTAAATGGAATTCTTTGAAGTGCAAGAAATAGTACAACATCAATATGCGCCTTTAGTCGAAGACAATTAAGTGCAATTTGTTGAGCATCGAAATTGTCAAACCTCCTTGATATATGTTGTGGCTGGTTCATCAAATCCTCACACGCCTTTTCGGCATTACGATGCGGTGAAGAAATATTGTCCTTTTCTATGTGGATCTGAAAAGCACAAGCTTTTCCGTTTTTGACTTTCTTCCAATTATCAAACCCATCAACAGTAAATTCAGTTTGATTTGAACATCCTGATGGCTTGTTAAAAAGATAACATGGAAACCAACACGCTTTATCTTTAGTGGGTGAATACTCCAACCAAGAAAATTGCCGATACCAAGTAGATTGAAATCTTCGAGGATGCTTAAGATTTTTATTCAGCGGGTACTCTTGAAGGATTGGTTGGTATGCCTAAGCTCGACATACCTCTTCTTGTTGGTTAATTATATTCCCAAATTTGTCGCCGTACTCCCGAATCACGCTCTAAAGAATTGAGATCAATATCTTCAATTTCTGTATGTTTGAATCTTTTAGGAGGAATTTGGGTCGAACGATCGTCGTCATTTGATATCGACGTTGACGAGTTGATTATGGGAGAAGATAGTTCTTCACTTGCCCTTTTCTTTTGAAAAAAATTATCAATTGTAGTAGATATTCCCATGAATTATGTGTAATCTATCACCATAAAAATAATAAATTTAGTGTATAATCAAACATGATAAAATATAATACAGAAAACAAACAAATACGGAACACAAACAAGAGATAACTCACATATTTTTAGCTTGAATTTCTTCTACAGTTCCGCCAATTTACTGTGGTATTTCTCTAAGCTTCCACTTATTTATTAGGCAAATAATTGTATTTTTATTGATGGGCCAACGTTCCTTTTTGGGCACCTGAGCAGAGCCAATCAACAATATTTTTTATTAGTTGAAAGCAAAAACCATTGAATAGAGAGGCCTTCACGAAATTCGAACATGGGACCTGTAATACAAAGGACAAGCTCCTTAACAGTCAAGCTAGGTATGGTTTTCTGAGTACAACCAAAGCAGAATTTTATATTTACGAGTTATTGATCTATATATATACTAGTAAAATTTTCAAAACTTTTTTTTGGGGGGGGGGGGGGGGGTGGCCCCCCGGCCCAGAATAGATCCGCCCCTGATTATATATCTCTTACCATCGAAAATAATGTTTGCGAGTCTTATAAATTGAAAAGCACTTATAAATGCTAATCATCGTATACAACAATTGGGACAACCTAATCTAGTGAAACAAAAAATAACACAAACAGATGACTCGTCTAAACACTCTTCCCAACACTTTATAGCCGTTATAGTCAGTTTTATCTTGTTCTTCACAGAAGCTGTTCCAGAAACAAACGTCACAATCATTGAGTGCACCACAAATAGGTGGGCAACAGATGACCCTTATGGACAAAGTACGTGACTAACATATATGAAGGAACAACCGTCTATCGATACGCATATTGCACTAAACCAAAACCTTAGTCAAGACCACTGCTACAATTGTGCAGCGGAAGCTGGCGCTGCTCTTGCTAACGAGTACTGTGCTTTCGCCATCGATGGAGAGTGTTAATGTCGAGATATGCAAAAGAGGTTTTGTCTTCCTTCCCCAGTGATGCACTTACCAACAATAGAAGATATGAAGATCATATCAGTTGGAGATTGCACCTACCATAAATAGAAGATATGAGATCACCCAAGAACTTAAGAAGAATCGAACTCAAATATTTACTATATTTGGGGAGATCTTCGAGGAGATATGTTAAGAGATTCTTAAGATCTTTTACCAATTCAAGAGGGAGCCAGTGCCTACAAAATAAGATAATAAATCGAGCTACATACTTGGACCTTTGGACGAGAAACTTTTGAGAGCTATGACGCGAAAATTATCGAGTTTACGTTGAGAGAATTTGAGCGAACACAAGTTTGTTTTTATCCTAGTATTTCGTCTTTGCAAAAGCCGTAAGACTTTGTAGTTAGGTAGGATCGCAAGATTCGTTTTTCTAGGCTTGATCTTTGTAATCAATTTTTAATAGTGGAATTTTGCCATGAGGCTCGCAGCAAGTTGAAGAACTTGCTGCATAAATTTTCATCTCGTGTGCGTCCTCTCTACTACTAAGTTTTATTTTTTCCGCTGTGCTAAACCGTTATGAAGTGTTGGCCTGCGTGTTGATTCTATATTTTAGTCAACATCTCTGTATCTGCTTTTAAACTTAGTTAGGTCGCATCCATATCGTATAGGGACCACTTCAAAGTGGTATCAGAGCCTCCGCTTGACGTAACTAAGCATTATTTTATCTTTTTCTATGGATGTTTCGAGCTCAAATTATTTTGGTAAGGTTCCTATTTTTGACGGATCCAACTATGCCTATTGGAAGGTCCGCGTGCGCCAATGCATCAAGTCAATAGATACACGTGCGTGGGACGCTATGCTCAATGGATATACGCCACCAAGAACTGTACCAGATGCTGATGGCAAAGTCATGGACAAACCAGTCGGCGAATGGATGAATCTCGAGAGGAGTGCAGCCGACTTCAACGACAAAGCGCTTCATGCCATATTCTCGTCTGTGGACATCTTCATGTTCAGACCTATACAGAACTGCACGACGGCTCATAATGCGTGGGAGATGCTCCAACGGTACTATGAAGGAGATGCGAGCGTACGTGAGACCAAACATCGACTCCTCCATAATCAATTTGAGAATCTCAGAATGAATGAAGACGAGGACATCACCACATACTTTGGAAAGCTTCTAACCATTTCGAGCGAATGTGCTAGCTTGGGAGAACCGATTTCGAATAAGGTACTAAATTCTAAAGCATTCGTTCTCTAACTGATAAATATAGTGTGAAGGTAGCGGAGGTTGAGGAAGGTCACAATCTAGCCACGATGGATTTCAACTCCTTGATGAACATCATGAAAAACTACGAGAGCAACCTCGAAGTCCAAAAGAGGGCCTCTCGCGGCAAAAGCATTGCTCTGGTCAGTCAGCCCTCTAATTTTCAATCTGAGGTTGATCCTGACAATGATGAGTATTGGCTACGCCCGTGAGAAAATTCAAGAAGTTCATAAAACAAGATGTTGAACCAAATGTTGGCACAACATTCAAGAAGGACCAGAATGCTAAAGAACCATCTTTTGCTCCTCCGTTCTTCAGACGTAATCCATTGGAGAAAAAATACCAAATGGGAGTCAGTTAGATACCATGCCTGCACGGTTAGGAACTTGGTAGAGTTGTTTGGAACAAAGCACGTTTAGTAGTCCGAGGTTATACACAAGTCGAGGGGATTGATTTTGATGAGACATTTGCCCCCGTTGCTAGACCTGAATCAATAAGGTTATTGCTTGCTATTGCATGTTGGCTCAACATTACCTTACATCAAATGGACGTAAAGGGTGCGTTCTTGAATGGATATATTGATAAAGAAATTTATGTTGAGCAGCCTAAAGGATTTGAAGATCCACATTTACCTAATCATGTTTTGAAATTGCATAAAGCGCTTATGGACTTAAGCAGGCGCCTAGAGTTAGGTATGGTAGGTTGACGACGTTTCTACTGGAGTTTGGGTTCGTGCAAGGTGAAGTAGATCGAACACTCTTTGTAAAAAGAGTTGATTGATATTTTTATTACCCAGATTTATGTAGATGATATTGTTTTTGGCTCTGGTTCTCAATCCATGTTAGACCAATTCGTACATGCTATGAATTCTACTTTCCAAATGAGTATGATTGGTTAGCTAACATTTTTCTTAGGCCTGCAGATTAAGCAAAACAACGACGGTATTTTCATGTCCCAGGAGAAGTATGCAAAGAACACAGTGAAGAAATTCGGGCTAGGTAATGCCAAGGTAATGAAAACATCGATGAATTCAATACAGAAGGTAAGTAAAGATAATGTTGGACAGAATGTTGACACCACATTGTATCGTTTCATGATAGGTAGTCTTTTATATCTTTCAGCGAGTAGACCTGATATTATGTACAGTGTTTGTGTTTGTGCTAGACATCAGGCTGAGCCAAAAATTTCTCATTTAAATGCTGTTAAGAGAATATTAAGATACGTGAGTGGCTTGTGTAGTTTAGGGTTATTGTTCTCGAAAGATACTAACACGAATTTTGTGTGATATAGCGATGCTAGTTGGGCAGGTGACGAAGATGACCGCAAGAGCACAAGTGGTGGCTGTTTCTTCTTAGGTAATAATCTTGTGTCTTGGTATAGTAATAAACAAAATTGTGTGTCATTGTCTACAGCTGAGTCTGAATATGAAGCTGCGGGTAGCTGCTGCACTCAGCTTATGTGGTTAAATAGCATGTTGTGTGACAATGTTTTAGAATGCGAGTCCGTACTTATGTATTGCGATAACCTTAGTGCCATCAACATCTCTAAGAACCCTATTCAGCATTCACGTACCAAACATATAGATATTAGGCATCATTTTCTGAGAGATATGATAGAGAAAGAATTAGTGCGCATTGAGCATATAGACATGAAACATCAGTTAGCTGACATTTTCACGAAAGCATTGGATTCTGGAAGGTTTTTGAACCTGAAGAAATCCATAGGTTTGCGTCAGTCTGTCTGATTGTTGGTCTACGATTTGGATCAACATAGCATATGTCGAACTTCATAGTTACTGTTTTGATATTTGATTTAATATTCTTCTCTGTTTTCCGTGAAATGATGCGATCCTACTTGAACATTTTCTGAAATGATCCAATCCCTTGCAAATAGGCTCTTGGTAATAAGTTTCCCTAGGCACACGGCATTCGCGGTGACGATGTACTCTTTGCGACAAAAAGCCAATCCTTAATGCGTATAAGCCTACTCATAAACCTATTAAAGACATAGGCTCTTGGTAATAAGTATCTCTAGGTACACGGCATTCGCTGTGATGATGTACTCTTTGCGACAAAAATCCAATCCTTGATGTTTAGGGAATAAGGGCAGTGCAAAATCAGATGGATAATTAAGATGAAAGGGCAAAAATGAAAGGAAACTGATTTGAGAAGGTCGGGTAGAAAAGTCTAGGATTACGGAGTAAGAATGCCGAGTCTTATGTTGGGACAACAAGTGTAACTGTTAGTTTGATCATGCTATAGTTTTGTGCTTTCGTTTATTTGTCTTAGTTTCTAGGAGTGCATGTGCCAGTTTCGTGTGTCTAGTGTCTATAACTCTCAGAATTGCATTAGTATCTCTCAAAGAACAGCCTGTTATGCTTGTCTCTAGTGCTCATCAACGTCGTCTAATCGGTTAGTATTGCTCGCTCATACTATGATTTTTGACTTAGTATCTTTCGCTGAATCATGACTTGCTCCTGATATTTTTCGCATGCGAGAATTCTCTTGGAGTGTTAGAATTTTTTTTTTGGCTTGGCTCGATAACTTCCACTTTCACAAATCATATTTCATAATATAGGCAATCTCTGCAAATTCGAGAAGTTTTTTTTAGACCTTTATAGACTTCAAGATTTATACTACTCTGCTTTGATACTTTTAATCTTGAGTGTCTATTGCGAACTCACCCAATTTCGAGTCTAAGAATATTGAATACAGATGTTGGATCCACATCTTCCTCATATCTCACATGGAGAAATTATCCGAGGTTTACCTTTTTCCAGAAAAGGAGGGAGAAGATGATGCTAATCAAGGTGGTTTTTGCTGGTAGTGCTACGGGAACTTCGATAGCTAGAATTGAAACAGAAAGAAGCAAAGACTCCATTGAGAGTTTGAATTTTTATCCTTATCAACTTTTGCGTGCATGATCAAGTTTTTTACTTTTGTGCATGTTGATTTGGTTCTCTAATATGATTGCTTGTCGATAGTTAGTGTTTGCAGATCTCCCTAAAGAACCCTGGACGGCTTTGTAATAATTTCTAGTACTTTGTTATTTTTTACTCTAACCATATTTGTTTTGTTTTTTTTTGGTTGAGTAAATTTTGCCTTCAGGGGTAGTTTTGGAACGTTAAATTAAGGGGGAGATTTCTTCCTTCCCAAAAAGGGGGAGATGATGCAGAAGAAGAAGCCAGGACGAACTAAGCTAAGTGGATGTGTGATAAAACAAATTTATATCGTATTTTTTACCCAGCAAAAGCGTATTAACGGTTGGTATTTATCTAAACTTCATTGAATATCATAAAATTACGTTTATATTTCATTTTCGACAGATATTGGAAAAAGAACTATCGGGAATATTCGGGCTTGAATTTGAGGAACCGTCGAATCAAATATCGGTAGTGCACTGGACGATCACGCCAATGGCCTCCTACCGAGTCGCTCCGCACCAAAAGTATACACTGATAGTGCACTGGACGATCACGCCAATGGCCTCCTATCAGGTCACATCAATATCTCCGGCGGTATGCACCTCGGGACGGTCACGTCCGAGTAGACAGATCGATCACGCCTATCTCCGCCAGGTGCCCAGTGAGCCCAACCTCGACTCCTCTAAGAGTCACCAATCACAAGCATCTCATTCTACCCCGTACGTCAATATCTCATATTACTACCGCCTCACTACGGTACAACACTCTCTTCCGGACGTGATATGCACGTGCCATGCATGTTCACAAAATCTCATGGAAGCATGATTTAAATAAAACGTACGTACAACAGGTAAATCACGTAAATCACATAAGTCACGAAAATCTCGAATCACATGAAAGCACATAATTCATGTATGTGTTGACGTATTGTAGATGGATGATCCACCTACCCGTCCTCCTGCTATTGTCAAATAAGAAGTCCGATGTAGTCCCTATATATCGATCCTCTGAATATAATAGATATTTTCATATTAATTTACTAAGTCATATAAATTTTGAAAATGCTAAAATGATCAAAACCCTAAAATTTATGATAACCTAAAAATAATGAAATTCCTAAAAATAAATAAACCCTAAAATATCAAAAATATATTAAGTATAGAACACTTTTAAACTACTAAAATTATGTTAAGTAGCGAAATTCCTTGTAAATGTCGACATCCATCAAATCTCGAAATCTTACAGATGTCGAGATCTTTAGTGAATTTGTCGAGATCTTTTGAAAGGTAAATGTCGAAATCTTACTATATAAGCTTGTCGATATCTTATGTTGGGAAACCAATGTCGTGGTCATCAAGTCATATCGACATCCTATAAATGTCGAGACCTAAGAAATGTCGAGACCTCCACATATATACAAATAATATCGAGATCCTACTAACTCTATAAGGTGTCGAAATTTTACCAATGTCGAGGTCTTTACCAATATGAATGTCGAGACCATGATGTCGAAATCCTCTCTATAATGATGTCGAGATATTCACTATTATTATCAAACATTTCAACATTCTACAAGTTATCACACTTCGACATTTTATATAATATATCTTCGAAATCATCTTAGTAATTTCTTCTATGAAGCATCTCGAGATCTAGTTATTACACATATCGACATCTTCCTATTACATCTATATGCCTCGAATTCTATCTGCTATGCATTTCGACATCTTCCTACCACCTATCTCGAAAATCTTGCATCATGAATTGTTAGGTTTCTCAAGAACATACTAACTCTCAAGAACATCACATGTCTCGAAGAATTATAAATGCTCACCTTACTTAAATAATTATGACTTAAAACCCGAAACATAAAAACTAGGGTTTTCTGTACATGCTTTACCTTGAAACTTCAGCCCCACGAAAGAATATTTAGTATGATCCTTTCATAAATATGAGATCTTATTTAGCATATAAATTACTAAAATCCATCCTAACTACATATCAAAATCACGTTATACCATGATATATCAAGAATATTTTAAACAAGGTTTCTTTAATATAAATTTTCATACCTTCACTTGAAGTTTAGTCTGTTGGTATTTGTTGAATGCTCAAGGCCTTTCTCTCGTCCTTTTAAGGTTCTTATCCTTTATTTTCTTTTGTTTCCTCAGAGTTTTCGTTACCCCTTTAAACCTTAGAGATATAGGTTAGTGCTTTGATTTTCGCAACTTGGTATGATTAGGAATGACGTGTTTTACCCTAAGGCTTAAGTTTCATCGAAGTTTATCTATATTACTCGGACCTAAATGCAAAGATTTTAAGTACAGCCCATTTTATCTTATCCCAACATGATGAACATAGCCCAACTATAAGTTCTATCAATTCTTTGGTGAACTTTCGAAATTAGTTGAAATTGATTTATATCTTAGTCCAATTACTTAAATTTTCCCTACCAGACCTCCTAAGTTGCAAAATTACAAAAATCAATTACATCGAAATCCAGTATTAAATTTTACGGGTATTACAACTACTTCCTTTAAAACTTATCTGTCACTTCGTCAAAGAAAACCAGTTCAACGCATTAAGAGGCCCTCTCGGTTGAAGCAAGACACTGGATATTTAAATCCACTCTATCAGTGACAGATTTTAGGAAACGTCGTGTAACGTCCAATTCGGCCAACAACCACCGTACCGTTGCGACCAATAAAAAATATATGTGCATGAGTTTTTTCTGCTACAACTACTCTATTATCCACTTACTTATAGTGCATGCTTTGTATGAATTTTTCAGGCCTAATTCTAGCCCAAGCCCATATAAGCTTGTGGTGTTCCTCTCTAAAACCAATTGGTAATAGAGGGAGTTAGCCCACAAGCTTATATACTTGACGAACTTCATTGATTTATCCGATGTGGGACTTGGCTTTGGCACCCAACAATCCTCCCCTCAAACTCAAGACCACTAACAGGTCTCCCCTTCAACGATTATCTGCACCAAGCGCTTTCCCGCAATCATTGCACCGAATGCTTTCTTTCATCATAGTGCAGTTCACCAATCGTCTTACAAGGGCCAGGGATCTCATCTGGGTTACAATTTCTCTCTATGTGAGGGTCTCCCTCACGTGTTCGTCCACGCACACCGCACCAATGTAGGGATTTTTTAGGCGCAATTCTAGCCTAAGCCCATATAAGCTTGTGGGGTTTCTCTCTAAAACCAATTGACGATAGAGGGAGTTGGCGCACAAGCTTATATACTTGACGAACTTTCTCGATTTATTCGATGTGGGACTTGGGTTTGACACCCAACAATCCTCCCCTCAAACTCAAGACCACTCAACAGGCCTCCTTTCTACGATTATCTGCACCAAGCGCTTCCACCGCAATCATCTGCACCAAGCACTTTTTCATCGCAATTCACCAATCGTCTTACAAGGGCCGGGGACACATCTTCCACACCGTATCCGGGCTAGAATTTTTTTCACATCTGAAGGTCACCCGTTCATCCACGCTCACCGCACCAACGTAGGGATTTTTTTCGACTCAATTCCTGCCAAGCCCAAGTCCATGTAAGCTTGTGGGCTTCCTCTCTAAAACCAACGGCAATAGAGGGAGTTAGCCCACAAGCTTATAAACTTGACGAACTTCATTGATTATCTTATGTGGGACTTGGATTTGACACCCAACATGCTTAACAACAATTTAAGTCCTCGCGTACAACAACAATGCAACGTCAACTCAAGTTCTACACTTCTCGAAAGCATCAAAGGCAACCGCCTTTTCTCCAAGCTTCTCCCCCACAAGCTTTTCGCTTTGTCGTAAGCACATGCTTACGAGAACCGAAATCTCCTTCGAATTCTATCTTTTTATTTCTTTTTATCGATG
The DNA here is from genome assembly GCA_027422505.1 of Craterostigma plantagineum. Lineage (NCBI taxonomy): Eukaryota > Viridiplantae > Streptophyta > Magnoliopsida > Lamiales > Linderniaceae > Craterostigma > Craterostigma plantagineum. The sequence continues at coordinate 212,934 of JAPQWV010000630.1, forward strand.
TGTGTGTATGTGGATGTTTTACGATCATATATTAAGTGGTTTAAAATTGGAATATGCAAGAAAGAAATACCAATTCTCGGACTAAAGATCGTTATTGTAGTAACCGATTTTCTAATTTTATCTATATAATTTCAACTTTACAAATTAGACTATAATAGTATTTTGATTTGCTTGACAAAAATAATCTCATAAATAATAATAAACTCGATAGTTATCATATTGTTAATAACACATGTCCTTTTATATTTTTTTCTTTGTTTTTTATTTTTTATTTGTACTTTAATAATCAAAAGAAATAAAGAAGCGTGTGTTGTAATTTAAAATGTAAACTCATTTTTGGAACTCTCATTTCGAAACGCATATTTGAATACAAACACGAGTTTGCATTTGGAGTATGGTTGGAGAACGTTTAGTCTACTTTTTGAGTTTTTGAGTCTCCGAGGCTCTATAACTCTGGTTAATATGTCTACCTTTTTTCTCCGAACAATATAATACCTTGGTGGCTTGGTAGTCGAAGTTTATTAATAACTCCAACACTATTAAATTTGCATGTGCGCCCCACTATCCAATAAAGCCTTCAAATAAATAAATTACAAATAAACCTGCAACCCACTATTACCATTTTGTCTGTAAGAGAATAACATTTGAAATACATCTTGCTACTTGCAATGAAAACATGCCACCTTCATGCTTTTATAATAGTAATAGAGGTATTCTACGTACATATACAATTTCCCGTTGAGATTATAAATCAGAATTTTTCGGTTCGGTTCGGTTTTGTGCCAAAATTTCGGTATTTCGGTTTGTTCGGTCGGTATACCGAACAACGAAAACCCCTAGCCGAGACCCGCCGCCGCGATCTTCTTCTACCCGCCGCGAGGGGCTGCTGCCGCCGCGTCCTGCCGCCTTCCGGCGAACCGCCGGCTTTGACGACCACGTCCTCCGCGCTTTGCCGCCCCGACCCGCCGCCCTCGGCCCGTCGCCTCGACGACCACGTCCGCCCCGACCCGCCACCGCGAGCCGACGGCCCGCGACGCTGCTCCCGCCTCCGCCTTTGTCCGGCGACGCCTCGTGACGTTCTACGCACGATCGGTAAGCGATCCTGTGACGATTCGAATTACGTCCCTTGTGTTAATTTGAACATTATCAAATGCTGTTTTTTATTGTTGATTTCCGTGGTTTTATTTTTTTTACTGTAGAATGGATTTGGAGTCTTCTTATGGGCCTCTTGATAGTTCCGTGTTGACGATGCAGTCGAATCACCGCAGTAGGGATTTGTTGTTAGATGTGGCAGCGATAGATAGAACTATTAAGATTAGAGCCTTAGAGAATGTAGTATGGGGTACTAGAGAAGAACCGAACTCCTACACGATCGCTTATTAGAAAAGTTGAACGATATGGGTCTATACAGCGTCTACAGCTGTATGTCCCAGAGGGTTGACCCTCATTTGATTACAGCGTTGGTAGAGCATTGGAGGAAGGAGACCCATACGTTTCATTTATTTATTGAGGAGGCGATCGTCTCTTTACAGGACGTAGGTATTTTGTGGGTTTGCCTGTAGATGGTAGTTGTGTCTCCGGTGTGATCGTTTCGAGGACGGTCACACAGTGGATGGACGAGTGTGAGCGGTTGATAGGTTTTAGACCGCCTGCTGATAAAATTAGGGTGCCATCGCTATCGATGAAGTCGTTAGCGAATTGGTTGTTGGACCATCCGATAACGAATGATAGTGATGAGTAAGAGGTCAAATGTTCACAATGAGGTTATGCGATGCTGCTCTTCGATGCAGTGATGTTCCCCAATTGTAGTGCCAGCACCGTATCGTTGACGTACCTTCAGATGTTGGAGGATATTGAGGAGGTGCGCACGTTTAGTTGGGGTAGTGCAGTGCTGGCATTCCTATACAGGGAGCTTTGTTCGGCATGCGAGCCGAAAAAGCTAAGTATAGGCGAACCCCTACGACTGTTGCAGGTAATTATATAGAAAATTTGATTAAATTCATAGTTATTTTAAACATTTAGTTAGAATAAGGGATTTGTCTTTAGACATGGACATATGGGAGGATCTTGCCATTTCAGCCAGTTTGGGGGGGGGGGGGCGGGGGTTAATGATGAATTCGAACGTACGCACGATCCGGGAGTGCATTGATCGGCTGCAGCCGCATCAATTTTAATGGACTCCGTAAGATATGACGCTCCCGAAGATTGACGCTCTTCCTTCCGAGTGCTTACCGATCGCTTGTGGATCGAGGTATCCACTGATATTCTTCAATATCGTGGAGATCCATTACCCCGAACGAGTACTGCGGCAGTTTGGAATAGTCCAAGGAATTCCCATTAATCCGCCGTATCGAGATACGAATCTTCATACGTATGAGCACGGACCGCGGTCGGGGATGGATTGGAGTACACATTATGCAGGCTGATTGGGTTATGGGATGAACGAGAAGACACAGTCGTGAATGGTCCTCTCACGACTGCCTTCAGCTCGGTAGAGGATGGATAGTACGAATGGTTTCATCGGATCACTCGCCTCTACATATCTACACATGCGATACAGATGTCACACGGCTTCCAGATGGGGGATGCGGTGTTTATGTCGACCATCGTAAGTTTAATTTATGTATTGTTGTTATTTGTTTAATAGCCCAAATGATATAATTTACTCTTTCAACTTTAGGAACGCGGGGTTCACGACAGTCTTCGTTACGCGCGGACCGGCGATTATGACGAGTCGATCCGCTTATTGGAGCAGATGGATGGCATGTTTATCTCGCGACGTCAAGTTCGACGAGGGAGTGAGGCCGGACCATCTCACGTACATGAGGCCGGACCATCTAACATACATGAGGTCGGACCATCACAAGTGCACGACGCTGTGAACCCGTCTTTCTTTGAAGACTTTTCGCCCTTTTTGCAATCACCTGCAGCCCAGGACAGCTCACAGCCGGAGTATATGGACCATCAGGTATATTAAATTAATTTAAATTTAGAGCCCTTAAATTATTTACTAAAATCATTCTTTGGTTATCACATTTTAGGCGTTTACGACACCTCAACCACGACTGCGACGACCTCGAAGTCCGGCAGATGATGCAGAGCAAGGTAACCGTCGAGGAAATAGAGTATGTAGGCCAGCTCGTTGTGGGACCGACGGTCATTTGGCGCATCATGGCAGATAGATCGTTATGCGAAATGTTATTTTTTGTTTTGTCATGACTATTAAACGCGTTCGAATCAAAGTTATTGATCGACACGTGGTGTGCTAATATAATTTGCAAGTGTGACAAGTGATAATATAAAACGAATACTTAATTACTATCACCGACGTGCGATAGGCAGTTGACCTATCGTTTGTAGTGCAGTAAAGTGAGTAAACGAGTATCGAACACGAGAAATAAACTGATTACTAGTATTAACCTATCGACTCGATATCTAGCCTAAACAAAGTGCGTAGATTGTTTTATAAACTATCCTAACAGATCACTCCTAAATCAACGAGAGATTCAAAGAACATGCCTAAATTGATAAGAGAGCTTTCAGATAATAAAGATGCACTCGGGATTCAAATCCCGCTAGGTATTATCGCCTAAGACAATGAAATATCATTCCTATGTGATTCTAGACTAGATCGCAGTAATTTCCTACCCACTCGCGAATTTGCTGTCGTCCTAAACGCTCGCGGGGATCTAAAACTCAGTAATTACTAACGGCGAGGATCGAGTATTTGCTTTCGCCCTATACTCAAATCCTACCATCTACGAACGGCCTAATCGTTGTTTAGCTGTCGCTCTAAATGATTTTCCATACATTTACTTTAACAAGCGAAGAAGCAATTTCATAGAACGATAAATAGTCAAAACGCACGAGTCACGTAAACATATGTCTTAAATACGAATAAACCTAGCGTTCATCTAACCCCAAACACATAGGGAATTTAGCTACTCATAATTTACAAGAAAACAACAAAAGAAATATAAGATAAAGGTGAAGAACTCATGATCTTTCCTACTGATAAATCTGGTATGGTCTCGTGGAAGGATCTTCGTTCTTCGTCAATTCTGCATTGAATTCGTCGTTAATCCGTCTCCTTTGCTCCGGGATGTGTTTCCCTATTCCTTTCTGCTCTTTTTCGTCTCTTGATAGATTTGGGTTGATATCTAGTAGGTATCCCCTCTTCCTGAGTCGAATTCGGGCTTTTATACGGCTTTTCGTAACGGTCATGGCCTGGGACATGGGCCGTCACAGCCGTGACCATCACCGACTTGATTCGCGTTGCTTTCTGACATATATCACGGCCAAGTGCATTGGGTGTCACGGCCGTGACTATCTTCGGTCCAACTCTCTGTCAACAGTCACGGCCCAGTTCATTGCCGGTCACGGCCGTGACGATCTTAAGATATGGTCTCGTTGAGCACTGCCTATTGTCACGGCCTGATGCACGAGACATCACGACCGTGACGTGTTCAGCTTTAGGTCTCTGGTGGCTGTCACGGCCACGTGCACAAGGTGTCACGGCCGTGACGGCTGACAGTTTTCGTCATCTTCGTGCCGTTTAGCCCCGTTTTCGCTCCTTTTCGCCTTAACGTCGTCCTAAGCTCCTTCAATATCAAAATAAGTGTAAATATGGCGTATAGACGCATAAAATGATTGCTAGAGCTCTATTATAACCCAATTAAATACTACGATAAATGCATTAAAATACGTTTTATCAGTTATTATTATGTTTATTGTTATTTTTATTATTGTTAATATTATTATATTTATTATATTTATTATGATGATGATTATTATTATTATGATTATATTTATTGTTGTTATTATTATATTTCTTATTATTATATCTATTATTTATTATTATTATTCTATTTATTTATTATTACTTATTAATATATCTATTACTAGTATTACATTTATTATTACAACATCGTATATTATTTTCAACGCCGCCCGCGTTGTCTAGCACGTGTTTCACCCCTGTCCATCACATTCCTGATGCGATTTTGACTATATCTTCCGGGACCAGTTCTCTCTCGACGAGATTCGTTATGAATAAGAGTCCAATCTTCGGGGTCCAATAACGTTCATCGTGCAATGGTTCAAATGTACCTTCATATGTCTTCAAATACTCCTCCTTACTGTAATACTGCGCCACTAGATTACCGGGATGAATTTGCCATTGACGACAAGCTGCTTGTGCGTGAGAACATGGGATGTTATACCTGCTCCAATTTCCACATGTGCATGTTCGATCATTGATCCTTACCACATATGCGCGCTGATGAATACCAGATGTTATGACTTCTGATGTATGTTGTCGGACATCAAAACGGTATACAACGTGATCCCAAGATTCTGCCGTCCAACTTTGAAACATTCTCGTTGCATAACGTGACCAATCGGTTTCATTATTCGCCATTAGTGACGATGCTTCTTAAAAGCGAACACGAAAATACTGTACGCACCTGTGAATTTTAAGAAATAAAAGAACAAGTCATAACAACAAAATTAAAATAAAAAATCTAAGGTCATGATTAGAGCTTACCTATGAAAAGTAAAATCGACGATTGCTCTTGCGGGTAGCATTCGAGCACCTTTTAATATCCCATTGAGCCCTTCTGAAATATTAGTCGTCATGACACCGCATTGATAACCGTCGTCGTGTACGAATGTCCATTGCTTGACGTTTATTTTTTCTAACCAAGGCTTCGCAAATTCATTAATTTCCGCAATATGAGTCATAATGCGATTGAATTTATCCAATGTTGGCGTAGTACCGACTCTATGACATAGATCCTTCAATTATTGATTCTTGAATTTCTTGAAGAAGTTTGATTTTACATGACGAAGGCAGAAGCGATGCACTCCATTTGGTGGACGAAAAAATTCAGTCGCTTCTACTGCTCAAATAAGACCTGCACACACCATATACGCCACTAAAAGTAACTCGTGTTACGAAAATAACGAGTAAATTACATTACTAACATTAAATAGCCATGAATTATTGTAATAATTCACATAACTCGTATCACCAGATTACGAGTTAGCGGAATTATTGCCGACACGCTGCATGGCCATACAGGTTGGTCGGCCACAAAGTATCTCGTAGTCTGGAAATACGACTTAGTAACTCGTATCCTGAGGATACAAGTTATGTTGCCATGTCAGGGTCAGTGGGTCAACGGGCCAATCCTAAGTAACTCGTACTCTGGGAATACGAGTTACTATCTCGTATCCTCAGGAGACGAATACGAGTTACTATCTCGTATCCTCAGGAGACGAGTTACTTTGCCATGTCAGGTCAGCGGGTCAGCGGGCCAACATAACTCGTATTCTGAGAATACGAGTTAGTAACTCGTAATCTTGGAGTACGACTTGCGCTATTTTATTAATATTTTTGATTCCATGTTTATTTTGTTAATGATTGTTTTTTTAATTATTTAATTGAAAATGCCTTGTTTGGTTCTATATTTTTCGATCGTCTATGGGCCTACAGTTCTAAAATATTTAATATCTTTATGTGTTATTAGAGAAGATAATTACAAATACTGAGTTTAGTTTAAGTTTAACTAGAGCTGTCAAAAGGGGCCGGCGGGGCGGGCCGGCCCGTAACCGCCAAAAGCCCGCCAGTGGCGGGGCGGGGGCGGGTAAGCCCGCCATCTGGCGGGCCTAAGAAATGCATAACCGCCTCGCCGGCGGGCGCGGGCCTTGCGGGCTTAGCCCGCCAGGTTAAAATAAAAAAGAAAATATTAAAAAATTATATAAAAAAAGGAAAAAATAAGAAAAATAATAAATAATAGAAAAAAATAAATAGGAAAAAAATAAGAAAAATGAACGAAAATAAATTTAATTTAATAAACTTTTTTAATATTAATATATTTATATTAGTAAGTACCAATTATTATTTTATATTTACAATATTATATTATAAATAATATAAAATTTTTTTTACTTAATCTGGCGGGCTACCCGCGGGCTAGCCCGCCCCGCCCCGCCCCGCCGAAGCCCGCACCCGCCGCGGGCGGCGGGCCTAAAATTTCAGAGCAATGGCGGGGCGGGGCGGGGCGGCCCGCGGGCCAAGCCCGTTTTGACAGCTCTAAGTTTAACATGAAAATCTAGGCACTAGTAGAATAGGGCTTCATAGCTACTAATATATGGTCAAATATAATATCTTACTTCCGTAGTTCGTTTGGGGCTTTTCTTGATTAGCACATGTTCAATCATTTGATATCATATGTGCACCACAATTATATTAAAATCATTTTGTTTACGTTACTCCATCGACCACCAAAATTGGCATCTCATAGGACGAGTCTGTGACTTTTCAACTTACGACAAGTGATCTTTATGTTGACAAAATGATAATAATATCTAGTATTTTCACAGACTCAAATGTTAGAACATATAAAAATATTACTAAAACAGAAGGGTAAAAATTAGAATATACAATGAGGAATGGAATGGGTGGTTTCTTCTTATTCTAATATTAATTTAAAATTAATTTAATTTAACAGACTAAAATTTGACAGTTTATTTCAATTTCTCACGCTTAATAAACGGTATAATAATAATAACAACAATAATAATACATTAACAAAGAAATGAGTTACCTAAATAAGAATATTAGAATATTTTAGTCAATTACATAGAACAGACGTTCCCATGGTTAAAACATCCGCTTCACTTGGTGAAAGAATGAAACGTGTTCCTCTATAATTCCACTATCTATCACAATGATGGAAAATATATTAGAAAAGTAGACCGCAAATTATTGTAAGGAGAGGTCCACAAATTCAACAATATGCTTGAGCTAATTAAATATTACAGTAATACTTTCATGGCTGTTACGTGTATCACTGGAATATAAATCAATGAGTTAATATCAACATTTATTTTGTTACGCATGAATTAGTTCTTTTATATAATTGTTAATATCAATCATTTATTTTTGGCAGCATTAAATATGGGAGTAACTTCAACTAAATCCCCCTTCCTATATTTTCTATCAACTAACTCCCCATTTCATATTATTTATTAGCAAACTCCCTAAATCAAAACAATCTTACACATAACTCTCCGTGGACGATTTTGCCCCTCTATTAATTTCGACACCACTACCCAAATTTGTAGTACCAATATACGTATATTTGTAGTACCAATGTATATATGTTCGTGGTACCATTCCGTGAGCCCATGGACGATTTTGCCCCTCTACTAATTTCCACACCATTCTCTTTCCCTTACCCAAACTTGCAGTACCGATATACGTATGTTTGTAGTACGAATTTATGCATATTAGTGGTACCATTCCATGAGCTAGTGTAGTACCAAACGTAGGTTACTTGCAGTATCTTTTCCGTACCATGTCCTTAACTATCGAAACTCCTACCCTAAATTGTAGTATCACTACATATATTTGTAGTACCAATATATAGATGCCCGTGGTACCTTATCATATGCTAGTGCGGTACCATGAATATGTTACTTGTAGTACCAATATCTATAGTAACAGTCATGGACCAAAATAATTCAGATGGCGACGAAAAATTCCTTACCCAAACTTGAAGTACCAATATACGTATGTTTGTAGTACCGGTGTATATTGGTACTACATCCACACAATTCAGATTGCGACGAAAAATTCCTTACCCAATTTTCGTGGTACCACACTAGCTTACGTTGTGGTACCACGAAAATCTGTATATTGATACTACATATATATGTATATTGGTACTACAATTTAGGGTAGGAATTGCGATAGTTAAGCACATGGTACAGAAAAGATACTACAAGAAACCTACGTGTGGTACTACACTAGCTCATGGAATGGTACCACGAACATCCATACATTCGTACTACAAATATACGTATATTGGTATTGCAAGTTTGGGTAAGGAAAGAGAAAGGTGTGGAAATTAGTAGAGGGGCAAAATCGTCCATGGGTCACGGAATGGTACCACGAACATATATTTGTTGGTACTACAAACATACGTATATTGGTACTACAACATCCGTGGGTGTTGACAACTTTTTTGGTAATATTGTGTCTTATAAGGATAAAATTGTCCATTATGGAGGTATTAGGGAGTTATGTGATTTAAAAGTTTGAAATGGAGAGTTTGATGATAAATGGATTGGAAGGGGGAGTTAGTTGATTAATAGTTTGAGAGTAGGGAGTTATGTGTAGATCTGTCTTAAATATACCTACATATATATATATATATATATTTATATATATTTTATACATTAAATTAGATTGTTATGTGATTAAAAATAAAGAAAGGTTATAAAAAGGAGTAGTCTTGTTCAGGGGCGGATACAAAAACTTTTTATTGGGGGCCATAATATGAAACTGGTGTACGTACTGAGGTATACGTAGAAAATATATCTTCATTCGACGTTTTCTCAAGTAGAAAATTTATGTTGGAAACAAATATTTTCATTGAAGAATATAAATATACGGTCGTAAAAGTATTTAATATTTCTAAGCGTGATATGATTCGTGTTGTATGATATAGAGAAAATATAGGAAGAATTCTAAGTAGATGACGAAAGATATTAGAAAAACTCAAAATGAATTTAATTAGATATTAAATAATACTTAATAAACTATAGTTATTATTATAGTCATACTTACTTTGATTATGTATTAGTTAAAACTATTATTGTTGAATTAGACTTTAAAATGAATATAAAAGTTGAAAGAATTAAACTATTGAATATAGACTTGCATAAAAATAATTATTAAAACTAATAAACAGTTTTCTTTGATTCAATAATAAGTATTTGTTAAGAATTAAAATTGTCTGATTAGTAAAATCGTAGGATAACAGCGTAACCAACCATTGTGATACAAGCCAATATGCATATAATGCTATCAAGATTTATATATCATCTGTAAATAATTATGCTATGTACAAAGTAATCATATAATTATGTAAAGGCCGCAATGTAGATCCGCCCCTGGTCTTGTCCAAAAATTAATTAGAAAGAACACCCACTCGATTCAAAACTTAAATGCCACCTTATTTTCATAATTTAAGTGATATTTTTTCGTTGTGTTCATCAATCATCACCAAGATTAAATAAACACAGTAATTTCGATGTCCTCGAAACGATGGGCCACTTGTTTTTCACTTGTCCCTACTCCAGGCGATGCTTGGGTCTCATTCCACGGAAGACTCGCTTTAGTTGGCCATATTTTCAGTGGCAGCGGGGAATTGTTTGGGCTTCCGCGGCAACCACCTCATTAACTTCGCATCACGGCACTTGCTTGCGTCACTAGTTTATCACATATGGTTGGAGCGCAACAGGCTCTGGCGTGAAGGAACCACGATGTCCGCGGATCGGCTTGCTGAGGATGTTATTCAGCTAGTTAGTCTTCGACTCACTATCCTCCATCTTCGTTTTGTTTTTCAGATGATCACTTTATGTAGACTTTGGCGTATTGCTTGGTGACTTTTCTTGTTTTGGACTTTTCCTTGTTCGTGGCAGCATGTTGCCACTATACAGCATTAACACATCAGCTTTTGCTCTTGTACTTCTATTCGTATTAATACATGGGACCATTCAAAAAAAAAACCACAGAAATTAGGTATAAAGAGAAGGACTGTTGTGATGTTTTGAATAATTAAAAAACACCCCTAGTTCGTCCACGTCCACAAGACGTTGAAACATCACTTTCACTAAAGATTTAGTGCGATCTTCATTTATGTTTAAAAGGGACACATTATGACATCATCGTCTTCAATCATCCATTTAACTTTGCACTTTTATCGGCATTCCATTTCCTGTAATAAACTAAGCCAAAAGGTTCCAAATAATTTATAATATATATTTCTAAATATGGTCCTAAATTATCATCATGACACGTTTAACTAACTGATTGCGATGCTCAATCAGTCGTTAAAGTAACATTATTTTTGCTGTATATATAAATGGCGAGCCCCTTTCCGCGTGGATACCAAGCAAAACGCATCTTCGATGAATCTCACCACTCTATTAACGAGAAAGATAATCTTTGTTTGGCTTTAGGTGAAGTGTTTCGTATTTATATATATATATATATATATATATATATATATATATATTTATATTACTTTTAACATGCCCAACGTTTTTTCTTTTATTTCTTTTTCTTATCTAATCTTGTAAAGGAATAATAATTGTCAATCGAACAGTTGCACTGACTGATGTACAGTTTAAGGTCGGGATGTCACGGGGTAGGGATTCCCCGTCTCCGCGGTAATCCGCCCCGAATAGGATGGGAAATCCCCGTTACTCTACCCCGGGGCGGGGTCAGGGGAATACTTTTCCCCGCGGATATCCCATCCCATTTCCCCGCCCCATCCCCGATAATGAACGTAATATTTAGGGGAATTCCACATGGTACCCTCGTAGTTTCAACTTTTCCAGGTGGTGACCATTCTTATTTTCATTTCCACGTGGTACCCTTCGGTTATCAATAAATTCCATTCCGTGCCATTAAGTGCATAAAAAACGGATTTTACAATGAGAAACCGTTAATTTGCAGAATGAAGTTACCAAATGACCAAATTGGCCACCAATTCATCACTAGGTGTCGAAATAATATTAATTAATTAGTCATTACTTCACGTCATCCTAATTAATCAATTTATCAACAACAAAAAGAAACAAAAATTAATTAATTGATCATCATTATCTTCCTCGACGTAGCCCTAATCGGACAATTAGAACTGACCAACCCATTTACCAAATGCAGATAAGTCTTCAATTCATGGCAGCCGACGACGTTTATCCCACTCAGCTCCGGCGACTCACGGCTGCTCAGCCTAAGCTCGCACCCAACGTCGGCGTACACCCACCACCGGCGAACCCACTCCGACACGGCGGCGAGAAATTCGAATATGGGTGTTGGAAATCATCCACGACAGCAGCCACCAGCAGCTGGGAGGAAGGCACGAATCAGAACCTCGAATCTCGTGACTGCTGCCTTCGCGTTCGATGATAAAGACCATCTCATGGAGGACGAGGAAGACAATGGACACCTCAAAGTCTAGATCGACATGTACGACGATGGACGATGAGGAAGATGATGGTTTGTGTGGGAGATGACCAAATTGTCCTTCTTAATTATGAGATTCCGAGGGTATTTCTATCATTTTATAACTTCCGTCTACAAATTAACGGTTTCTCATTGTAAAATCCGTTTTTTATGCACTTAAGGGCACGGAATGGAATTTATTGATAACCGAAGGGTACCACGTGGAAATGAAAATAAGAATGGTCACCACCTGGAAAAGTCGAAACTACGAGGGTACCATATGGAATTCCCCTAATATTTATTATGTTTAATTAATATTATTAAAAAATAAAAAATATTAAAATATACTTTGGATAATAATAAAATAATATAAATATGATTAAAATATAGTTTAAATAATATAAATAATATTAAAATAATATAATTGATTTTTTTAAAAAAAATAGTTACATGGCGGGGATCCACGTGGGGGACGATGGGAACAACCATAGTTTAAGGGTTAGAGTTGTACCTTCACCACCAGCTATATTTTTTTTGGTTGCGCGACGATAGTAGGGTTGGCAGTGGGGAGCGATTCCCCGTCCCCACTGGGATCCGCCCCAAATGGGGCGGGAAATCCACAAGATTTTATCCCCGCCGGGCGGGGACGGGGAATGATTTTGGAGGATCCCCGCTCCGTTCCCCGCCCCGTCCCTGAACCTATATTATATATTAAAATATATATAATTTTAAATTGTAATTTAAATAATAGTAAACTAAAATCAAAATATAGATTAAGTAATATTAAAATAATACAAATAATATTTTAAAACTATAATTTATATAATATTTATAACAAAAAATATCAAAATTTATATTATATTAAAAATATTATATTTTTTGAAAAAATCCCCTCGAGGATCCAATGGGGATGGGAACGAGGAGAATTTTGTCCCCGAATGCATCACGGGGACGGGAACGGGGATTAGGTCCTCACCCCCGCCCCGCCCGTTGCCAACACTAGACGATAACCTCTGAAGTCTGGCAAATATTGTATATGATACTACTTCACAACTTTTAAAAGGAGTACTATAGTTTAAAAGGACTACTATTATTTTAATTTTATATATTTTATTTCAGACACGTCCTTTATTTTCTAATCTAGCCCAGTTATGATAGAAGGCATATCCCCTCCATTTGCATTCACAGCGAAGTGGGACAGATATTCTTACCAAATTATTTATTTAAAATGCTAAAAAGAACTTAAAAATAATACAACAAAAAACAAAAAGAAGTGAACGAAAAAATAGGAACGACTCGAACAACTGTTTAATGAAGCAAGCTTCTAATTAAGTTTTTCTTTTTTTTTGGTCATATTCTCGCAAGCCTTATCCGAAGAATTAAAAATATACATACATAAATTAAAATAGGATAAATGTGTTTCTTAAGTTCTTTTTACTATATTATTTTGTTATATTGTTGGGATAAATATATTTAGTATTTTTGAATAAATTTGATACATTTACTTTACTAGAATATTAGCATATTTGATATACATAATATAATAATAAAAAACATGTGTACCGCTAATTTCCGCCTAGGCGCTAGGCACTAGGCCCCCTTTGGACGCCCGACTAGCGCATAGCGAATTTTACAACATTGGCCAAGAGACATTGCTTGCTCTAACGATTTAAGCGACGAGGTAAATCTTGAATAGGCTGCTTCTTTGTAGAAGATCTCCGTATTCGTTACTGTAAATACACATTTGACATTTGATACACATTAAATCAAAGGGGCTCTCACCTGACTTCAGCATCAAACTTGTCCAAAACTACTGAGAGCAATTCGGATAATTGTTAGGAACGAGCAATCTCAGAGATCGAAGAAGTCACTGCATTGAAATAAAAGAAATATGTATGTGGGATGACAACCGTTTTAAGTAAAAGGTGAATGGGTGAAGTAATTTTACCTGCAGTTTTGAAGAAAAATGTGATTTCATGGCTACATGTGGTGAAAGAGCACTTTACAATCGTCCCCCGCCCACCTTTAGCTGCAGCTGCGTCAACTTCGTCACATCCGATATGAACGAAATTATTTTTAATCGTCGTGAAACAAACAATGAATTAGATGCGTTTAGTATTTTTTATTATGTAAATCACATGAAATGATGATTTTATGATTAGGTGGATAATATAATTAACAACTATAAATAAGTTAAAATAATAAAAAAAGAAAATGTCACCCCTAATGGGGGCGTCTTAAATAAAAAAAAAGAAAAGAAAAATGCCAAAGCTCCACAACGCATGCAATGCGTTTTGGCCACGATTTGCCCTATTTTATTAATAATTTTTTAAACCATCCTACTTTATTAATTAAAATTTTAAATACGCTTTAATAATTAAAAAGGCCTTTTTAAGTAGTATTTGTCGTGTTTTCAATTTTATATTTTATTCCCAACACTTTGTGGTACAATAAGCCATTTGTGATAAAAAGTTCTATTAGTACAGAATATCTCTAGTCTAATTCGTCATCACTATACTAGTATGTTGTGCACACTCAAATGCTTGATACAATATAATTTATGTTAATTTAACGAAAAATAGAGCACTAAAATAGTATTCTGAAAATATTGGGTAAATTTTTTAATTTTTTTTAATAAACTAAACTGACAGACCAATTTAATTGCAATTTGTAGCAAGCCTTAGGGTTAATTTAATAACTAGTATATTTACCACATCCCGTGTATTTGCAAATATATCAAACTTTTATATTTCTAATCAAGTTATTTAAAAATAAATATTAATGATGAAATTGTAATAAACTAAAATGTTAAAAGGTAAAATTGTGAACACTATCTACTTGAACGACAAACGAGTAGTTTATACACAGCCTCACACTTAATATAGAATTGATAGTATAGATAAAATAATCATGGAGAGTTGAGGCAAAACAATACAAAATAAGAATTACTCAATCTATTTACAAATATAGTTTGAATTTACTACAAAAAGGGGATCAATCCTTCACTTCAACATCATGAGGACAAAGCTGCAATAGAACTTACTTTCTTGGTCCATTACAACCTTAGAGACATAAACTCTTACTTTTTTACACACACCCTTTGTAATTACATAGCCTCAAAACAGATTGCCCCACAAAGGATGATAATATATACAGAAAAACTACCACAAAAAAGAAACTTTGCTAAAAAATCTTGGAGACATGAGGATACTCATCATCAGTTGTTTATGTACCTTTCTTCCGTTTATAAACCTAAGCCAGAGCTGGGATGCTACAATTACGCTGACCCCTGCAATCGAAACCCTCGATTCTTACAGCAGGGTTATTACCAAAACTCATCGCCCTAACGCAGCCCCCGCTGCCTGCTTTGCGAGCGGATGGAGGAGATTGAACGATTGTTCGCGGGGAAACGTTTTGTGAGTTCATCTTTTCCTGATCAAGAAAATGCGAATCTTGAATTACAGGGTTAGAGGCCCTACTCGGCGGCGACCCGTTAAAAAATGGGGGAGAAGAGGAAAGTTGCACAATGGATTGTTGCTGATCTGTACCATTAGAGCCCTGTAATAAAACCATGAATTGAAATCGTGGATCTTTATGAGATCTAGACATACTATGAAGTCAATGAATCGATAAGAAAGTTAATACCTTTGCAAGGATGATATCCAAGAGGTCATTGCTAGCCTTTGAATCACAATCCTCTTGTTGATGGCTGTTGATAAAGATCATTGAATTCAAGAGAAGATAAACGAGAAAAAGAAATAGCAAGTGATGATAGACTTATATACCAAACATGCCATCTAAGGGCTCTCATGTAAGAAGGTTCAACTGTGTTATGGACAAGTCCGAGCCTACGAGGCTTAGGACAAAGGACTGTGTCCTTTTTCTCAACAGATTTGTTCCATATGTCTTCGCAGGCAGCAAAATTGTTCTTCTGTACCACACAATGATTCATCGCCCTCTTTTTTTTTTTTTTTTTCTAAGGTGTTAAGTTAGAATAAAATTACCTGTAAATTACAGAAGTAAGGTAAGATCTTTGTTAGGACATGGAAAATGGGAAGCAGATCTGTGAAGAACAGATGGACTTCAAAATAGATAAAGAGATAGAAATTGGATTTTATTTCGAATCAAACGGATCGAGACAGAGCAATTGATTTGCTAACCCAGTAGCTCGAAGCTCGAAGTATATAGCGGATTTCAGTATATTGATATCGAACGAAAACGAAATTGAAGAAACAATCATTCGACGAGGAAGATAAAATTCAAACCTATGCTACGAAAATCAGGAAAAAAAATAGCACAAAACATCAAAAGATGAAACAAAACATAGACAGAATTGAACATAAGCAATTGAATCATTACTTACCTGAAGATCTGTACAAAGGTAGGAAGTAGGCTCACTCCACAGTGGAGCTTCTCTTCATATTTAACAAAATTAGAAACAAAAAAAAATGATTAATAAAAAGAGAAAAGGAAAATAACACAAAGAACACGGGCAGATCAGACGGTCAGTTTCGGGCAGGAACGAAGGAAGGGCCGAAGAGGCGATTGTTAGGGTTACTGGAAATTTATACAAGTGAATTAGGGATTAAAACGAAAATATTGAAAGGTGTAAGGACCTATGTGATATAAAGCGGCATGAGACAAGGCAGCAAAATTCTCAATATTAAATAAAGGTATTACAAATGGGCCTGGCGAAGTGCAGATCTTCGCTCCTTTTTGTGTAATGCATGCAAGTTGGACGTTATTTCCATTAATACGTAATTTGGTATGTTTTGGGGATGACATTAATTTTGACTGATTATTATATTAATTTGGGACAATAGTAGTAAAATACCTACGGGTTCTTAAATGGAGGGTATTGGTATGAACTAAAATAAATGGGCTTGATGTGGACTTAACTAAGCTGGGCCAAGAAAAACGAAAATGAGAAAAAGGCCCAATAAAGCCCACAAGGAAGAAGGACCCATAATAAAGTTCAAACCTGGGAAGGAAGATCTGGAAGGACCTGACGGACACCCGCACGGACCGGACAAAGGAGAAAGAACCCTCGTATATCAAAGTGAGAAGACAGCAGAAGAAAGTGAAAAAGAACTACAGGGACGCGCGTCATCTTATTAGAGGAAGATATCACTGCACATTTCACTGAAGCCATCGCAGAAGTCATTCCATCAAGCAGTCCATCACTTTCCTGCAGTCCCTAGGTAGTACGTCCCCCCGAAATCCTGGAACATAGCATCAGACAGACGGCGGGGAGCTACTATAAAATGAGGACTTAGCCATATTTTCTGCTAATCGGACCCTTTTCACAAAGCATTCACATAGTATTTTCTCTCTAGATATCTCAAACGTATTTTCTGCATTTAAGGAGTGAAAGTGAGGATTATCTGTGTGTGTAAAGTGTTATTACTTAGTGGAAGGAAGTTCCCAGTGCCCCGTGGACGTAGAATCCAACAGGATTCGAACCACGTACATCCTTTTGTTCTTTCTGTTTACGTCTCCCCATCAAAAGCACCTCCCGTACCTATAACATCTCGTAACGATCAATCTACCGCCAACTAAGTATCCAGAGCCCCACACTTACAAATATCGTTGATTGGGTTGGCCCCATTTCAAATGGCGCCGTCTGTGGGAAACCAGAGTTGAAGGCATGAGAAAATTATTCAGCAAGGTACGAGGCCGCGTTGAAAAAATTTCTTGTTTATCCTCTTTCTATTCTGTGTTGTAGGGACGAGATAAGAAGCACGAAGGCGCTGATGGAAGGAAGTTCATCCATACCGAAAAACTTGGACCCACAGTTTGAGAAGGTCGCGAAGGGTAACCCGGCGGGACAGGCCGCTACTCCGGCACATACTCCTGGTGTAATACCACCGGAAACACCGATCACCCTGACCGCCGCACAGTTGGACCTCCTGGTGCGCAATACTGTCAACAGCACCCTGGCCGAAAGAAGGAAGAAACGAAGACAACGAAAAAAGGCCCAGCCACGTGTCGAGACCGAGCAAGTAGACGGTAAATTCACAGAAGTAACTGGAGAAAACGAGACGCAGCCGCAACCCCAGGCAACACCCTCTGAACACAGCAAGCGATTGTCCGAATCGGAGAATGAGTCGAGGAAGGAAGAAGAACCCCCCAAGCATCCTGAGGGACATGGGGGAGCTGCGGAACAGGTTCGGGGGAAGGAAAAGGAGCCAAACAAGGCAAATCAGCCAGAAAAGGACGTTAGAACCCCCACACTGATCTCCATTGAGTCCGTCAGCAAAGCCCCAGACCACGCTAAAGGGGCAGGAGGCTCCAAAAGAAGGAAAAAGGTCACGCTACGCCCAGAGGAAAAAGAGGAAGCTTGGACCAAAAGAGAGAAGGAGCTGCGGGATCAACTGGCGGACCTTAAGCAGGTAGTGGACGGTGTCAGAAGTAGAACCATGCTGCCAAGGATAGGAGAAGGGCTAGTAGCTGGGACGCCTTTTGCAAAGGAGCTACTGGTGGGGGAGGTCTCATCTAACTTCAAACAGTTGCCATATGAGTACGATGGGACGACGATCCTGTGGAGCACGTCCTACGTTTTCAAAACACCATCCTGCTTCATGATTTCTCGGATGGGGTCAACTGTAGAGTGTTCTTAACCACCTTAGTAAGGGCGGCCCAGCAATGGTTTAGCCAGTTAGCCCGGGATCTATCAAATCTTTTGAAGAATTCCAGTTGATATTCATCACTCAGTTCGCCAGCGCCAGAAAGCAGCCTAAGTCCGACATGTCGCTCTTCCAAGTACGACACGGGGAAAATGAGAGTCTACGGGCGTACATAAGCAGGTTCAATATTGCAGCTTTGGAGGTACCAACGGCTACGCCTTCTGTCAAGGTTAGCGCCCTGATAAACGGACTTCGGGACGAGGACTTCTTCGCTTCTCTCTCCAAGAGACCAACGACGACTTTCGAGGACCTGCTACTGAGGGCGGACAAGTATAGCAACTTGGAAGAGAGCAAGATGGCCAAAGCACAAGAGGAGAAGCAGATAACCACGCCAAAGAAGGAAGGGGCCGTGAGAAGCCAAGGACATGCGAGGCCACCTCTGCGTCTGCCTCACAAAGAGCCTTGGGGATCTCCGACCAGGGCCCCACGGAGGTTTACTCCACTGCGTGCTAATCCTGAGGAGGTCCTAGCTGTAGCAGGACGACACCTAGCCTTAAGGAAGCCCCTCGCCGGATCCTCAGGACCTTCTAGACCTTATTCTAATTTATATTGTCGTTACCATAATGAATACGGGCACCATACTAACAATTGCCATCATTTGAAGGATGAGATAGAGAGACTTATACAGGCAGGACATTTGAAGGAGTTTGTTAAACGGGGACCTGAGCCCAGCCCCCGGAAGAACGAAAAGGAAGAGGGGGGACCTGTGCCGAACAAGGGTAAGCCGTTGCCACCGCCAGCAGACAAAGGTCCTCCAGGACCGCCCAGGGCCCCCATCCTGATTATTATCGGAGGTCCCAGTGGCGGGGATTCCAATCGAGCTAGAAAGTCTTATGCTACGACAACGGGGGAACTCCGACCATGGGGATTAGTAGGACACACGGAGGCCATCGCAAACGTACAGTTCGGACCAGAGGACGAAGAACACATCACTAGGCCGCATAACAATGCTTTGGTCATCACAACCGATATCGCCGGATACGATGTATCCCGAGTCTTCATAGACGGGGGAAGCTCGGCTGACATCCTATTCCTAAACTGTTTCAGAAAAATGGACCTGGGAGTGGAGCTACGACCCGTTTCCACTGCCTTATACAGATTCGGGGGACCTGGGATACAGCCCATGGGAGAAATAACGTTACCTGTCGGAATGGGAAGAGATCCAGTTCGGGTTGTGAAAATGATCAACTTCCTTGTGGTCGACATCTCCTCCTCTTACAATGTCATTCTGGGACGACCCGCCATCAACGAGTTCAGAGCAATCCCCTCTACCTACCACCTGAAAATCAAGTTCCCAGTAGGGGAGCATATCCGAGAAATATTGGGGGACCAGCAAAGCTCCCGCCGATGCTACGCCAATGAAGTCAAGGCGGTAACTAAGGGAAAAGAGGACATCAAAGAGGGAAGTGGTCGAGACAAGAGGATCAAGATTGAAGGAGGGGGACCTACGAGCTTGCAGCCCGAAGCAGATGAGGAGCTAGTCAACGTAGAGCTGTACCCCGCCAACCAGGGAGGACTACCAAAATAGGGACACACCTAGGGGAACAAGCCACAAAGGATCTAGTAGGGTGTCTGCAGAGGAACGCAGACTTATTCGCATTTTCTCCAAAGGATATGACAGGAATCCGCCCTGATATAGCCAAACATCACCTAAACGTCCTACCTGGCACTAAGCCTGTTAAGCAGAGACTCCGACTATGCTGGGCCGAAAGGGCGCAGACCCTGAAGGAGGAGGTCGACAAATTACTTCAAGCGGGCCACATCCAGGAGATCCAGTTCCCCACCTGATTGGCTAATGCTGTCCTGGTAAAGAAGGAAAATGGGCAATGGAGAAAGTGCATTGACTTCAGGGACCTCAACAAGGCCTGCCCCAAGGACCATTACCCGCTGCCCAGAATAGACCAGCTCGTGGACTCTACTTCTGGGTGTGGGGTCCTCAGCATGATGGACGCCTACCAGGGCTATCACCAGGTATGTCTTGATTCAAATGACTTTGACAAGGTTTGTTTTGTGACACCAGGGGGAACATATGGATACGTTCGGATGCCCTTTGGACTTAAAAATGCGGGAGCCACATACCAACGGATGGTGGATAAGGTCTTCAAGCAGCAATTAGGCCGGAACATAGAGGTGTACGTGGATGATATGCTCGTAAAGTCCATACACCTCACCGATCATACTAGGGACCTGGAGGAGGCGTTCGAAGCAATTAGAGGAAGCGGCATTAAGCTGAACCCCAAAAAATGTGCGTTCGGAGTAAGATCGGGAAAGTTCGTTGGTTATATGGTGACCCAGCGGCATTGAGGTCAACCCCGCGAAGGTAAAAGCTATTTTGGAGATGCAACCTCCCCAGGGCGTCAAGGAAGTCCAGAGGCTCAAGGGGCGGTTGGAAGCCCTTAGTCGATTCATCCCCCACTCGGTCAAGAGGAGCCTACCTTTCTTCAAGGTACTACGAAAGAACAAGCAATTCGAGTGGACCAAGGAATGCCAGCAAGCCTTTGAAGAACTGAAGGAGTACCTCCACAACACCCCCCTTTTGACTAAGCCCTTGATGGGGGAGTGCTGGTACTGTATTTCTCCATAGGGGACCACACAATAAGCTCCGTCCTGTTGAAGGAAGAAGGGACCTCCCAGAGGCCCATTTATTTTGTAAGTAAGGTGCTGCTGGACGCGGAAACTAGGTACTCCGAGGTTGAGAAGGCCACCCTAGCAGTGATGACATCCGCCCGCCGACTTCGGCCATATTTCTTATCGCACAAGGTGAGCGTGCGGACTAACTTCCCTCTGAAGCAGACATTAGACAAACTAGATCTATCAGGAAGGATGGTAAAATGGGCCATCGAGCTAGTGGAGTACGACGTGTAGTTCGAACGAAGGACCGCCATAAAGGCCCAGGCCCTCTCAGACTTCGTCCTTGAAACCACTAAGGGACCTCCCAAACGCCAATGGAAAGTATATGTGGATGGGTCCGCCACTTCTCAAAGATCGGGGGCGGGAGTTCTCATCATCGACCCTGAGGGAGAGGAGCTCCGCCTTGCCATCACTTTCCATTTTCAGGCCTCAAATAACGAATCAGAGTACGAAGCCCTCATCCATGGTCTGTGAATTGCGAAGGAGCTGGGAGCCCGAGACGTTACTCTGTTCTCGGACTCACAGCTGGTGGTGCAGCAAGTAAGGGGGAACTACGAAGCGAGAGATGAAAAGATGGTCGAGTATGGTAAAAAATTTGAGGGGCTAAGCTTTTGATTCTTGTGAGATTGTGCAGGTCCCCAGGGAGGAAAACCACAAGGCTGATTATTTAGCAAAGGCGGCAAGTTCCGGACCGACTCTTAAGGAAGAAGGTATTATCTACCTCGCTGTAGACAAGGAGGAAACAGGGGAGTTCGTGGCAGACATAGAAGAAAGGATGATTGGAGGGCCCCCATCATAGCCACCTTAAGGAACCCCAACCAGAAGGACAGGAGGAGATACCGACAGAGATTCTACCTGATAGGCGACTGTCTCTTCAAAAAATCCTTTGTACACGCATACGCCCGGTGTCTCTCCAAAGAGGAAGGCAAGAAGATACTCGAAGAGATCCACGAAGGATGTGCGGGGACCATGCGGGATATAAGTCCCTTACTAGGAAGGTAGTCAGGGCCGGATATTTCTGGCCCAACATCATCAAAGACGCCAAGGACCTGGTCAGAAGATGCAGTATTGCCAGATGTATGGTCCCAGAATCCATGTCCCCGCTGAAGCCTTGGGGACGATGCAGTCTCCAGTCCATTCGATAAATGGGGGATCGACATCGTCGGCCCATTTCCTCGAGGAAAAGCACAAAAGAAGTTCATTATTGTGGCGGTGGACTACTTTAGCAAATGGGTCGAAGCTAAAGCAGTAGCGCGAATAGACGAGGAAAAGGTGATCGAATTCCTGTGAAAGAATATCTGCTGCTGCTACGGAGCTCCCAGGATCCTCATTTCGGATAATGGAACCCAATTCTGTGGGGCTAAAACACGAAAATTCTGTGAAGGCATGAAGATGACTCAAAGGTTTGTGGCGGTGGGACATCCCCAGGCGAATGGGCAAGCCGAAGTCTCCAATCGAACCGTCCTCAGAGGGATCAAGGCCCAACTCGAGCAAGATGGGAACAAATGGATAGAGGCGCTGGATGTTGTCCTTTGGGCATACAGAGCAAGCCCTCGCGAGGCGACAGGAGAAACGCCATTTGAGTTAGTGTACGTTTCAGCCGCGGTAATACCTGCCGAAATTGGCATCGAGACACACCGCAGATGGCATATGACGAAAGGGAGAACACACAATTAAGAAGGGAGGACCTGGACCTTGTCGAAGGAATACGAGAAGAGGCCCACGTAAGGACCGAAGGATATAAAAGTCGCATAAAGGCAATGTATGATCGGAGAATCCGACCCAGGGGATTTCAACAGGGGGATCTGGTACTGCGAAGAGCCGATGTCCTACGGCCCCTGAAGAAAATGGAAGCTCTCTGGGAGGGGCCCTATCGCGTGACAAAGGTGCTGGGAGGTGGAGCCTACGAATTAAAAGACGCTAATGGGAGGTCCTTGCCCCGCCCTTGGAACATCTCTAACTTAAAAAAGTTTTATGTGTAATACTGCTATGTAAGATAGGGAGGGGACGTACTCTTTTTCCTTCATCTGGGATTTTGCCTCAAAGGGAGGTTTTGCCCAGATAAGGTTTTAACGAGGCGTACCTCCCCAGCGGAATATAAACGTTTTGTTATAGTGTACTTATAGTCGATACCAAGGGTCGACGGACCTGCGGCGTACAATGACATCAAAGGCTAACAGCCCGCGACGTTAAATGATACCAAGGGTCGACGGACCTGCGGCGTACAATGACATCAAAGGCCGATAGCGTGCGACGTGAGATGATGACAAAGACCGACGGGTCAGCGGTGTACCCGACATCAAAGGCCATAGGTCTGCGACGTGAAGATGCCCATGAGGGCGTACAAGATACCACCGTTGACGGGCTGTGGCGTACAGGACATCAAAGGTCCCCAGTAAGGCCTGCGACGTGTATAGGTACCTAAGCGGAGCTGGCGCTATAGCAAGGGTAAAACAATGGGGGACCTCCCCAGCTCGAATTGGGGAACTCCGATCTTACCTTACTGAAATCGCTAAGGACGAAGAGAACCTAGCGCATAAATGACACCTTAGGATAAGGACGACGGTTCTTACAACCGAAGGCGTGAATGATTAACGCTTGATTTACGGATCAACTAAGGTGCTTACGGAGACACGATGAAGTCCAAAACACAGAAAACGATAAGATGCTTAATAAAGAGGTCCTATATTACAGAGGGAAAATGAGGAACCTCGGCAAGAACGCACAGAAATAGGGGAGTTAAGCTCCCCTAAAAAGCAACACCCTAAATATGTCTGCAGAAGCATAAGGTTCGTTAAACACAAAAGAAAAAATAAAAACTAGACAGAAGGGTCCACAGGGGGGTAAAAAACAACGCCAGGGAGGTCGGAGAGATCAGCTTGGGCCAGGATCGCCATATACTTTTCAGCAGATGGACGCCAAAATAAAGGGTTCTCCTCGGCCATTGGATCCCCTTTGAAGTATGCGGGAGGAGGTAGATCCCTGAGGGCGGTAGCCGCTCCGATGCCAGCTGATCCTGCGTGGTGGCCTCCCAGAAAGTAATGCTGCATAAATGGGACAAAGTCCCTGAGGGAAATAGGGTCCTCCAAATAAGCCAAGAGCCAATCCTCTGCAAGGTCCCCCAGAAACTTTTGTCCGGCCGCAGTCGATTTGAGATGGCGCTGGCAGATTTGGGCACCCTCAGCTTTCACAATCTCCAGCTCGGCTTTTGTATGAACCTCCGTCATGCGGACGAAGTCCTCATCCCATTTCGCTTTTTCCTTAGCAAAGGAGCGCTGAAGCTCATCCTCGCGCTGCTTCAGAAGGGCCGCATGATCTTCTCTCTCCTTCTCTGAAGAGCTGTGCAGTTCCTCACACAGCCTAGCCAGCTCAGCCTTCTCCTTCTCCAATCCTTCCTTCTCAAAATCGAACTTGGCCTGAATCTCCCCGGCCTCCTTTTCCCGAGCTAGCAAACTGGCCTGAAGACTTTCCAGCTGCTCCTGAAGGGACCGATTGCGCTCCTCCAAATCCTGCACTATCGAGCTCGCAGAGGGCCTTGCAGATACCAAGCCTATAACCTGAATACCAAAACAAAGGAGCTTCGAGATTGGACAAACAGGGAAAGCATTGACCAAGAGGGTGGTAGGGAGTATACCTTGAGAAGGTGGTGTGCAAGTTCCACCTCATTCTCCGCAGCGGATCTCTGGGAAAATACCTCCTTGTCCTCAGGGGGAACCAGACGGCTCAACCCCTCCATCCCACCTTCAGGCAATAGGTCCCCAGGGGGAAGTGCCACCTTGTTGAAATCCCTCCTGAGGAGCTTTCTCCGAAACCTCATCGCCCTCTCCCTCAGATAAGGGCAGTTTCTTCTTGGACTTTTTCGCTGGTTTCGCTAAGGAGCCTGCTTTGCGCTTTGTTTTGGGAGCATCGGCGACCTGGGGCATCTCAGAAGTCCCTGGAGCCTTGGAAGAAAACTGACGAACTTCTGCGCGGATATCTTGAGCACCCAATAGCAAGGAAGGAGCTAAAGTCGAAACAGATCCCTCGGCCCCAGGGGGTGGGGGAGCACCTCTTTTCTCTATATTCGCCAGCAAATTGCGCCACGAACCTGTCATCCCTGCACCCAACACATTCAAATAACGGACCGGCAGAACAACAGCCCCAGAAAACTTCTAAAAACATGTCAAAGACGGTAGGATACCCTCAAGAGAAAAGTTGGCAGGAAAAGGCGAGAACCCAAAACGATACAAAACACCGGGAAATTTGGCCAAAGCAAAAGTGTTTAAGGGACCGTGTTCCCCAGCATAGTCATTCAGAAAGGCTAAGGCTCTTGAATTTCTCTTTGAACACCTGCCGGGATCGCGAGGAGGCGCGCCAGTTATCCATTTTTCACACGGAAAATCCCACGAACCACCCGGGGGCTCCACAAAGAAATATGGACCCTGCCAGTCCTTGTCCATTTTATGATTCTTACTGAAAAAGTGAGTTTCACCTCCCATGCGAGAAGAGATGGAAGAGAGGTAGAAAAAAGCGCCATGAAGTTTAAGCGAGAACTGGGAGAGCACCAGATCCGGCGAGGGGACGCCTCCGGTGGCCCGTACTGCCACAAAAAACGCTACAAGAAGACGAATAGAGGAATGCTGGAATTGGTTCAAGGGGACCTTGAAAGCCCCAGATACTTCAGAGAAAAAAAGGGGGACAAGGAAGCGCAGTCCTGCCCTAATTTGGGCCTCCCAGAATGCTAAGCACGGAGGAGGCGGGCGATCAGCCCACTGGTCAGGCGACGCCACTCTCACCGCGAAGCCTTCAAAAACAAACCCCCCTCCACCAGGCCGTCCAAATTTGCCGACAGACACGTAGAAGCCTTGAAAGCACTGTGAGGAGTCCGCGAGAAGAAGAAGGAACGAATTAAGGGTTAGGAGGAGGCGGCGACCCAGAAAAAACTACCAAACTCCGGGAATCGGCCGACGAACCCACAGATTCGGCTCCGCCCACAGGAAGAGAGGCCATTGCAGAGGCAGTGGTGGAGCGAGTGCGCGGTCGATGGGCTATTCGAGGCGCAACGATGCAAGTTGCTGGGTGGGAAGAGGGCTGTAAAGAAGAAGGTGTGGACGACGTATTAGAGGAAATCGATTGGTGGGAGCGAGCAGGGGAAGACGGAGGTTTTGCTAAGTCTGAAATAGGAGAAGCCATAGCCACAGAAGACGAAGATGAAATAAAAATGGAGAAAGAGAAAGAGACGCACCTGTGCAGTAACGAAGTAACCCTTCGAAAAAATAACCTAAGGAGCTTCCAGAAGCCACTCTTAAAAAAGAAGCGGTTCCCGAGGTATTGAAGGGAAGTAGCAAAAGACACGTCCTTTCAAAAAATCATGGCAGGAGGTCCTCGAGGGCAGGTAAGATTCAACTTATCATAAAGTTCAAGAAGGGGAGTGGTTGATGTGGACTTAACTAAGCTGGGCCAAGAAAAACGAAATGAGAAAAGGCCCAATAAAGCCCACAAGGAAGAAGGGCCATAATAAAGTTCAAACCTGGGAAGGAAGATCTGCAAGGACCTGTCGGACACCCGCACGGACCGGACAAAGGAGAAAGAACCCTCGTATATCAAAATGAGAAGACAGCAGAAGAAAGTGAAAAGAACTACAGGGACGCGTGTCATCTTATTAGAGGAAGATATCACTGCACATTTCACTGAAGCCATCGTAGAAGTCATTCCATCAAGCAGTCCATCACTTTTTCTGCAGTCCCTAGGTAGTACGTCCCCCTGAAATCCTGGAACATAGCATCAGACAGATGGCGGGGAGCTACTATAAAATGAGGACTTAGCCATATTTTCTGCTAATCGGACCCTTTTCACAAAGCATTCACATAGTATTTTCTCTCTAGATATCTCAAACGTATTTTCTGCATTTAAGGAGTGAAAGTGAGGATTATCTGTGTGTGTAAAGTGTTATTACTTAGTGGTAGGAAGTTCCCAGCGCCCCGTGGACGTAGAATCCAACAGGATTCGAACCACGTGCATCCTTTTGTTCTTTCTGTTTACGTCTCCCCATCAAAAGCACCTCGCGTACCTATAACATCTCGTAACGATCAATCTACCGCAGAGCCCCCACACTTACAAATATCGTTGATTGGACTGGCCCCATATCAGGGCTGAAAAAGAAAGATAAGAAGAGGCCCCTCATGCCCATTACAAAGGCAAAAGGACTATGAGACAAAAGTTGTGACTGACGCGACTAAGGGGACAAAAGTTGTGACTGACAGCCCACTTACACATTATCCCAGAGGGTCTTATCACTAAGGAATCCTAGAGCCATTGGGAGCTTCTATAAAAAGAGGACTTAGTCATTTTCACAAGGCATCATCATTCTTACACTTCTTCATACAGGAAAAACCTCTCAGCTGTAGTGTTGTTTATTTTTTACATGTTCTTGCGAGAGAAAAAGAGAGAAAAAAGGAGTTGTGAGTGTGTAAATTCCAAACGTGATAAAGAAAACGTTGAATACGCCCCGTGGACGTAGGATTCTAAAGAATCCGAACCACGTAATCTCCTCTATCTCTTTACGTCTTTATATGCACCATCTACGTTATATCACATGCACAACTGGGTCTGCACCCGCGAACCTCAAAATACCCATATCCCTGTTACGTCCCTTTCACGTCCCCAACGTCCCAACACGTCCCCCAATGTCCCAAACACGTCCCATAACATGTCCCATTCAGTTTCTTACCCATAAGCACCTTACGCACGTCCCAAAGCTTTGAGATATTAAACCTACCGCTATATAAATTTCCCCGAACCACTTATAAATTTCGTTGATTGGGACAACCCCATATCAAATGGCGCCGTCTGTGGGAAAATTCAGAGTTGAAGGCATAATGATTTTTCCTATATTGTGCGAAGCTGTGCCTGACGTCTTTTATGTCATCTTTTTTTATTTTTGTTGGGACGGGACGAAACAATCGAAAAGTCAATAACGCCCTCCTTACGAAAGAACATAGATCCACAGTTTGCGAAAGCCCCTGAAAATAACCGTCTGGAGCAAACCACCATCCCAGTGCCCACCTCTGTGATGCTATCATCCCGACTACCCAAACAATAGTCGAAGTCAGAAATGAACCGCGGAGGGGGACCTCTAGAAACTGCCGAACGTGTTGAGAAACGGCCAGGACCTGAAACACAGGCCAAAGATGATGAAGACGAGCAAGAAAGTACAGATGTATCTTAAAGGAATCTCATATCACCCAGACGGACCTCCACGAGTCCCGGTAGTGAGCCCCCAAAAAAGCGAAGGGATCTGGGAGCTCCAGAAGAAGGAAAAATACTGAGTCACGCTCGGGAAAAAGGGAAACCAATGCCACAAGTCACCATAGGGAACCCTGGGAATCTCCACCAAGAATCCCACGGAGATCCACACCACTATGCAAATTCAGAAGACATCCTGACATCTGCCTGGGGACCTCCCGTGATGAGGAGGCCCTTAGCCGGAACTCCAGGACCCTCTAAATTTCATTCTAATTTATATACCATGATAATATGACTACCATACTAACAACTGTTGTCACTTGAAGGATAAAATCGAATGACTCATCCTAGCGGCAAATCTGAAGGAGTACATTGATCATGGCCTTGAACAAGATCCGTAGCTGAGGAGAAGTCTGTAGGAACTGAAGGCAGACAACGTCCACCTCCTCTAGATAGGAGCCAGTTCCAGTCAAGACTTATGTCCTTGTCATAGTAGGAGCGCGAGGCACTGGGGACTCCAATGTCCAACAGAGCCTGAATCATGCACTTGAGCATAGGACTTAGAGGCCCAGCTCCGCAATGGTGTACAAAGGTCAGAGGGACCTCAAACCCCAGCTCCGCACTGGCACGAAGACCCGAAGCTCTGCCTTCGAGACCTAAAAGCTCAGCTCCGTGCTGGCAAAGAGACCCAAAGCTCCGCCTTCGGGACCTAAAATCACAGCTCCGCGCTCGCAAGGAGACTCGAAGCTCCGCATTCGGGACCTCCCAGCTACGCGCTGGCATGAAGATCTGAAGTTCCGCCTTCGGGGCCAATCAGCTCCGCGCTGACGTCCGGAGGTCCGCGGGAGATATAAGCCCAGCTTCTCGCTGATACATGAAGATCCTGGGGACCCAGAGGCCAGCTCCGCACTGGCATACGATGATCCATGGGAGATCGAAGTCCATCTCTGTACGGGCACACGAAGGTCTGTTGGACCTAGAAGTCAGCTCCGTGCCGACGCTTGAAGATCAGTGAGAGATAAAAGCCCGGTTCCACGTGGGCACAGAAGATCCACGAAAGACATCCCGCGTTGATAAGGCTCTTAGCCGGGACCTCAGGACCCTCCAAAATCTCGCTCTCTATTTTATATTATTCATAATAAATGTATGCATAGTACTGACGATTGCTATTATTTGAAGGGATAAATAGAGAGGCCCGTCCAAGCCGTTGCATTAAAGGAGTCTGTCCAAGGTTCTGTTCTAGATTACAGAGAAAAATTCGTAGCTCCGCCGAACGAGGGAAGACCATCTCCACCATCTCCAAACAAAAGAGTTTCACCATCACTTAGGGCCCCTATGCTCATTATAGTTGGAGGTGCTCGTGGAGAGGATTCCAAGCAAGCTAGAAAGATCGAAGTAAGACCTCGGTTCCGCGTTGACGTACAAAGATCCTCAGGAGGCCAGCACCTCACTGGCAAGAAGACCCGGAGCTCTGCCCTCGGGACCTAAAAGACCAGCTCCTCGCTGGCAGAAGGACCGGGAGCTCCGCTCTGGGAGAAGACTTAAATCCCAACTCTACGTTAGCACGAAGACATGAGTTTCCCATTCAATACCTTAGGGTTCAGCTCCGTAGATGGAGACTTGATATGGGATCTCCAACCAGCTGAACCCAGCTCCGTGTTGGTATGGGGACAAGGAAGCCAAGCTTCGCACCAGAGGATCTGATGTGATCGAGAAGTTTATCCCGGAACACCTGAAAAAGGTGTTAGACGTGGCTGCGAATATGATTCGAAGGTGATTGATTAGGAGTCATGGGGATCTATGCCGCATAAAGGACTTGAAGGCCAGCTCCGTGCTAGCTTACGAAAATACGCAGAGCCCAGCTCCACGCTGGTATACGAAGACCCTCAGAAGATCCAGCCCAACCCCGTACTGACACACGAAAGTCCCCAAGATCGAAAGTCTGGCTACGCACTGGCATGAAGACCCGACTTTTTACATTCGGGGACCTAAAAGTTAACCCTTATGCTGGCATAAGAAGACATGCTTTACATGTTGGGGATTCAAAAGTTAGCTCCGTACTGACGTGCGAAGGCCCGATTTCTCCGTTCATAGTCTATAAGCCCAGCTCCTTGCTGGCATAGAAGACTCAATCATCCAATGCGGATCTTCAGAGAATAGCTCCGTGCTCAGGACCTATGACACTAGCTCTCCACTGGCATAAGAAAACCACCAAAAAGGGATTTATGAAGACCAGCTCTGCTGGAAAAAGAGACACGAGCTATGAGTTCGGGATCTCAAAGTCCCGCCCCTCATTTGCATACGAAGGTTCGTTTTTGGGGAACTCCAAACCAACTCCGTCCGAACAAAGGAAGGCCCAGAGTACGTCATTGGGATCTATGGACTAGATCCATATGAAGACCCAATCTATTCAATTGGGACATATGAGCCAGCTCCACTATGATGGCAAAGCACCGATCCCACCATTAGAAATATATTATGTCAGCTCCATGCTGGTATGAAGGATCTGAGATGCTCCCATGAGAAGATCCTTTTCACCCACAAGTCAAGATCGTTTAACAATCGTTGTAGCCAGTTCCCAATTCCATTCGGTCATTCAAGGGAACTCCACGCCGTGCTCATTACACATTTCGCCGGCTCAAGAAGATAACCCGAAGATAATATGCCGAAGTAGAGGGAGGACGGGGACCTCGGCGCATGCATCAGCAGGTCCAACATTGCGGCCCTGGGAGCATCCACCGCTTTCTTTATCAAAGATAACTATTATGCCAGGAAGGCAGCTACTTTAACATGAACGAAGTAAAATCGCCATCGCCCAAGAAGAAAAGCAAGCCACTGCAACTGAACAAGACGGAGCGAGCAAGAAATATGACCACGGAAAACTATTACCACCTTAGTCTTACAACAAGGAGCTGTCGGGCTCTCATCGTAGTGTCCTGTGGAACCTCATGCCGATATGCCACAACATGGAGGAGATCCTGTCTAGCCGTGAGGCATCTCGTGATCTGGGGCCCTTTAAATCGCATTCTCATATATATCATCAATACCTTAATAAGTGCATGCATCATATTAACAGTCGCTATCATTTAAAGGGTTAAAAGCAAAGGGTCCATCCTAGTAGGACATTCGAGGAAGTTCGTTGGTCATGGCCACGGAGGGTCTGAAAGTTGCCAAAAAGGAGTTCAGGGGATCTGTGTCGACTAAAGGCAGACAACCCTTGCCTTCTCTCGATAAGGGCCAGCTCTATTTGTGGGTCACACCCCTATCACCTTAGGAGCTCCAGGCAAAGGGGGATACCAATTTTCAACAGAGCCCAAAATCGTACGTCTGAGGATTCGAAGACGAATCTTTGGAAGTCCTGGTATTTTCAGCAGAACAATATCTATAACTCGAAGAAGGGGATGAAGAGACTTACCTAAGCCGGACACATAGTGAGCTTGTTTGCCGCAGCAGTTGACATGACTCCAAATTCATCGGAAAAAAGAAGCAGGGGGATCTGTGCCATATAAAGGCAGACAACCCCCACTTCCTTCAAAAAAGGGAGAACAAGTCGGGGAAATTTGGGAGACCAACAGAGCTCCCGAAGATGTCATGCCCACGAAGTAAAGTTGATATCAAAAGAAAAGGAGGCCATCATGCAAGGAACCGGACATGATGAGAAGATGGGTCCTCCAACTTACAACAAGAGCCAAATAACGAGCTTTGTGACGACCCGCCATCTACTACTATTTTCATACGCTAACTTACGTGACAAAATAAAATATAAAATATATTACATAGGAACATCGATAAAATTTTTCGATTTTACAAAACACACCATACCCAACTATTTTACAATACAAACATTGTTCAAATTTTACATACAATACAAACGTATTTTACAAAAACACACATAATTAAACGTAATGCCCGCCGCACAGGTCGCATCCATGTACATACCACCCTCAAAAGTCACCGGAAGTTCCAGAAGGACCAGCCTCGTCATCTAAATGTTTACGTACCGGATTCGCTACGTCTACAACACATAAAACATGGGATGAACTATAAAGCTCAGTAAGTGAAAATATGCATGTATGCACGTGTCCAAAATAGCAAAGGCATCCGCGCCAGTGCTTTCTAATACTATCCTCACATCATACTCATTCATTTCTCATTTTCATCAGGGCCCATAACTACTTTCTAACCGCACCATCATAACATGAGCTCAAATCCTCTTCGGATAAAAATACGATAGTGGCCCACACTGGCTAGGATAAAATTAGGGTTTATCTCCAATCTTATCATTCACCATGTCGCCCCTCTATCAAATTACTTTCTTGGTACTATAGTTATATTACGTGCCTTCCCAATACCTAAATAATTTAGGTAAATATACTCGACGGTTTTACCCCCGTCATGGTGCCTTTGTAGAAGTAGCTATATTCTCATCTATTTCCATTACATATAACTCGCTTTCCACTCAAGTAATATAATGCACGCTCATTCCTCAAAACTCAATATGACTCGTGCGTGCACATGATCATGATGCGTAAATAATGCAACAATAAACATTCCAAACACTCGCATATAACAGATAATTCACATACCACGTATTCATCGAAGCAATTAGTCACGTAGTAATACACACATCAACCAATTTATGTGTTGTAGGTGAAATTCTCACTTACCTGATATCCTTAGCTTATCGTACGGTTAAATCGCTAACCTTCAAATCCTAATTATAAAAACATATAAAATTATAATTCATTAATTTAATTATAATTTCATGAAATTGATTAAATTTTAAAACCCTATTTTCGACTTGTAATTTCAAAACCCTAAAATTTACAACTTTAACCTAAACTGAGAAATATAATTGATATAATCTCGGCATAAATTAAAATATATCTCGACACCACATAGAGCTTAATATCATTCTTTATTATTCAAACAAAGTTTCGACATTTATTAAACTATACTATGAATCTCGATATTACATGATACATCTCGAAACATCACATAGTCACTCGACATTTTCACTTCAAAATCCTACTCGACATCTTTAACTACATATGATACATATCGACATCTTATACCAATAACACATCTCGACATTTATAGATCTCAATCGGTTCGACATTTATTAAATAATACCCAAAGATGTCGAGACACCTCACACCAAAATCTCGAAAGCATTTCACCTAAGACACATATCATTCGACATTTCTTAGTGATCTATCTCGACATTCTATCTCAAAATTCTCTTTTGCAATTCATAAATCTCGACACAACATATAACATTTCGACATTTATTCAAGATCCATTTCGACATTTATTCATCACTATCTCGACATTCTCTTCAAAATTTATAAAACTCGAAGTAACTTCACATAACCCATATCGATATCCTACTCGATATTTTACCCGACATTTATCAAAATTTCGAACCAACTACATATAATCATTTCAAAATCCTTACAAAACACTATTTAATTCTTAACCCTTATAATCTTTCGATCAAAATCTTATCTATCATGAACACCTTAATTATCACAAGAACACTTTAAATATCATATCAACTCTAAATGATGTTTTTTTTTTTCAAAAATCAAAAACCCTAAAGAATATAAACTTACATAAATTTCATGTTTAATAACACTTAAATAAGCCAAAACCTAATTTAAAATATAAAGATTATAGTAAGAACTCTTACCGAATTCCAAGTTACGTTATGGAAAACTATTTCAGTTCTTCGCCTCCTTCCTAGACTTGTTCCACGAAAATTTCATCTAACAGATTTCTTTCTTTCCTTATTGTTATATTAAATATTTATTATTATCACCTTAGCTTTAAGTCGTTTTCTGCTTTCCCTTTTAATTTAGAATGTTTGGACTCATCCCATTGTTAATCTTGTAGTAAGTTCAATGATGAAGACGTTTACCAAATCTTTAAACCTTAGATTAATCATTATTTAATATTACATATATTACTAATAATTTCGAAATCCTTATTAGAAGATGTCGAAACATATGCTTTGAAAGAATTTCAAAGGATAATTCGAAATTTTCCTTGTTTCCAACTTCATCCAAATTTCAAACTTCTTCCATAAAATTCCAAAATCATCACCTAGATTTCGAAATTCTCTTTAACCTCTAATTTCGAACTTCTCCTTATTCATTTGTTTCAAAATTTATCCAAAAGAAACCCTAAGTGTTAGGATATTTAATTGGTTGTGTCAATAGTTTAAGTCTTGGGATTAATTATGTAATTATCTTTAGCTTGGGCTTTGGACTAGATAGTAATTATTTTATTATTAGTGATTGGGCCTTAATATACCTAGGGTTAATGTGGTATATAAGGTTTTACCAACTCACTTTGAAAGCTAATCAAAGATCAAAAGGCTTACTCTTATTTTCACACACTACACACACTCAAAGGTGAGAAACTCTCCCTTCTTCATTCCATTTAGCCTCTTTGATTCCTTGTTTGGTGCATTTCGGGACCAACAAGTGGTATCAGAGCAAACGTGGATCGATCTGCATTGATTTGAATCCAGTTTCGTTCGATTCCAAGCAAGATCAAAGGTGTTTTTGAGCAAAAAATTGTTTTCGGGCATTTTGAGCTTGTTTTGGGGTTTTGATGCTTCGTTTTTATGTTTAAAACCTTTCCCCAGATCGAGTCTATGCCTCAAATGTATTTAGAACACTTTTAGATCAGTTTTAACGAGTTTTGAGCGAGATTAAAGCAAAAACTTTTCAGAAAAAGGACATCTCGGCCATTTTCTGTTTTCGGTCGATTTGACCCATTTTTTGTTGTTTTTAGCTCACAAATCGGTCGATCATGTGTTTAGGGAAGAATCTCTGAAGTTTAGGATCAAGTTTGAGCGATTTTGGTTGAGATTTGAGTGAAAACATACGGTTTTTCTGGAAAATGTCGCGACAAAGCAATGGAACAGTACTTGATGTTCTTGCCCGCGAAATTTTACTGAATCGTTCAAATCCGCGAAAGTTTCATCTCTGCGAAGTTGAATCCGAGAATTTTTGAACCGCGAAACGTCTCTTTCACTGAATTTTTTTTCGCAACGGTCTACGCTCACAATCCGAGAATTTTTACACCGCGAAAATTTCGCTTTCACTGCAGTTTCTCGCAACAACCTATGCTCAAAATCCGAGAAAGTTTGAATCCGCGAAAATTTTTCTTAGGCCCAATTTTTCTCAACTTCGTACTCTTTAAAATCCGAGAAACTTTATACACGAGAAAGTCAATTCCAAGAATCTTTCTAAGCCGCGAATTCTTTTTTCTCAGCCGAGAACTTGTTGAAAATCTTTACATCCGAGAAAGTTTTCTAAGCCGAGAAAGTTTATTACATCTGAGAAAGTTTTTCAAAACCACGTCTCTTCCAAATCCGAGAAAATTTCCTAAAAATCACACTTCACCACTCGATGCGATTTTCTTTAACTTGCGAAATTTTCTTGTGAAGATTTTAAAACTCTCAACTTAGAATCATTCCCACACGCGAAACTTTTAAATCCGAGAAAATTTTCACATGTGAATTTTTTTATTTCTCCTTCAGATTCACAAACACCGAAATTCCTCAACACTTAATTTCTCGGATAACATTTCACTAATCACGTCTCCTTGAGCTGCGAATTTTTTTTCCTCTTTCGTGTCAAGTCTTTCTCGTGTTAAAATCTTCTTGGGTTAAATTTTTCTCAAACTTTTTAAGATTTGATCCTCACACTTTAGAACTATCTCCCTAGACCACTTTTGAGATAAAATTTGTTTTTGCTCCCCAAGTCTCAATTTTAAATTTCTAGAACTACTCCTAATTTCAAGATATATTTCTCTTTCATACATTATCGACCATCTCACATGCTCACTTAGTTCTAAGAAATTCTTTAACCAATTTTATTCTCAAAACTCTACTCATCAAACTCGTATTTCTCATATCGTTCGTTACTAACTTTCTTATCTACGCAAGATCAATACCACGGACGATTCGACTGCACCAACCATGTCTACCACGAATGACATCTCCATAGTGGGCTCCGACACCAGGCCTCCGATGCTGCGACAAGGCGACTACAGCATATGGACAAACCGGTTCCTCACGTTCATCAGGAACAAAGGCGCACCACTCTCTCAATACCTTCTGGACTCCATCTTCAACGGCCCAGCACAGTTCTGGACAACCATCCCTGCACAGCCAAACGCAAACCCTCCCATGGATGAACGCCGCACTCCAAGAGGTCCCATCAATGAGGATGAACTGCTCGTGAACAGGCCGACGAGACTGCCAAAGGATACCTCTTCCAGGCTTTGGGAAACGAGGTCTACGGTCACGTTGAGTGCTGCACAACTGCTAAGGAGATATGGGATGAACTTGCAGAAATTATGGCAGGCACAACTGGAAGTGCTCAGGGGAGGAAATCAGCATGTCTCTCGCAGTATGAACTCTTCCAGGCCTATGAAGGAGAGGAACTGCGTGACACATACCTCCGATACTTGAAGATCATCAATGAACTCAAGAAAGCCAAGATCTCGAGGGACAAATTCGATATCAACAATCGCTTCCTTGGTAGCCTCAAACCACATTGGGGCAATGCAATCGTGATGATGATTCAGAGTAAGGACCTCTCCAACACTTCCATCCATGCTCTTTATGACAGTTTGTCTGCCTATGCCCCTTACGTGCAACCTCAGTCCACCAACACTCGAGTCGACCCACTGGCACTCCTCTCGAACAAAACCAATGAACGATCTTCCACCACTAAGATCAAACAGAACAAAGGGAAGCTACCAGCTGTTGTATCTGACACCTCTTCAGGATCCGAAGCCGATACAGAATCAGATGAAGATGTTCGTGATATACGCAAGCAACTGGCAATGCTCACTAAGTTGGTCTCAAAGAAGATCGGGAAAAAATCCTCATCCTCCTCCAATCGCCAAAGAACCTATAGCGGCACCAAAAAGACCACTCCCACAGAGGAAACTAAGCCGACAAAGAAAGCAGAGGACTCCGCACCTCAAAAGTCTGTGAAGTGCTTTCGGTGTGGAAAGACAGGGCACTTCGCCAAAGAATGCCACGCCCCACGCGTGAAGGACTCCGGGTACTACGACCGAAAGGCCAGAATGACCCGCAAGATGGAAAGTGGGAAAGCCCTACTCACCGAAGAAGCTGAATGGGTGAATGACACTTCAGAAGACGAGGAGCCTAAGGATGAAGATTGCTGCATGGCAAGGCTGGTCGAACATGACGAGGAGATGGGTCACACCGGTGAAAACACAGCTAAGACTCCTACCAACGCTGAGTCTGAGGTACGAATCTCGCAACTCGATGATGTGTTTAATCACCGACACGCCATTAATAAACCCACCGTAGACGCTAGGGATTATGATGAACTTAGGCAAAAATTTGAAAATAACTATGCCTTACTTAGTCTAAAAGTAGAAGAACTTGCCTGCGCAAACGAACGTCTAATGGCCTCTGAAGCGTTAGTCAAACGTCTGCAAAGTAAGAACAAACAAAGTGAGAGTAAGGTTAAGGAAACTACACTAGCCATTAGTTCATGTGAAACTTCTCGCCTCCTGACGGCCGCCCAATATGAACTGCTTACGAAGGAAAGAATTAGGCTATACCGCAAGGTGAAAGAACTTGAGGAGCAACTTCACCTTAGGAAAAAGGCAGCAAACATCTTATGTCTATTAAACCAACCAGTTGAAACAGAATTCTACGACGCCCGGATGGGAATCGGACTGGCCAGCAACTGCGATCCAACGCCGCTAATTGTCAAAAGGTATAACATGTACAGTACAGCATTCCTAAAAACGAGGAAAGGGACTCCCTCACAACTCATGCCATTTGTAAGATCCTCCTCCACTGTGCTGTCAGAAGAAAAGAGGAAACAGAACATACTTTGGGCAGAAATCGCATACGACTACACAGAATTGAATGCTAGTGATAAGACTAGAAAGCCCTCACTCTCTGAAGACATCAAATCTCAATTCCCAACCGAAGAACAGGAAATCGCTCTCCGAGAAGCACTTTCTCGCATCTATGTCCCAGAGAAACTTCTAGTCATAGCAGAACTAGAACGAACCATAGAAGTAGAGCGAAAAGCCTTTGCAAAAGAGCGAGAAGATCTACTTTACAAAATCTTTACCCTAGAACAATCTCATAATACGAACAAACCTTCTACGTCAAGTCAAGTACCCGACTCTCAAACATGTAAATGTAAGAGGACGGCGAAGATGACTCCTGAAGCCGACACATGTACTAACACTAACTCTAGTATTCTTATGGATACAGGGAATGTGAGCTCGACGTCTCTGGAAGGGAGTTCGTACCAAATAAAGGAGAATCCGCTCTTCGATGACAAGAAGAAAAGACCATCCTATATTCATTCTACCTCTCTATGTACTGAATCCCAATGTCCTAAGGTCGTAGACAATTATGTTGCCAAAACTCATCTTTCTTTTACCAAGCTTATGTCTATGTGCTGCTGCAATGAATTTGTCCTCCCACGCTTCCATGAATATGAAACACATGAACACGCAACACTCCGACCACGCAAGCGAACTTCATCTACGACGTCTTTGAATTCTCTCATCTCGCCTAAACCTAAGGTCAAGCGAAAACGCCTCTCGTCGTCAAACGCAAACTCACCTACTACTCGCAAGCCAAAGGCGACCAAAACCAAAGCACAAAAACGACAACCACATTCCACACGCCAATTCATGTATAAGGCACCACACATGCAAGCACATGTTAGGAAAATATGGGTTAGAAAAAACCATAATCCCGCCTAATCAAACAAACGACAAAGGGAAAGCTAAATTAGAAACAACACAATCTGATTTAGAAACCACATTTCCCATAAAGCGCATAAAAACTTTACATATATCACAAGAATGTCCCGTTCGAAAACGGGGACCCAACGTTTGCTAAATGTTTGCAGGTCTGTCATGTGTGGTATCTAGACTCAGGTTGCTCCACACACATGACAGGGAATAAGGAGCTGTTGAGCAACTTCTCCGAGCGCTATCTCGGAAGGGTCTCCTTCGGCAACAGTCAAATGGCGCCGATTCTAGGAACTGGCGATCTCGTGCACGATAAACTGACAATCAAGGGCATCTCCTTTGTCGAGGGTTTGAGCTACAATCTCTTCAGCATTGGTCGATTCTGCGACAAAGGATACAAGGTTCTCTTCGAATCTGACATCTGCAGCATTATAGATGCCTCAGGACAATCTCTTCTTTCTGGAACGCGCACGTCCCACCTTTATGTCTCAAAAGCATACATAGTCTATCTGAAGGAGAAACGGTCAGTAATAGAAAGCACGAATGTCACTTTTGACGAAAGCGAAGGCGATCTCACAGCTTCTGGCCATATCAGTCCAGAACCAGGTCTTCTACAGACGTTGACAAAAGGTCAACCTTCAACGGCGGGAACTTCCTCATCTGAGGGCAATTGTGGTGAACTAGATCTTGATCTGCTCTTCGAGTACTTCTACCCAGTTCCCAAGACTCCCGTCGCCACCACTCAACCTACTGCAGCACCCACTCCACCTACACCACCAGCTACCGGCAATAACGTCGTCCCTCCAAACTTGGATGCACTCAATCTCAACAAAGACGACATACTACCCAACCCTGGGAATATTGCTGATTCTGACGCAGAACCCTCTCAATTTAATACGATTGAGATCTCTTCTTCGGACACCGGGCCCCAACCTAATGCGTTTCAAATAGACACAAATGCGGCCAGCTCCTCACAAACCAACGTACCACTTTGGGCTCGCTCTCACCCTACCGATCAGATTATTGGGGATCCCACGTCGGGTGTTTCGACACGTTCGGCTACGACGAATGAAAGTTTGTTTGCTTGCTATCTCAGTCAAGTCGAACCATCACGAGTAGCAGAAGCTCTCAACGATCCTGATTGGCTGATTGCAATGCAGGAGGAAATAAATCAGTTTGAATGCTTACAAGTTTGGGAACTCGTACCACGGCCTCACAATAGATCCATTATCGGCACAAAATGGATCTTTAAGAACAAAAAGGATGAAGATGGTGTTGTTATTCGCAATAAAGCAAGACTTGTGGCTAAGGGGTACAACCAACAAGAAGGCTTCGACTACGATGAAACTTTCGCCCCAGTTGCCAGGATCGAAGCCATACGAATGTTCCTTGCCTTTGCTGCTCACAAGAACTTCAAAGTCTACCAAATGGACGTAAAGACTGCATTTCTGAATGGATTTCTCAAAGAAGAAGTGTACGTTGATCAACCTGAAGGGTTCTTGAGCGAAGAGTTTCCTCATCATGTTTATCGACTCTACAAGGCCCTCTACGGACTAAAACAGGCTCCCCGAGCTTGGTATGACGTCCTTTCAGATTTCCTTGTTCAGTCTGGATTCAAGAAAGGATCTCTGGATACAACTCTCTTCACAAAGCGAAGCGGCCCGGACATCATGATTGTACAGATTTATGTCGATGACATCATTTTTGGATCGACTAAACCTCAACTGTGCGAAGAGTTTGCAGAATTAATGAAAGAGAAATTCGAAATGAGTATGATGGGTGAACTGAATTTCTTTCTTGGTCTTCAAGTAAAGCAACTCCCCAACGGAATCTTCATCAATCAGTCCAAATACATCCATGACATCCTCAAGAAGTATGGAATGAAGGATGCTAAGACTGCTGCTACACCTATGTCACCCTCTGGCCGACCCGACGCGGACACATCTGG
The DNA here is from genome assembly GCA_027422505.1 of Craterostigma plantagineum. Classification (NCBI taxonomy): domain Eukaryota; kingdom Viridiplantae; phylum Streptophyta; class Magnoliopsida; order Lamiales; family Linderniaceae; genus Craterostigma; species Craterostigma plantagineum. The sequence goes on from JAPQWV010000630.1 coordinate 254,227, forward strand.
TGTTCCCGTTGACCAAACCGTTTATCGAGGGATAATAGGATCTCTTCTGTACCTTACTGCTAGTCGACCGGATATCGTCCTCTCGACAGGAATCTGCGCTCGTTTTCAGGCCACACCAAAGGAATCCCATCTCACTGCTGTCAAAAGGATTCTCCGCTATCTCAAAGGAACACCCAATCTGGGTTTGTGGTACCCCACTCTATCGGACTTCAAATTGGTTGGATTCTCTGACTCGGATTATGCAGGATGCAAGATGGACCGAAAAAGCACCTCTGGAGCTGCACAGTTCTTGGGCGGTAAACTCGTAAGTTGGTCGTCTCGAAAACAAAACTGTGTCTCAACTTCGTTGACGGAGGCAGAATATGTCGCCGCCGCTAGTTGCTGTTCACAGCTTTTGTGGATGAGAACCCAACTACGAGACTTTAATTTTCATGTTGATAAAATTCCCATCTATTGTGACTCAAAAAGTGCCATCGCGATGACGAGTAATCCTGTACATCACTCAAGAACAAAACACATAGATATTCGTCATCACTTCATCAAAGAACATGTCGAGCAAGGCACGATTGAATTGCACTACATCACAACTGAAGATCAACTGGCCGACATTTTCACAAAACCGTTGGATGTCAAACGATTCCAACACCTAGTGACTATGTTGGGTATGTTGAATATTCAGTTGTGATCAATCGATCCTACATGAACTTTGATAAAGTGTACATATTTCATTTTCACTTCACTTCATTTTCTATGTGTCTTCTGGATTATGTCTGTTGAGGGCGAGTTTTTAGATTAAGGGGGAGCATCTGATATTTCATTATTTAAAACGGGAATTTTTCGATTAAGGGGGAGCATCCGATATTTCATTATTTAAAACGGGAAGTTTTACGATTAAGGGGGAGTTTTAAAAATATTTTGGGTTGAAATTGTAAAGTCTGGTCAAACTGAGTCAAAAACGGACCAATCAAAACATTTTGGGCTGAATTTCAAATTTTCTGGTCAAAATAAGTCAAAAATTGGGTCCAAGTCCGCGAAGCTCAGCTTCGTTGAATTTTTAACCAAGCCCGCGAAATTTCGGCCCATTTACTCAAAAATTTCGCATGTACAGTATCTACAATCGTAAAACCCCAAAACCCACAACATTTCTCACTATCCTAAAAATCCCGAGAAAATTCAAAAAATTCGCAAACCCTCTTTCAAAAAATTCGCAACTCCCCGCATCATCGTCATCGTCAAAATCTGCATTCAAACTTCGTTTCCTGCTAACTCCATCATCGCAAATCAGCTTTTCGGTATGAATACATCTTAAATAACCTAATTTCTGTTCGATTTTACCCTGTTTTGCCCGTTTCGATTAAATCTGCGTGGTTAGGGTTAAAACTTTCTCGGCTCTGAATCGAACGAATGTTAGGCTTTTAATGTTTAAAACCAACAAATATGTATTTCCCATCCTATTACGAGTCGATTGAGTCCAAATTATTGCATTTTGGTTAAGATTTGAGTAGGTCTAAGGCAAAAATTGATTGCGCTGTCTCACACTTTTTCAACTGTGTTCTTCACCGCGAAAAATTCTCAGAAAAATTGCTTTAATCGTTAAATTTCGCTGCTACAGTGAGTAACGCCCCTCGAAATTTTAAGTTACCCGAGAAAATTCCTGCGCTACAGTGAGTATAGCCCCGCGAAATTTTTATTTCACCGAGAAAAACATTCTCAGATAAATTACTTTAATTATTAAAATTCGCTGCTACAGTTAGATAGGCCCCGCGAAACTTTTATTTTACCCGAGAAAATTCTTGGACTACAGTGAGTGAGGTCTCGCGAAATTTTATCTGAGAAAGTTTCATACGAGAATTTACATATGTTAAAATTTCGCTGCTACAGCAAGTGAAGTCCCGCGAAAATTTCATATACTTCACTTCATAATCCAGATTTTCGCATATTCACTTTTCTCGCATCTACAGTGAACCAAAAATTTTTCTCAATTCACAAAGAATTTTCAACTCGCGAAAATTTCATATACTTCACTTCATAATCCAGATTTTCGCATATTCACTTTTCTCGCATCTACAGTAAACCAAAAATTTTCTCAATTCACAAAGAATTTTCAACCCGCGAAAATTTCATATACTTCACTTCATAATCCAGATTTTCGCATATTCACTTTTCTCGCATCTACAGTGAACAAAAATTTTTCAATCCGCGAAACTTCAATTTAACCTGCGAAGTTTTTCCTTTTATGCTAGATCTCTTATATGCTAAGTGAGAAAATTCATTATAGGCTGAGTGCGAAAATTTCATTACAGCTAGATGCATGCGAAAATTCACTCTGAACGAGAAAACACATCAACGTGCGAAATTTTCATTATATGCTAAGTGCGAATTTCCTTGAAACATGAGAAAATTTCTTAACATGCAAAATTTTTGTGGCTGAGTGCGAAAGTTCATGAGAAAATCCCTTGAAACAAAGATAAGTTGCGTATTTTTCTCATTACATACGAAAATTTTGACAACGTGCGAGATTTCTTACCTTACGAAAATTTTCCATACTTGCTAAATCTTACACAAAATGCGAAATTTTCTTATATATAATCTTGGGCAATTCTATGTCTATTTTTATCATTTTCGTGACTTAGTCAGTACTAATCTTATTACGATTACTGTAAAGCACAGATATGACTGACAAAGATCAAAATACACTTGAAGCACTTGAGGCGGCTGCCAACCAAAGAGAGGTCGCTCGCATCGAACTCCACGCGCGCACTTATGTCCCACCACCCGAGGAGATCTTCCCACTAAGTCAATGGGCGGCCCTGATTCCCAACAACTATATGGTGGACTTGAACAGTTTTCGGTGCGATGCCCCCGTTATTATAGAAATTCTCAAAGGGCACCCACTCCGCCACGCCCTCACTCATGGCGAACCAGAAGCACAGGTGTACCTTCAACAATTCTGGCATACGCTGCAGATAGCTGGACCACTACGCCTTGCCAAGACCTTATCCGCCCATATCGATCAAGAAACGGTGGTCCTCACACCCAAAATACTCCAAGATGTGCTTCAACTCCCGGTCTACTCACCCTACGATCCACCACCAACACACGACCAACTCATTGAAGACATCGACAGACTGGGATATCAACCAGATACCAAGAAGAAGAAAGGCCCACTTGTCCTCAGTGAAGTCACCACCCGCAATCTACCACAACCCTGGCGGACACTGTACCTGCTGGTGAACAAGTGTATGTCAGGAAAGCATGCTGGTCAGGACCGCGGAAACATTCAAATCCTCACAATCATGACCGGCATCGCTCACAACCGCAAGTACAACTACGCCGACATCATCTGGGTGGACCTAGTCTCGATGATCCAGCGACGCGACCGGGAAGTCGCCAAGGGAGTCCCGAACCGCTTCGTCCCATACATGCGATGGCTCCCAGCTCTGATCAAGCACTTCCGCCTGCACTCAACCAACATCCGCATCCGTCCGGCAGCAGAGCACTTCCAAATCCCAACTGTCGAGAAGTTCGCCAAGAAGAACACACCGGCGAAGGATCGACACGCAATGGTGATTCCGGACGACGTGCTCGCCTACGCCGACCAGACCAACCCGCACGCCCAAGAATACCGTGCCTCAACCGCATCCTTCCGTGAAACCCCGCGCCCTCTATCCACTGTCCCTACGGAGCAGATCAACCCCCCTGCTCCTAACCTCGGGACTAGCCAACCCCCCACCACCACCTCCAAAAAGTCATCGAGTCACGTCGCATCCTCTTCCACCCGCCTTCCGAAAAAACGGGCGCGTAAGGATGACGTAAGCCGTCCCACGGAGCGTCGATCGAAACAAAAACACGATCGACCTCCTCAGCCACAAATAAGCCGAGCCGAACCAATAGGTACAGGAGGTGATGTGTTCACCTCCCGAGTAGAAGACGTGGCATCTGGCTCAACCACGCAAACAACCCCACCAATCCACTTATCTTCCTCTCTACAGGAAGGTATTTCATTCCACGAGGAACCACGTATACCATCGACATCCCACTTGGAGATGATCGATGTTGAAACAAGCAGTCCCTCGCCTCAGACTGCATCCTCTTCCTGCACATCGAGTCTAGTGCCCTCACTCCCCATAATTTCTCCCATTTCTAGGACACATACACCTCTTACCGCACCACAGAGTCTTCGTGACTCTGTCAGAACGCTCGCTGATGTCTCTGTGACTGAGAGCGGAAGACCTAGCACGGCCAACATCACAACAACCGTGAGCCTAGGCCATCATTCGATTGAGTCTGTCTCATCGACGATGCTAACGGGAAGTCTGAGTGACCCCGTCTTTTCCAGACCTGTGCAAACGGGCGGCCGATCGGCGATATTCACCGAGTCGGTGTCAGTTGGATTTCTCTGTGATTCCAACATGGTTACTTTACCCCAATTCGTCACCGAGACCGCGTTAGAGACACGTCTTCAAGAGTTTGCAAAGACTCTTGAGGCGTCGATTTTAGATAAAGTCTACGCACGTCTCGAAGCGTCCACGGTCGATAAAGGCAAAGGTGTGGCCCCGGAGATGCCACCACCAAAGCAAAATGAGGACGCAGAAGCTGTTCTCTCCTCCATTTCCGCCAAGGAGCTCTTCTACATCCTCAGAGCTCGCTTTGAGTCAATGACGGAACTTGACGAGGAGGAACAGCAGATGAAGAAAATAATGACGCAACCATTGTCTTGCCGCGCTCAAGGCGAGACTAGCGGGATCAGGCGCGACGATCAAGACGATGATCAAGATCGCCGCGAGGGGGAGATAAATAGGCAGCTAGGCGCACAATCTCAAGGACTCGTACAATCGACGCCGATCTCCTCCTCTGGACCTGAAACGACACCCGCAACAGAAACCTCACACCCCACTAACCAAAAATCCCATTCCATTAACCCCGAGTCATTAACCAAATCACCCTCACCACTACCCATCACCGTCTCCGAAACTCTAATCGTCACATCGACGTTAGAGACCACCTCAGCATCGTCCCCACCCACCACCTCAGAACCTCTAGCTGTCACATCGACGTTAGAGGCCACCACCACATCTACACCACCCGTCACCCAAATCATCCTTGCCAAAACCATCACCTCAACCGAACCACCAGAATCTCCACCACAACCATCCCCACAATCCACAAACTCCTCCGAAACAACACCCTCGCCATCACACAGCGACACTCCTCTCAACACCGACCCCAACGTAGCTCCCGAGGACGTCTACTGCGCACAGAACGAGATCGAAGCCTACATCTTCAACGATGAATGGCTGTACACACCCGTCGATGCAGTAGCAGCCAGGAAGCTGGTGGAAAACGCTCGACGTCTGCTGATGGAAGCCTCACTAACGCTGATCAACACAGCAGACAACGAGGACGGAGAGGAGTACGACGCCGAACCGGCCGAGCTTGAGGACATCCTGCAATTCCAAGCGCAGCAAACTGAGGCCCCTGCTGCTCAAACGGATGCACCCACGGTGGATATACCGGAAGCACCGTGGGAAAACAAAAAGATCACCGCACCGTTTCAAGAAGAGATCAGGAAGAGGATCTGGCGACGCAAGGAGCAGATCATCACCACCTTCGACGAGTATGAGCTGATGAACATCCAAAGTTGGAGCGAGAGAAAGAAGCAACTCTATCGATGGAGCCTTCTGTGCCACAAATGCACAAATAGGACGCTATCCGATGAGGAAAACTTCGCTCAGGAAATGAGTCGGGCCCCCATCTGCAAAGTCACTGACCTCCGCCAAGAATCCAAAGGACCTGTCCATTACCCAGTATTCACGGTAATGAGGCAGGATGAGAGCTACTGTGAAGTCAGTGAGGCGGACTTCAAGTTTCTGCGCCTGGGCGACCTGTACAGCATGCTGGAATACATGAAGCAGTTCAGACTCGTCCTCAGAAGTTCTGGACATCTCATACGTGCTGAACCGGTCACCATGGGATATGTGGCTATCAAACGCCACATGCTCCGACAGGTCAGATTCTTCGCCACCCATGATCTGCAGATGGCGGTGGAGCACAACCTAAAGAAGGTGAATCTGACTCGCCCATCTTTCAAGAACGCGGACGACTACCGAGAGGGCGATGTGATCGACGGAGACGATCCGGCGGTCGCCTACTCGAACTATAAGGGAAAGATGAGGATGCTGCGCTGCTCTGAAGTGGAAAAGTTCTCGGATGGAACGCTCACCATCATCCAAGACAAATTAATGAAGATCTGCCGCATACTTTCAGAAGAAGATCCCCTCTGCCGATCCAAGTTCGCGAAGCTCATTGACGCTATAGCTGATAGAATGGTTCTTCGAAGGAATCTCCGCGCCTTCGAGTTCAAGCTAGGGCTTCGCGAAACACTCACACGGTAATCCACCATCCCAACGCCCAAGATTCAAGACTCCCAACAATTGACACAAAGGGGGAGATTGTTAGGATATTTAATTGGTTGTGTCAATAGTTTAAGTCTTGGGATTAATTATGTAATTATCTTTAGCTTGGGCTTTGGACTAGATAGTAATTATTTTATTATTAGTGATTGGGCCTTAATATACCTAGGGTTAATGTGGTATATAAGGTTTTACCAACTCACTTTGAAAGCTAATCAAAGATCAAAAGGCTTACTCTTATTTTCACACACTACACACACTCAAAGGTGAGAAACTCTCCCTTCTTCATTCCATTTAGCCTCTTTGATTCCTTGTTTGGTGCATTTCGGGACCAACACTAAGTTTCAAAATTATAATATTTCGAATTTCTTACTTACTTCTAAACTTTTCAAGCTCCATACCTAACTTTCAAATAATGTTAGATATCACGTAAGCATGAAAATAAATAAATACTAAATATAAAATCATATCATCACATAATATGCATGCAAATTTATTGGCCAACTCGATATTTTACCCGACATTTATCAAAATTTCGAACCAACTACATATAATCATTTCAAAATCCTTACAAAACACTATTTAATTCTTAACCCTTATAATCTTTCGATCAAAATCTTATCTATCATGAACACCTTAATTATCACAAGAACACTTTAAATATCATATCAACTCTAAATGATGTTTTTTTTTTTTCAAAAATCAAAAACCCTAAAGAATATAAACTTACATAAATTTCATGTTTAATAACACTTAAATAAGCCAAAACCTAATTTAAAATATAAAGAATAGTAAGAACTCTTACCGAATTCCAAGTTACGTTATGGAAAACTATTTCAGTTCTTCGCCTCCTTCCTAGACTTGTTCCACGAAAATTTCATCTAACAGATTTCTTTCTTTCCTTATTGTTATATTAAATATTTATTATTATCACCTTAGCTTTAAGTCGTTTTCTGCTTTCCCTTTTAATTTAGAATGTTTGGACTCATCCCATTGTTAATCTTGTAGTAAGTTCAATGATGAAGACGTTTACCAAATCTTTAAACCTTAGATTAATCATTATTTAATATTACATATATTACTAATAATTTCGAAATCCTTATTAGAAGATGTCGAAACATATGCTTTGAAAGAATTTCAAAGGATAATTCGAAATTTTCCTTGTTTCCAACTTCATCCAAATTTCAAACTTCTTCCATAAAATTCCAAAATCATCACCTAGATTTCGAAATTCTCTTTAACCTCTAATTTCGAACTTCTCCTTATTCATTTGTTTCAAAATTTATCCAAAAGAAACCCTAAGTGTTAGGATATTTAATTGGTTGTGTCAATAGTTTAAGTCTTGGGATTAATTATGTAATTATCTTTAGCTTGGGCTTTGGACTAGATAGTAATTATTTTATTATTAGTGATTGGGCCTTAATATACCTAGGGTTAATGTGGTATATAAGGTTTTACCAACTCACTTTGAAAGCTAATCAAAGATCAAAAGGCTTACTCTTATTTTCACACACTACACACACTCAAAGGTGAGAAACTCTCCCTTCTTCATTCCATTTAGCCTCTTTGATTCCTTGTTTGGTGCATTTCGGGACCAACACTAAGTTTCAAAATTATAATATTTCGAATTTCTTACTTCTAAACTTTTCAAGCTCCATACCTAACTTTCAAATAATGTTAGATATCACGTAAGCATGAAATTAAATAAATACTAAATATAAAATCATATCATCACATAATATGCATGCAAATTTATTGGCCAACTTACGCACGGGACCCGGGTATTACATTCTCCTCCCCTTAAAGAGGATTTCGCCCTCGAAATCAGATTGGTTGAAACAATTCTGGGTACCGACTTCTCATATCATCTTCACGTTCCCACGTAGCTTCTTCAGTTGACTGATTCTGCCATAACACTTTTACCAACGAAATCTCTTTATTTCGAAGTCTCTTTACTTCATACATCAAAATCTCCACCGGCTTCTCTTCATAACTTAAATCTGGCTTAAGCTGTTGATATAGAAATTCATTTCTCAAGACATGATTCGGGTCAGCGACATATTTTCGCAATGTCGATACATGAAAAACATCATGAACTTGTGCCAATGAGGATGGTAGTTCCAGTTGATAAGCTACTTCACCGACTCTTTTAATTACTCTAAAAGGTCCAATGTATCTTGGGCTCAATTTACCCTTTCGCCCAAACCGTTTCACGCCTTTCATCGGAGATACTTTGATAAATACCCAGTCATCTATTTCAAATTCCAACGGTCTGCGTCTTTGGTCTGCATAACTCTTTTGTCGACTTTGAGCCGTTTGCATTCTTTCTCGTATTTTTGCGATAGCCTCTGTCATCTCTTGAACCATGTCAGGTCCTAACATCGCACGTTCACCAACTTCATCCCAATGTATGGGAGATCGACATTTACGTCCATACAAAGCTTCATAGGGTGCCATCCCAATAGTTGCATGATAACTATTATTATAAGAAAACTCAATCAGTGGCAAATATTTGCTCCAGTTTCCTTTAAAATCCAAAACACATGCTCGTAACATGTCTTCTAAAGTTTGGATAGTTCGTTCTGACTGCCCATCAGTCTGAGGATGATAAGCCGTACTGAAAGATAACTTAGTCCCCATTGCTTTCTGCAGACTCTTCCAAAAATTTGATAAGAATCGCGAATCTCGATCCAAAATAATTGATAATGGAATCCCGTGGAGTCGAACAATTTCTTGTATATATATTTTTGCATATCGCTCCAGGGAAAATATCGAGCTTATGGGTAGAAAATGAGCAAACTTAGTCAATCGGTCGACTATAACCCAAATAGCATCATAACCTTTTACAGTCTTTGGTAGGCCAACAACGAAATCCATAGTAATATGATCCCACTTCCACTCAGGTATTGGCAAAGGCTGTAATGTCCCTGCTGGTCTTTGATGTTCCGCCTTTATTTGTTGGCAAGTTAGACATTGACTTATAAATGTCGCAATGTCTCTTTTCATCCCCGGCCACCAATAATTTATTCGAAGGTCTCGATACATTTTTGTAGCTCCTGGATGTACTGAATATGCCGTCGCATGTGCTTCTGCCATTACTATTCTTCGAATCTCCGCATCATCAGGTACGTATAAACGGTCCTTGTAATATAGACTTCCGTCTTCTTGCATTTTGAAATCAGTTGAAGTTTGCTCCGCCTGTGCGTCTTTGATTTTTAGATATAACTCATCATTTCTTTGCACCCGTTTGATTTGTTCCAGTATTGTAGGTTGTAAAGTCAAAGCTGCCAACTTTGCTTCAACTTCTCCCAATTGCACTACCTCCACTTCCAACAATTGTAACTCCGCGCTTACCGCTTTTCGACTTAATGCATCAGCCACCACATTTGCTTTTCCTGGATGGTAACTAATTACACAATCATAATCTTTAACAAGTTCTAACCACCGTCTTTGCCTCATATTTAATTCCTTCTGAGTGAAGAAATATTTCAGACTCTTGTGGTCCGTGAAAATTTCGCATCGTTCCCCATATAAGTAATGCCTCCAAATTTTTAGAGCAAAAACCACAGCAGCGAGCTCCAAATCATGAGTCGGATAACTCTTTTCATATTCCTTCAATTGTCGAGAAGCATAGGCAATTACTTTTCCATATTGCATCAATACACATCCCAGACCATTTCTTGACGCATCGCTATAAACTGAAAATCCTCCAGTCCCTGATGGTATTGTAAGAACTGGAGCTGAAGTGAGTCTCTTTTTTAATTCTTGAAAACTTTGCTCGCACTCCTCGCTCCAATGAAATGGAACATTCTTCCTTGTTAACTTAGTCAGTGTTGATGCAATCTTTGAAAAGTCCTTAATAAACTTTCTGTAATATCCAGCTAAGCCAAGAAAACTCCGTACTTCTGTCACATTGGTTGGTTGAGGCCAATTGTTGATAGCTTCAATTTTGCTAGGATCCACAGAAATTCCTTCTCCAGAAACAATGTGGCCCAAAAATGCAACTTGACTCAACCAGAACTCACATTTCTTGAACTTGGCATATAATTTATTTTCTCGTAATATCTCAAGAACTATACTCAAATGTTGCTCATGTTCTTTCTTCGTCTTCGAGTAAATAAGAATGTCATCAATGAACACAATGACAAACTTGTCCAAAAATTGTTTGAACACTCGATTCATTAGATCCATAAATGCCGCTGGCGCATTAGTTACCCCGAAAGGCATAACTAAAAATTCGTAGTGTCCATATCTGGTCCTGAACGCCGTCTTTGGAATGTCTTCTTTTCGAACCTTCAATTGATGATATCCCGATCGTAAATCTATTTTTGAAAACACCGTTGCGCCTTGAAGTTGATCAAATAAATCATCAATTCTGGGTAATGGATATTTATTCTTGATTGTTATTTTGTTCAGCTCTCTGTAGTCAATGCATAGTCGCATCGACCCATCCTTCTTTCGCACGAACAGAACTGGCGCTCCCCAAGGAGAAAAACTGGGTTGAATGAATCCTTTCTGTAATAAATCATCCAACTGATCCTTTAACTCCTTCAATTCAGTCGGCGCTAATCGATAGGGAGTCTTAGAGATTGGAGCAGATCCTGGTATTAAGTCAATTGTAAATTCAATTTCTCGATCTGGTGGTAATCCTGGCAAATCTTCAGGAAACACGTCCAGAAAATCACGCACCACTGGCACATCCTCTAATTTCGGAGATGAACGTTCCTCTGATTTCACTGCGAAGACTAGATAAACTTCGCATTCCGCCTTAATTAAACGCTGTACCTTTGTAGCTGAAATTCTAGAAACATTTTTTTCTTTGATTGTTTCCCCAAAGATGAAAGGCTCATCTCTTCTGTTTTAAACGTAACTGTCTTGCGATTACAGTCAATGACAGCTCCGTATTTCGAGAGCCAGTCCATTCCAAGAATCACCTCATAATCGTTCATTGGAATGACTATTAAGTCAACGGACAGTTCTCTTTCGTTAATTAACACCGGAGAATTCCGTAAAACCAGATTGGTTCGCATCGCAACTCCGTGTGGAACAGTCACATTATATTCACAATCAGATAGGGTAGGTGTAATCCCGAGTCTCGTCACATATTTAGTGGATGCAAATGAATGCGTAGCTCCTGAATCTACTAAAATGCATGTCGGAAGTTTGTGAATAAGTAGAATACCTGCCACCACGGACGGATTAGCTTTTGCTTCCTCAGTAGTCAAAGTATACACGCGTGCTGGCACAGTTGGTGGTTTCGCTTGAACCATAGCTTGATTTCCTGGTGTCTTCTATGAACATGATCTTGCGTAATGCCCCGTCTTTCTGCATTTGTAACAGATAGCATTCTGTGAAAAACAGATACCCGAATGATGTCGCCCACATCTTGAGCAAGCTGGCATTGTGACTTGAGGTCTCCATTGATTAGGGTTTTGTTGTTGAGGTGGTCCAGGCCTATTCTGAAAATTTGGCTTCCCACCTTTTGGAAAGAATTGCCGTTTCTGATTACTCCCACTCCACTTTGCTCCTTGCACAAACTTTCGCTTTGCCTCTTGAGCACGAATAATTCGTGTCTCCGCTTGTTCCGCCACCATCGCCCGCTCAGCTACTTGAGCATATGAGGCTCCTTGTAATCCGGCCATATTAACGTCACGATACAACTCCGGCTTTAAACCTTCAAGGAATCGTTCGACCTTCAGAGCATCAGTACTCACCATATGAGTGGCGAACCTTGACAATTGTTCAAATTTTCTGATATATTCCGCCACAGTCATCGCCCCTTGTTTGAGATTTATAAACTCATTCAAACGTTGGGCTCGCACAGGTGCAGTGAAGTATTTATTTCGAAACAGTTCCTTGAAACGTTCCCAACTCATGTTGATTGGATCCTCGATCGCCAAAATAGTATCCCACCAATGTCCTGCACTTCCTCGCAGTAGAAATGCAGCACACAGAACTTTCTCATTCTCAGGAATTCTGCTATATTGAAACATACTCTCTAATGTTCTGAGCCAATCTTCAGCAGATGTTGGATCAATAGCATCCTCAAAAGTCGGTGGGTTCAATTTACGAAATCTTTCACCAACTGCTTCAACCCTATCAGTCTGAGAAATTCCGTTATTCCTTGTCCCCTCAGAGCTTTGCTGTTGAATCAGTTCCCGAATCTGTTGAGACTGCTGACGTACTAACTCGGTGAGCTGAAGGATAGCCGAGTCACGATTGTCAGTCTGGTTTACATTTTCGCCTTCATGATTGTTTCCTCCACTGCCTTCTCCTCTAGTTCTAACCATGTTGTCTCTCTTACCCTAACAGTCCCTAAGGCCAATAAATCATGCAATGCAAGAAATTCATAGTATCAAATAACTTACAATCAAGGCTGTCTTCCGCGCTTTTGAGTGTGTGTACATGGACAGTCTACAGAAACTGCAACCGAAGCTCTGATACCAACCTGTGACGACCCGCCATCTACTACTATTTTCATACGCTAACTTACGTGACTAAATAAAATATAAAATATATTACATAGGAACATCGATAAAATTTTTCGATTTTACAAAACACACCATACCCAACTATTTTACAATACAAACATTGTTCAAATTTTACATACAATACAAACGTATTTTACAAAAACACACATAATTAAACGTAATGCCCGCCGCACAGGTCGCATCCATGTACACACCACCCTCAAAAGTCACCGGAAGTTCCAGAAGGACCAGCCTCGTCATCTAAATGTTTACGTACCGGATTCGCTACGTCTACAACACATAAAACATGGGATGAGCTATAAAGCTCAGTAAGTGAAAATATGCATGTATGCACGTGTCCAAAATAGCAAAGGCATCCGCGCCAGTGCTTTCTAATACTATCCTCACATCATACTCATTCATTTCTCATTTTCATCGGGGCCCATAACTACTTTCTAACCGCACCATCATAACATGAGCTCAAATCCTCTTCGGATAAAAATACGATAGTGGCCCACACTGGCTAGGATAAAATTAGGGTTTATCTCCAATCTTATCATTCACCAGGTCGCCCCTCTATCAAATTACTTTCTTGGCACTATAGTTATACTACGTGCCTTCCCAATACCTAAATAATTTAGGTAAATATACTCGACGGTTTTACCCCCGTCATGGTGCCTTTGTAGAAGTAGCTATATTCTCATCTATTTCCATTACATATAACTCGCTTTCCACTCAAGTAATATAATGCACGCTCATTCCTCAAAACTCAATATGACTCGTGCGTGCACATGATCATGATGCGTAAATAATGCAACAATAAACGTTCCAAACAATCGCATATAACAGATAATTCACATACCACGTATTCATCGAAGCAATTAGTCACGTAGTAATACACACATCAACCAATTTATGTGTTGTAGGTGAAATTCTCACTTACCTGATATCCTTAGCTTATCGTATGGTTAAATCGCTAACCTTCAAATCCTAATTATAAAAACATATAAAATTATAATTCATTAATTTAATTATAATTTCATGAAATTGATTAAATTTTAAAACCCTATTTTCGACTTGTAATTTCAAAACCCTAAAATTTACAACTTTAACCTAAACTGAGAAATATAATTGATATAATCTCGGCATAAATTAAAATATATCTCGACACCACATAGAGCTTAATATCATTCTTTATTATTCAAACAAAGTTTCGACATTTATTAAACTATACCATGAATCTCGATATTACATGATACATCTCGAAACATCACATAGTCACTCGACATTTTCACTTCAAAATCCTACTCGACATCTTTAACTACATATGATACATATCGACATCTTATACCAATAACACATCTCGACATTTATAGATCTCAATCGGTTCGACATTTATTAAATAATACCCAAAGATGTCGAGACACCTCACACCAAAATCTCGAAATCATTTCACCTAAGACACATATCATTCGACATTTCTTAGTGATCTATCTCGACCTTCTATCTCAAAATTCTCTTTTGCAATTCATAAATCTCGACACAACATATAACATTTCGACATTTATTCAAGATCCATTTCGACATTTATTCATCACTATCTCGACATTCTCTTCAAAATTTATAAAACTCGAAGTAACTTCACATAACCCATATCGATATCCTACTCGATATTTTACCCGACATTTATCAAAATTTCGAACCAACTACATATAATCATTTCAAAAATTCTTACAAAACACTATTTAATTCTTAACCCTTATAATCTTTCGATCAAAATCTTATCTATCATGAACACCTTAATTATCACAAGAACACTTTAAATATCATATCAACTCTAAATGATGTTCTTCTTTTTTTTTCAAAAATCAAAAACCCTAAAGAATATAAACTTACATAAATTTCATGTTTAATAACACTTAAATAAGCCAAAACCTAATTTAAAATATAAAGATTATAGTAAGAACTCTTACCGAATTCCAAGTTACGTTATGGAAAACTATTTCAGTTCTTCGCCTCCTTCCTAGACTTGTTCCACGAAAATTTCATCTAACAGATTTCTTTCTTTCCTTATTGTTATATTAAAGCTTTTATTTATTATTATCACCTTAGCTTTAAGTCGTTTTCTGCTTTCCCTTTTAATTTAGAATGTTTGGACTCATCCCATTGTTAATCTTGTAGTAAGTTCAATGATGAAGACGTTTACCAAATCTTTAAACCTTAGATTAATCATTATTTAATATTACATATATTACTAATAATTTCGAAATCCTTATTAGAAGATGTCGAAACATATGCTTTGAAAGAATTTCAAAGGATAATTCGAAATTTTCCTTGTTTCCAACTTCATCCAAATTTCAAACTTCTTCCATAAAATTCCAAAATCATCACCT
Organism: Craterostigma plantagineum; assembly: GCA_027422505.1. NCBI lineage: Eukaryota > Viridiplantae > Streptophyta > Magnoliopsida > Lamiales > Linderniaceae > Craterostigma > Craterostigma plantagineum. The sequence goes on from JAPQWV010000630.1 coordinate 269,503, forward strand.
AGATTTCGACATCTCTTTAACCTCTAATTTCGAACTTCTCCTTATTCATTTGTTTCAAAATTTATCCAAAAGAAACCCTAAGTTTCAAAATTATAATATTTCGAATTTCTTACTTACTTCTAAACTTTTCAAGCTCCATACCTAACTTTCAAATAATGTTAGATATCACGTAAGCATGAAATTAAATAAATACTAAATATAAAATCATATCATCACATAATATGCATGCAAATTTATTGGCCAACTTACGCACGGGACCCGGGTATTACAAGCTTGTAGGACATCTCTAGAAAAATGCGGACCTATTCGCATTTTCTCCTAAATAAGTCATGTCCCAACGGCCTTATGTGGGATTAAAAGGAAACTGTATTCCAAGGAAATAGGAAGTAAGGGGATAATAGAAGATGAAGGAACTTCCGGCTTATAACCAGAACCGGACAAGGGAGCTGGTGGGATGCCGACATTTGAAAAATGCGAACTTATTCACATTTTCTCCAAACTATATAACTGGAGTTCGTCGGATATCGTGACACATCATCCGACCAGGAAATCGACCCATCAAACAGACGCTCCGGCCGTGCGGAACTGAAGAAGCCCAGATCCTAAAGGAGGAAGTAGACAAGCATTTCCAAGGCCATATCCAAGAGATTTCGTTCCCTGCATGTGGACTGACATCGTCCTTGTAAAAAAGAGAAACAAAAAGTAGAGGATGTGCGGACCTCAACGAGAAATTTCCAAGGGATCCTTAATAGTACCTCGAAAGGATTAGCTGGTGGACTCCACCTCTGGGTGTGAGTTCCTCAGTGTAACGAACGCCTACCAGGGGATTAAGGAGGTTCGGAGGCTGATAGGGAGGTTGGCTGCTCTCAGTCGATTTATCTCCCCGTTAGCAAAGAAGAGTCCTCCATTCCCCAAATAGATGAATTGGTGTTGTACTTCTCCACGGAGGTTTATGCAGTCAGCTTCATGCTATTAAAGGAAGAAGGGACCTCCCACGAGCCCATCTATTTCGTCAGCAGGGTGTTGCTAGAACTCGTGATCAGATACCCCAAAATCCAGAAGGCCACGCTCACGTAATGGGCGGATGATGAAAAGGGTTTTCGAGCTAGGGGAGTACAACGTGGAATTCGAACGACGAACGACCGTCAAAGCTCAGCCCTCTTCGACTTTGTGCTAAAAATTACCAAAAGATCACGGAAGCAGCAATAGGAGTGCGTAGGCGGATCTGCGACTTCTCAAAAGATCTGAAGTAGAGGTCCTTATCGTTATCCTGTGAGGATAGGAGCCCCGTTTCACCGTCCAAATTCTAGGCCTCCAACAATGAGCCGAATGCGAAGTCTAATCCATGGCCTGGCGATCACGAAGGAGATGGAGGCAGGGATGTCGTTTTACTCCCAGATTCACGACTGGTGGTATAACCGATGAAGGGGAGTTATGATGGAACATGAGAAAAATGTAGAAGAGCTAACAACAGAGTTGTATTATTATAAATCGCGCAGGTCCCGAGAGAAGAAAGCCACAAAGCTGATTAATTGGCTAAAGTGGCGAGCTGGGGTTCGCCCATCAAAACGGATGGCATTACCTATTCCTTAGTAGAAAGGCGGGAAGTGGGGAAGCTCGTAGGAACCACAAAAAGAGAAGACGATTGGAGGACCTCTACTCCGGAGGTCCCGAATGACATGGAGCTGGAGGAAAAGAAAGGAAATTACCGCATGTTCTGCCTGATCGATAGCCACCTGTTCCAAAAATCCTTACTGCATGTATGCGCACGATGATTCTTCGAGAAGGAAGGGGTGATGATATTGGAGGAGATCCATAGGGGTATGTAGAAGATCGTACAAGATAAAAGTCCCGAACGAGAAGAGTAATAAGGGTCGGCTATTTTTGGCGTACATTAATCGGGAACACCGGGAAGCTAGCTAGAGATATGTCAACCACCACGTGCCAACGAAGATCCTTGGAAGTGTGCATTCGCCTTGCCTATTCAGCAAATAGGGGATCTGATATGCTATATGGTTTTCCCCAAAGAAAAACCAATGGTGAACCACTGAAGAAACCGAGGGAGTCGTAGCTCCACATGGCGGCAAGAGCTCCGCCGACAACCGAGAGGACGTGTAAGGCGGCTCCATACGACACATAAAGATCCTATATCATGGGATCTGTTAGCAGCTCTGCACAGACATGAGGAGTCAAGACCAATAAGCCTAACTTCGTGTGAAAGTCCCTTAACACCAAGGACCTCCGGTCTGTAGCGCAAATGACACCAACGACCTCCAGGTCTGCGGCGTGAATGACACCAATGACCTTCGGCTCAGCGGCGTGAATGAGGCATACCTCCTTGTCGGAATGTAAATATTTTATTATATATAATAACAGTGCACTGAATAATATAATTGGTGCAAAAAGGTCGACGGACCTGCGGTGTATCTGCGGTGTGACATGATGCCAATGGTCTACGGACCTATGGTGTACAGGACGTCAAACATAATATATCTACAATGTGATATGATGCCGAAGGTCGACGGACCCAAGGTGTACCCAACATCAAAGACCGATAGTCTGCGACGTGTGATGATACCAAAGGAGGACGAACCGGCGGCGTATCGAACATCAAAGATAATAAATCTATGACCTGATGATGCCCATAAGGGTGTACAAGATACCGCCGCTGACGGGCTACGGCGTACAGGACATCAAAGGCTCTCAGTAAGCCTGAGACGTGAATGGTACCTAAAGCGAAGCTGGCGCTATAACCAGAATAAATCGATGAGGGGATCCACGATTATAATTTTGTAGACCTAAGTGTCTACCCAGATACTGAACTCGCAAGGACAAAGAGAGCCTAGCGCAAAATGACACTTGAGGACAATGACGACGATCATTGCAACCGATGGCGTGTATTCGTACTTGGCTTACGAATTACTTAGCGAGCAGGCGCAATAGCCATGCCACGAAAGATGTTCCCAGAAACATCCATCAGGTCCCGAAAGGATGCAAAGCACAAAAATACGGACATATAATACATGGGAAAGGGAACTCCGATGAAACACGCAAGCATGGGGAGTTAAGCTCCCCATACAATTATGTCTCGAAAGGAATAACAAAGTATTTTTACAGGCTATCACCATGATAAAAAAGAGAGGTGTGTACAAATAGGATGTCCCGATGAGCTAGAAGTAATGTACATCAGAACCTGAGGATCTCCTCTAAGGCTCGTAGTAGAGCTCCGCCATCAGGTCCCTGTCATGTTCTTTCCAGACCCCAAGGACGACGGACGGAACGACGACTACAAAACATAAGGAAAAAAAGGCCCCAACAGAGACACATAAACATAGGGGAGTTAAGCTCCCTAGAACATTGCAGAAATATCGGGTAGGGCTTTTCGAGGAGATGAAGGTGATGCGCGAGAGGTCGGAGACATTGGCGCCGTAGCAAGCCAGAACGGAGGGTTCACGGGGACTTGCAGATCCCCGGTGAAACATTCGAGAGAAGAAGATCCTAAAGAGAAGACGTGGCTTTAGATCCCGCGGATCCAACACTATGGCCTCACCTAATATAACGCCGCATTAAAGGTACAAATTCCCTCAGAAAAGGGGAATCCTTTAGGTATGCTTAGCGCCGGTCCACGGCTAGTTCCTCTAGGAACTCCTTTTCAGCACCATGGATGGGAGATGTTGCTGAGAGAAGCAGGTACCTTCAGCCTCCGCCCCCACGAACTAGGCATCCCACTCTTCCTTTTCCTTAGCAAAGGAGCTCTGCAGCTCCTCTCCGCACTTTTCCACGATCAGGGCGTGCTCCTGCCTCTCTTTGTTCCTAGGAGCTCCGCAGTTCCCTCTTGCGCTGCTCCACTAACTCGACACGTCCCTCCTCCACTTTTTTGCAACTCGGATTCAATTTCTCAGGCTGCCTCCGGTTTGCTGCCAACAGCCTAGCCTAAGCTTGTTCCAATTGGGTCCTCAAGATTCGATTAACTGGCTCCAACTCCTGGATTGATGACTGGGCGGACGATACGGCAGCTACGTAACCCACCACCTGGAAGAAGAAGCAAAACTTACAAAAGAATGCCATAATAGACCAGAAGACAACGGAGGATGGCATGCCAATTGCTCTTCGTTCGCCTCCGCAGATCCCTGGGAGATGGTCCCCAGATCATCTGGGAGCACCAAACGACTTATCATGATCATTTTTCCAGCAATGTTCGGATGGTCAACAGAAGCAAGGGGCTCGACCACTGAGGTCCCTACAGATCCCAAAAGAGGCTCAGCACTTCGCCTCTTGGGGAAGAGTGAAGGAATTCCCTTTTTGCTTTTCCTTTCTAAACTTTTTGATGAGGTTGTTTTCCTTTTGACAGCCGAGGTAGGGCGGTGATGGGAGCTTCTTGAACTCCCATAACAGGAGAAGGAACCAAGGGAACATCCTCCGTTCCTTCAGAAGGAGGAATCTCCTCAAGAACGTCCCTAGCCACCAGGACATAAAGGAGCAAGGGAGCTACAGAGGGTACGCTGAAGAACTTGGGAACTCGTTCCTTCCTCCACATTGGTCAATGAAACAATCCATGAGGACGTCGTACCTACGCCAGAAACCCAAGACACTGACTGATCCTTAACCAATCACAAGACGCGTCCCCTCAAGAAATAATCACGTTAGGACCCTAATAAAGGGGTAAGGCCCATCTTACTATTTTACTCTAGTTCACTTTTGTTCCAAAAGACAAATTAGAGTAGGGGAATGGTTGATATGGACTAAAATAAATGGGCTGAAAAAGAAAGATAAGAAGAGGCCCGTCAGGCCCATTATAAACGCAAAAGGGCTATGAGACTAAAGCTGTGACTGACGCGACTGAGGGGTCAAAAGCTGTGACTGACAGCCCACTTACACGTTATCCCAGAGGGTCTTATCACTAAGGAATCCTAGGGCCGTTGGGAGCTTCTATAAAAAGAGGACTTAGTCATTTTCACAAGGCATCATCATTCTTACACTTCTTCATACACGAAAAACCTCCCAGCTGTAGTGTTGTTTATTTTTTACATGTTCTGGTGAGAGAAAAAGAGAGAAGAAAGGTGTTGTGAGTGTGTAAATTTCAAAGGTGATAAAGAAAACGTTGAATGCGCCCCGTGGACGTAGGATTATAGAGAATCCGAACCACGTAATCTCCTCTCTCTCTCTCTTTAAGTCTTAATTATGCATCATCTACGTTATATCACATGCACAACTGGGTCTTCACCGTTCGGGACCTCTGCGAACCTCAAAATACCCATATCCCTGTTACGTCCCTTTCACGTCCCCAACGTCCCAACATGTCCCCCAATGTCCCAAACACGTCCCATTCAGTTTCTTACCCATAAGCACCTTACGCACGTCCCAAAGCTTTGAGATATTAAACCTACCGCTATATAAATTTCCCCGAACCACTTATAAATTTCGTTGATTGGGGTAGCCCCATATCAGGTATTATAGCAAAACGATAGTATCTATTTGATTATTTCTTCGCTACCGTGAAAGCGAGCTGCGAGTACAAACTGCTATTTAATCGTCAGATAAATAGTTCTTTTAAATTTTTACTCTTATTTTACTTCATTATTATCTTATCCTTAATTTAAAGGATTTTATTTCTAAATACTTAATTAACAAAAAATTATTAAATAATTTCGGCAAATCTACATATAAATTCCTACACCCCAAACTTTCCATCAACTAACTCCCTCATTCCAATTCATTTATCATCAAACTCCCCATTTCAAACAATTAAATCACATAGCTACCTAATGGATAATTTTAACCTTATAAAAACAACAATATTACCAAAATACCGGTGAACACTTTCAACAAGTGAGAACGAGCAAACGATAGAACAAAGAACTTCACAGTGTTTGATGAACGAGGCAGAGAACGAGCAGGCGTGAAAGCTTTCATTTTCAACTCCACTGTTGAACGAGAACAAGCGAGCAAGTTTCAACTGTAATTCAATTTTTATTTTTTTATTTGTTTAAATTTGGGGTTAATATAGAGCTTGGGGTTTCGATAGGTGCATTTCTTCAATGATTCCATGTCGGGCAATGTTAGTTTCTTTGATTACTGCTCGAATTTGAGGTTTAGGGCTACAATTAGACTAGTGATCGAATTTGGGGTTTATGGCTAAAATAAGGTTTTATTTTTTGGTTTTCGATTTGGGGTTTTGATATCTTTGAAATTTGGGTTTTTTTAGCTTCTATTGCGCTTTCGATGAAACTTCATAAAAGGTAATGCATTTTCGACTCTCTAGTCTTGGTTGTTTCTGGTACTATAAGTTTCAATACTGTCATTTGTGTCTATTTCTGGGTAATTATGTATATTGGTGCCATTTGAGTCTGGTTAGTGGTGCTGTAAACGTGATTTAATTATTTGACGTCTTCATACCATATATCAATTGAATTGGTACTATTTGTCTATGGTTTTCAGTACTACATTACATTATCAATGGTACTGTAAATTCATTATTTGAGTACACGACGGAGCAGAATACGGAGGCGTGGATTGCGGCGTACATCCTACAATGTCCATGAGATAAATCATCATACCTAGAGCTCGTGGGAGGTATCTTGATGATGTTGAAGTTGAGGTATATCGTGGCTCCATGACTGCCACATTACTTAAATATCCTCTTAGTTGTATGCTCCACTTGTTTGAATGATATTAATTGTGTATAAGATTTTTGATTGAGGTTGAGGTTCTACTTTTATGCTTCTATTGTTGAGGTTCTGCTGTGACTTGTGAGACTTGTTTATGCTCCAAGTATTTTTATAGTACCTAAAAAACGCTTGTAGTACCAACATACAGATGGTTGTAGTACCAATATATAGATGTTCGTCGTACCATAACATATACTAGTGTAATACCATTCGTAAGTTACTCGTAGTATCTTTTCCGTACCAGGTTTTTAATTATCGAAAACACGTAGATTATTGTGCAAATAAGGCACGAGAACTTCCAAAGTACGGCACATAATATAAATTACACAGTAACGTAGAACAACATCCGATAGATCAGAAATCTTGGCTATGTAATAAGATGTTCTTACTGGTATCGTATTAAGTGTTAATAAAGTTGCGATGTAATAATCCATAAAATTAACCCACTAAATTGATACCAAATGATCAATATAATACCTATATCTATGGTAATATAATCACTGATAAAAATAATTCGAACGGCGTCGAAAAACTCTTACCCTTATTGTAGTACCAATATACAGATGTTTGTAGTACCAATATATAGATGTTCGTTGTACCATAACATACGCTAGTGTTGTACCATGCGTAGGTTACTTATAGTATTATTTTCGTACCACGTTTTTAATTATCGAAAATACGTAGATTATTGTGCAAATAAGGCGCGGACTTCCAAAATACGTCATATTATAGAATTAAACACACGGTAACATAAAAATATAAACACTAACTTTCAATCGGTAAAAGCCCTTGACTAACTAGTAAGATCTTCATACTAGTATCATATTATGTAGAAAGAAAGTTGGGGTTCCAACGTAATAATCCCAAATTCTAAATATTAACCCACCAATGTTGATACCAAATCATCAGTAAAATATTTAAAACTATGGTAACATAGTCATTGACCAAAATTAATTTGGACGGCGTCGAAAAATTTCTACCCAAATTTGTAGTACCAAATATAGATGTTTGTAGTACCGTATCTTAGATAGTGTAGTACCATACGTAGGTTACTTGTAGTATCTTTCCATACCATGTGTAACTATCAAGACTCCTACCCCAAAACGCTTGTAGTACCAATACACAGATGTTTTAGAACCAAATATATAGATGTTCGTAGTATCATAACATATGCTAGTGTAGTACCATGCATAGGTTACTTGTAGTATCATTTTCGTACCACGTTTTTAATTATAGAAAACACGTAGATTATTGTGCAAATAAGGCATGCGAACATTCAAAATACGTCACATAATAGAATTAAACACACGGTAACATAAAATAAAGGCACAAACTTTCAGTCGATCAAAAATCTTGACTATGTAGTAAGAAGTTCTTACTAGTATCATAATAAGTAGAAAAGAAAGTTGGAATTTCAACGTAATAATCCATAATTCAAAATATTAACCCACTAATATTGTTATCAAATCATCGGTAAAGTATTTATAACTGTGGTAACATAGTCACATACCAAAAAATAATTCGGACGGCGTCGAAAAATTTCTACCCAAATTTGTAGTACCAACATACATATGTTTGTAGTACCAACGTATAGATGTTTGTGGTACCATATCGTAAGCTACTGTTGTAATACCCCTAAATTTAAATATGGGATCTAGAGGTAATTAAATATATAACCCTGTAAAATATGAGGTTTTGATAAGAAAATAAGTTGCAAACAAAATATAAATTTCAGTAATCCCAAAGAAGTTTCGAAATTTAATCAATAAAATATTAGAATAATAATAGTAGGAGGTTTTGAAGTGGGCCGAACCAAACGTCCAAAAGTTAGCCCAAAGTTTAAAAATAGACTAATGTAAACGTTACTTAAGGCATGGGTAATAATGAAGATTACCATTTAGTCATATCACACGCATTTCTAAGCATTTGAAAACATCAAGTACGTTCAAACCATCTGTAAGATTAATAACAACAAATGAGAAAAGAAAATCTTAAGTAAAAAGGAAGGAACACAACCGCCTTAGTATTGCTTATGTAAATTCTTTTCGGTTCTTTATCATGGTTTCACTCGCAAGCTTGGAAAACTTTGCCATTCAAGAACACGTTGATCTTAGGTATGGTAAGCTACTCCTTATTAAGTATATACTAATACATATAATTAAAGTGCATATATAACGTATGTTCTTTCCTCAATCATAGATCTCTCTCAAACTTAAGTAAGCTCACCATATCATCATGTATAAGTTACGCTCCAGTTTAGTATATCAAGTCTACATCAAAACTGATTGTTTCCTTACATAAACTGAATAGGTATTTAAGCATAATTAGTCTATAGTATAACGTTCTTTTTATCAAATGTATTAATAATGTAAGGAACTAAGGCTATTGCTCTTACAGTAATTTCTGGACTAGGTGAGAGACTCAGTGGAAGAGTTCGGACGATTAACTCACATTTAGCTATTATCAATCTTGAGCTCCTTAGTATATAACTCTTCGAATCTTAGGTGATACCACGTATAATTCCAAATATTGAAAATAGTATCTTGATCTTTTTAGACGTGAGTGCAAGTCTGGGACAATTTAAAATATTCGGACCCATTTCATATTTCAAGATAGTCTTGAGTTTGTTGTTGTCGAAAACCCTAGTTTATTAGAATAATATAAGCATTAACATATTTATATTTGTTGTTCATGTTCAGTTACGAAAATCCCTAAGTGTGAAGGGATTATAAGATAAGCTAGATCGAGTGTATACACATGCTAATAATATTTATTTATTCAGAGGACCGACAGTTAGGGACTCCATCGGGTTTCGTAATTGACTGTAACAGGAGGACAGGTAGGTGAAATCCACCTACGACACGTAAACGTTTTGTGTGAATTATTATGTGATTATGTGAATTGGGTGAATTATGTGCTTTACATGTATTAAATATTTTTGTATATTATGCCTGTTATTTGCAATGCATAGTATATGCATTACACGTCATTTCACGGAGTATACCGTGGTGGAACGGTGGTACTGTATTGTACCTAGTGAGCGAGTAGCCAATATTGGCTGTCGACCCGTAGAAGAGTCACGTGAGTGGGGCATCTGCTGTGCGCCAGCGCCTGTGACGGTGAGCCATTGGCCCGTTGGACATTATGCGGCAGACTGCGGGCGACCTAGAAAGGAGCGACTTGGGACATCCCCAAGTAGGCTAGCTAGTGTAGGCCACGCTGTCGCATGCGGGAGGAGGCGACCTGGAGGGTGCGACCTGGGTACCCTTACGGGACCTGGTGTAGGCTACCAGCGTGGGCACCGCATTGGCAGAAGAGGCGACCCGAGAGTGTGACCTGATACGGCTCAGGGAGGCTGCTCGGTGTAGGCCACTGCCGTAGTGTTGTGATAGTGTTGTGGTTGTGATCGTGATCGTGGTAGTGATTTCGCGTGATGGTGCACAGTATGAAGCCCGGGGCCCGTTGTGAGGTGGTGAGTGTATCCCGGTTGTGATGAGTGATAGTGAGTGGCATTGCATTGGTAAGAATTGGGGGTGAGTGAGCGTGAGCGAGTCACACGTGCATGCATTATTTCACCTACTGGGCAATAGCTCAGTGTTTGCGTGTTGTAGGTAATTGACGATCGAGGCTGGCTATCGGAGCTTCCATGGGCTTTTGAGGGGGGGCTGTACATGGATGACGACCTGTGGGCGAGTGATAGGGTGTAATGGGCCTTCGACCCATTCGTATTAACTTTTTGTATAAACAAATGTTTTTGTAAGATGGGTTCACTGCGGCTTTCGCTGCTAAACCCGACGTGATTTGTCGCTAATTACGCGGTTAGAGAGTGAGGGTCGTTATAGGTGGTATCAGAGCTTAGGATATAGATTCTGTAGACTGTCTATGTACGGCCGCTCAAAAGCGTGGAGGATCAGCCTTGCCTGTAAGTGTTAAGTTTGACTTAATTATGTTATTTGTGCATGTCTATATGACTAACTGAATATGCTAGGAATGAGAATAAAAATAAGAATGTCTAGAGGACATAGAGAATGTATGAGCGAGGGTAAATATAAAGAATTAATCGGGAAATTGGGTCACACATTTAAATGTGTCACCTAAATTGTGTAGGGAAGGTGGGAATAAATCGTACCTTAATGGGATACAGATAGAATATAGAATATGAGAAATCGTTACCCCGAGTTTTACCCGTCGGCGAATTTCGGGGGCGAAATTCTTTTAACGGGGGGAGATTGTAATACCCCTAAATTTAAATATGGGATCTAGAGGTAATTAAATATATAACCCTGTAAAATATGAGGTTTTGATAAGAAAATAAGTTGCAAACAAAATATAAATTTCAGTAATCCCAAAGAAGTTTCGAAATTTAATCAATAAAATATTAGAATAATAATAGTAGGAGGTTTTGAAGTGGGCCGAACCAAACGTCCAAAAGTTAGCCCAAAGTTTAAAAATAGACTAATGTAAACGTTACTTAAGGCATGGGTAATAATGAAGATTACCATTTAGTCATATCACACGCATTTCTAAGCATTTGAAAACATCAAGTACGTTCAAACCATCTGTAAGATTAATAACAACAAATGAGAAAAGAAAATCTTAAGTAAAAAGGAAGGAACACAACCGCCTTAGTATTGCTTATGTAAATTCTTTTCGGTTCTTTATCATGGTTTCACTCGCAAGCTTGGAAAACTTTGCCATTCAAGAACACGTTGATCTTAGGTATGGTAAGCTACTCCTTATTAAGTATATACTAATACATATAATTAAAGTGCATATATAACGTATGTTCTTTCCTCAATCATAGATCTCTCTCAAACTTAAGTAAGCTCACCATATCATCATGTATAAGTTACGCTCCAGTTTAGTATATCAAGTCTACATCAAAACTGATTGTTTCCTTACATAAACTGAATAGGTATTTAAGCATAATTAGTCTATAGTATAACGTTCTTTTTATCAAATGTATTAATAATGTAAGGAACTAAGGCTATTGCTCTTACAGTAATTTCTGGACTAGGTGAGAGACTCAGTGGAAGAGTTCGGACGATTAACTCACATTTAGCTATTATCAATCTTGAGCTCCTTAGTATATAACTCTTCGAATCTTAGGTGATACCACGTATAATTCCAAATATTGAAAATAGTATCTTGATCTTTTTAGACGTGAGTGCAAGTCTGGGACAATTTAAAATATTCGGACCCATTTCATATTTCAAGATAGTCTTGAGTTTGTTGTTGTCGAAAACCCTAGTTTATTAGAATAATATAAGCATTAACATATTTATATTTGTTGTTCATGTTCAGTTATGAAAATCCCTAAGTGTGAAGGGATTATAAGATAAGCTAGATCGAGTGTATACACATGCTAATAATATTTATTTATTCAGAGGACCGACAGTTAGGGACTCCATCGGGTTTCGTAATTGACTGTAACAGGAGGACAGGTAGGTGAAATCCACCTACGACACGTAAACGTTTTGTGTGAATTATTATGTGATTATGTGAATTGGGTGAATTATGTGCTTTACATGTATTAAATATTTTTGTATATTATGCCTGTTATTTGCAATGCATAGTATATGCATTACACGTCATTTCACGGAGTATACCGTGGTGGAACGGTGGTACTGTATTGTACCTAGTGAGCGAGTAGCCAATATTGGCTGTCGACCCGTAGAAGAGTCACGTGAGTGGGGCATCTGCTGTGCGCCAGCGCCTGTGACGGTGAGCCATTGGCCCGTTGGACATTATGCGGCAGACTGCGGGCGACCTAGAAAGGAGCGACTTGGGACATCCCCAAGTAGGCTAGCTAGTGTAGGCCATGCTGTCGCATGCGGGAGGAGGCGACCTGGAGGGTGCGACCTGGGTACCCTTACGGGACCTGGTGTAGGCTACCAGCGTGGGCACCGCATTGGCAGAAGAGGCGACCCGAGAGTGTGACCTGATACGGCTCAGGGAGGCTGCTCGGTGTAGGCCACTGCCGTAGTGTTGTGATAGTGTTGTGGTTGTGATCGTGATCGTGGTAGTGATTTCGCGTGATGGTGCACAGTATGAAGCCCGGGGCCCGTTGTGAGGTGGTGAGTGTATCCCGGTTGTGATGAGTGATAGTGAGTGGCATTGCATTGGTAAGAATTGGGGGTGAGTGAGCGTGAGCGAGTCACACGTGCATGCATTATTTCACCTACTGGGCAATAGCTCAGTGTTTGCGTGTTGTAGGTAATTGACGATCGAGGCTGGCTATCGGAGCTTCCATGGGCTTTTGAGGGGGGGCTGTACATGGATGACGACCTGTGGGCGAGTGATAGGGTGTAATGGGCCTTCGACCCATTCGTATTAACTTTTTGTATAAACAAATGTTTTTGTAAGATGGGTTCACTGCGGCTTTCGCTGCTAAACCCGACGTGATTTGTCGCTAATTACGCGGTTAGAAAGTGAGGGTCGCCACAACTGTAGTACCATATGGTTACTTGTAGTTTTTTTCCGTACCATGTGTAACTATCGAGACTCCTACCCTAAAAATGCTTGTAGTACCAATACACAGATGTTTGTAGTACCAAATATACAGATGTTTGTAGTATAGTACAATGCGTAGGTTGCTTGTAGTATTATTTTCATACCATGTTTTTAATTATTGAAAACACGTAGATTATTGTGCAAATAAGCATGTGAACTTTCAAAATACGTCACATAATAGAATTAAACACACGGTAACATAAAATATAGACACTAACTTTCAGTCAATCTAAAATCTTGACTATGTGGTAAGATGTTCTTACTAGTATCATAATAAGTAGAAATGAAAGTTGGGTTTTCAACGTAATAATCCCTAACTCTAAATATTAACCCACCAATATTGATACCAAATCGTAAAGTATTTATAACTATGGTAACATAGTCATAGACCAAAAATAATTCAGAAGGCGTCAAAAAATTCCTACCCAAATTTGTAGTACCAGCATAAATATGTTTGTAGTACCAACGTATAGATGCTTGTGGTACCATATCGCGTAAGCTACTGTAGTACCATACGTAGGTTACTTGTAGTATTTTTTTGTACCATGTGTAACTATCGAGACTCCTACCCTAAAATGCTTGTAGTACCAATACACAGATGTTTGTAGTACCAATATGCATATATTCGTAGTACCGTAACATATGTTAGTGTAGTACCATGCGTAGGTTACTTGTAGTATCATTTGCGTACCATGCTTTTAATTATTGAAAATACGTAGATTATTGTGCAAATAAGGCATGCGAACTTTCAAAATACGTCACATAATAATAGAATTAAACACACGGTAACATAAAATATAGACACTAACTTTCAGTCGATCAAAAATCTTGACTATGTAATAAGATGTTCTTACTAGTATCATAATAAGTAGAAAAGAAAGTTGAGTTTTCAACGTAATAATCCCCTAAATATTAATCTACTAATATTGCTACCAAATCATCGGGAAAGTATTTATAACTATGACAACATAGTCACAGACCCAAAATAATTTGGACGGCGTCGAAAAATTCCTACCCAAATTTGTAGTACCAACATACATATGTCTGTAGTACCAACGTATAGATGTTTGTGGTACCATATCGTAAGCTACTGTAGTACCATACGTAGGTTACTTGTAGTATTTTTCCGTACTATGTGTAACTATAAAGACTTCTACCCTAAAAACACTTGTAGTACCAATACACAGATGTTTGTAGTACCAATATACAGATGTTCGTAGCACCCTAACAGATGCTAGTGTAGTACCATGCGTAGGTTACTTGTAGTATCCATTTTTACCATGTTTTAATTATCGAAAATACGTAGATTATTGTGCAAATAAGGCATGCGAACTTCCGAAATATGTCAAATAATAGAATTAGACACACGGTAACATAAAAAATAAACACTAACTTCCAATCGATCAACTATGTAGTAAGATCTTCATACTAGTATCATAATAAGTAGAAAAGAAAGTTGGGTTTTCAACGTAATAATCCCTAATTCTAAATATTAATCCACCAATGTTGATACCAAATCATCAGTAAAGTATTTATAACTATGGTAATATAGTCACGGACCAAAAATAATTCGGACGGCATCGAAAAAGTGCTACCCAAATTTGTAGTACCAATATACATATGTATGTAGTACCGACATATAGATGTTTGTGGTACCATATCGTAAGCTAGTGTATTACCATACATAGGTCTTGTAGTATCTTTCCGTACCATGTGTAACTATCGAAACTCCTACCTTAAAAACACTTGTAGTACCAATATACATGTATTTGTAGTACTAATATGTAGATGTCTGTGGTACCACATTGTAAGCTAGTGTAGTACCATGAGTAGGGTACTTGCAATATCATTTTCGTATCTCATTTTTAAATGTCGAAAATGCGTAGATTATTGTGCAAATAAAGCACGTGAACTTCCAAAATATGACACATAATAAAACAAAACAGACAACAACATAAAATATAGACACTAACTTTCGATCGATAAAAATCTTGACTATGTAGTAAGATGTTCTTACTAGTATCATAATAAATAGAAAAAAGTTGGGTTTTCAACGTAATAATTCATAATTCTAAATATTAACCCACCAATATTGATAACAAATCTTCAGTAAAGTATTTATAACTATGGTAACAGTCCCAAAAATAATTCGGACGACGTCGAAAAATTCCTACCCAAATTGGTAGTACCAATATACATATGTTTATAGTACCAATATATAGATTTTTGTGGTACCGTATCGTACTAGTGTAGTACCATACGTAGGTTACTTGTAGTATGTACCAGGTGTTAATTCATCGAACAATAGTATTGATATCAATATATCGACAATATTAATATCATCATCCACCAACAATATTACTATCAAACATATCCACAATATTAATATCATTTAACCACCAACATTGTAATAAAAAACATATCGATGTAAGAATGTGCGATAACCTATCGGAAACATACCGAGAAAAGAATATGCCATAACAGTCGTTTCATCCACCAAATACATTTGTAGACAATATAGCTTCGTATAATAGGGCATGTAAAACGGCACACTGTTACCATATGGTACTGTTACAAAGCTTCAAAATGTATGTCATATAAGAAATGTGGGTTCTATAATTCAACATACTATGGTACTGCATATAATAGATTTTTTTAACCAATAAATTAGCCAAATTTTAACCAAATACTAACCGCCCTCGACACCCACAATATTCTAATCGTAGAAAACATGAGGAAAATTTAACTTTTTACAGCCTGACACCCAATGCAACACCCACAGCTCAACAACCAAATTGCGACACCCACAACTTGATACCCAATTTAGGTCAATGCCACTGCCACAAACTTTCATAATACACCTCACCAGAGTGTTCTCTAACTCAAATTCGTTCGATCAAGGTCAAGATATCGAAGGGTAAGCCACAGTGAAAAAAACAAAAAATCTATCTCAACTCACCTAGACCGAGAAGCTCACGGTAGATTCGGCAAAGTCAAAGCTTTTCCTGCGCATGTAGGGGCTTTTCCGTCGCCGGCGAGAGCTTTACCAGGTGGAGATGGGGGCTGAAATAAAAAGCTACGTGGGTGATGGTTTGGAGAAGAAAGGATTTAAAAACTAATAAATGAGGGGCAAAATCGTCCATGAGGAGTTATGTGTAAGATTGTTTTGATTTAGGCAGTTTGCTAATGAATAATATGAAATGAGGAGTTAGTTGATAGAAAATAAGGGAATGAAGATTTAGTTGAGTTGCCCCAATAATGTATACATTTGTGCATATATAGGATATTGTGAATATACTACTGATATTTATTATCATGATGTCCAATGCTCATATTGGACGACTTTGTAATGAGTTAAAGTTGGAATAAATTGAGAAGAAAAATATCATACGTGTTAACGACTCTATCATAATAACTGTTGAATAAATGCTTTAGAAAATGAAAAATGTTGTGATGCTATTTACCTGTGCCAACACAACCCATTTCATTTCCAAATCATATTTATGATGTGATAGGGATGCAATCGTAATCTAATTGTGTATGTGTTAGGATCTGCTGCGTGTTTAGAGCCGGGGGAGTGAATAAACACTATCTCTTTTTCGGTTCTTAACCGATTAAGGTTAGATACCGGTGCTTGATATTTGTGTATGGAACTTATGCAGAAGCAGACCGAGCGATTTTTAACCAAGACCGGATGGAAGATGTGATTTGTGTGTGTGCGTGTGTTTGCAAGAGACATAAATTTGTTTCTGGAAGTTCGGAGCCAAAAATCTCCTACGTCTCCCCTTCTTCCCCGCAAGGAAGGCACCACTAGAAGACTCGTTTTACAACCCCTGTTGCACAACCTCCTTAGCTAGACTAACACAGTACAACCCACACAGCTATACTCAGCTAAGTAAACTCCTAGACACCACTTAGACAGCTTTTTACAGTCCGTCTCCTTGACAACAAGTCACTCACCAAACCGGTCTAAATGCAGTGAGGACAACACCTAAATACTTTTTGCTTAATCGCTTGTGCACTTGAGCTTTCTCTCTCGATACTTGATTTCAAAGATGGTGAGGTAAGTTTCTTCATCTTGCCTCTCTCTTTTTTATATGGCCTTGATGTAGAAAGCCGTTGTGAGACTGCCCTTTGTACACCGGATAATGCTTTTAATATCTTTCCTTAAAATGGGTCTGCTCTGTCTTTGCAGCAGTCGCCCTGTGTGGTGATTTGTTCCTTATTTGGCTTAGTTCGACTTCAACTTAGCTCTTGTTGTCCCCTTGAATTAATTGCTTGTCAGGAGCCTTCAACTTGTCTCACTTCAAATGTATTTGAATCTTAGTCCTACGTGGCACATCCGGTATCTGCATTCTGGTCTGCGTGGCCTTCTGGTAGCAGTCTTGATCAGGTTACTGGTTATGTTTGGCGGACTGCTATCTGGTATCCGATTTCACCTATATATAACCGGTGTATTCAATTAAGTTAAGTCTAATCACCAAAACTGTTAATCTGATCTTTCAATTCACGATTCGTAACAATTTCCCCTTTTTTTGGTCATTGGCAAAACTTAATGAAGCACAAAGGTATTAATTATATAAAAAGAATTTTGATACATAAGTTACCAATCTATTACAACCGTTTTAGTCTATCTAGTACTTAGACTTGGCCAGTTCTTCAATCTTCGGCTGTCGGCCTTTTCCAGTCTGTTCGGTCTGATCTGGCCATCCGCTTCGTTAGTACTACTCATTCTCTTCATCTGGCAATCACTCGTCTAGTTTGGGGAAGGTAGCCCTTGGCTTTGTCATTGCGCAGGAGATTTGTCATCAGTTGTTTTCTCCCGGTAAGCGCAATGAATCAGGTAGGAGCGGAAACATTCTGCTTGGCATGGCAGTCAATTGCTGGGTAGCCGCTCTTCTACTATCTGCGCAGTTCTTGGGAGTTCAAACACTCCACCAGAAGGCCTTGCTTCTGCATCGTGTGTAGAAACTCTTAAAGGACTGAAAAGTCCTATTGCCTCGCACCGCCTTGGTGGCTCAAACACTCATGCGTCGACGATCTCTAACAGAAGATCCCTCAGCTTCGACAAAGCAATGAACGAGTGCATCGTTCGACTTGCTCCGTCTGGGCATGGGTCCTGCAAGAGCCAGGGCATCTTATTTTTGGCTAGTGCCCCGAGCTGGAGACTGGAGACCGGGTTTGTCACTTTCACCTCGCTCTGTTCATGAGCGTCATCCCGGGGATAGCTTTCCTTGCTTTTGGCTTGTCTTTTAAGTTCTTGCTGGTCTGAAAGAACTTCTTCATTCCTTTGTATAGCCGGCCAAAGGCCTTAGCATGCCCTTCTAGGTCAGTTTCCTTCTTGTGTCGAGCCATAGGTCCAGGTTTCAAGTGGTCGGAAAAGGAGCTAACCGAATTTTGGCTAGTGACTGTGAGGCTTTTTCTGGTTGTGGGGTTATTTCTGTCTAAGGGTTTTTGGGAATTTGAGATATTTAGACATAGAAGGATGAGGCGATTTCTGAGACTAATGGGATTTAAGGAAGAGAGGAGGTCCTTAAATCCTTGGAAAATTTGTCACTATCTGTCACGGGTATACTGTAACCCAGACTATCCTTATCTCTGTAGTCAATGCCTCGGAACTTTATGTCTTGTCCGATGCCAGAGATTCTTTGATGACATGACAGTTCACTCATTCAGATATCCTTGCAGGCTCGACATTAGATAGCCTGTGGACATGTTGTAAATAACATGCAATGTTTGCATTGGTGAAGTGCAATAAAGAAAAACAATTTTCGGTCTTGACCAGTCCGTTTGGGGTACATATATTTATATACTGATTAAAGAAGGAACATCTGATTTTAGAGGAAACCCGGTATCTATAAAAAATATACGTACAGGTTTCCTGTATGATGGTTAAGATCAGTTTTAGCTGAAACTACGGATGTAAGTGTACAGACCGGTATAGAAAAAATGATCGATTTTTGAAAGAGGATGGCACTTAAATCATCAAAATGCGACAGTTTTGTATAGTCTAAGCAACTTGTCATATCAATTGGTTTGATATAACATTGTTCCCCCCTAATGCTTTGATCCTTTAGGATAAATCTAGAAGGCCCAAAGCATTTCTAAAGTAGGTAAACTTAGCTTCGGGCAGCGGTTTCGTGGATATATCTGCCACTTGTCGATCTGTTGAGATGTGCTCCAGTCTTATTTCCTTCTTGAGCACATGGTCTTGGATGAAATAATGTCCGATTTCTGTCCTTGAGTGGAAGACCGGGTTCTGCGTGATTGCGATGGCACTTGTGTTGTCGCACAAAATTGGCGTGTGTGACTCCTTTACTCCGTAGTCCGCCAGTTGATGCTGGATTCATAGGATCTGTGAACAATAACTTCCAACTGCTAAATACTCTACTTCGGGTCGAAGTTGCAGTGGAGGTTTGCTTCTTGCTAAACCATGAGATTAGTCTGTCACCAAGGAACTGGCATGTTCCGGTGGAATCCTGCGTAGTCTGCATAACCATGAACACTGGAATCCTAGGGTACCATAGTTCGACGTTGACTGTTCCCTTTAGGTACTTCAGTATCCACTTGGCTGCAGTGTAGTGACTCTCCTTTGGATCTTACTATAACAGGGCGCAGAGACAGACACTATACTTGATGTTCGGTATGCTGGCTGTTAGGTATAGTAGCGAACCTATAAGCCCCCGGTATTTTGTAACATCTACTGATATTCCCCCTTCGTCCTTCTCGAGCTTGATTGATGCACTCATTGGGGTAGATGCTTCTCAGCAGTTGTCCATTCCAAAGCTTTAGCAGCTCATTGGTATATTTTGCCTGGTTGAAGAAGATTTCGCTTCCTAGTTGTCTCACTAGAAGTCCTAGAAAGAACGTCAGTTCGCCCATCATGCTCCTCTCGAACTGGTCTTGCATCAGTTTGGAGAACCTCTTACACAACTTTTGATTGGTAGAACCAAAGATGATATCATCGACATAAATCTGTACAATGAGTAAGTCGCTTCGTGGACCGAAAAAGTGTCTTGTCCACACTGCCAATGCATAAGTCATTATGGGTTAGGAATTTAGATAGCGTCTCGTACCAAGCGCGAGGTGCTTGCTTGAGCCCATATAGAGCTTTCTTCAACTGGTACACGTGATCTGTGAACTCGTGGTTGATAAAGCCAGAAGGTTGACCTACGTAGACTTCTTCTGAGATCTTCCCATTTAGAAATGCATTTTTGACATCCATATGGTATCCTTTGAAGTATTTAAAAGACGCATAGGCTAGAAAGATTCCAATTGCCTCCAGTCTTGCTACCGGAGGAAATGTTTCATCATAGTCTATCCCTTCTTCTTGCCCGTATCCCTGTGCAACCAACCTTGCCTTGCTCCTTACTACTAGTCCATCTTCGTTTAATTTGTTCTTAAATACCCGCTTGGTTCCAATCACCGTCTGAGTTGGTCTTGGCACCAGCACCCATACATAACTTTTTTCGAACTAATTCAGCTCATCTTGCATAGCTGCGATCCAGTCACTGTCCTTAAGCGCCTCTTCAACTTTAGATGGTTGTATTTGAGAGATGAAATTCTGAATGAACATGTTAGGATTGGATTGTTGCCTTGTCTCTATGGGTGCAGTTGGATCGCCGATGATTAGTCTTCTTGGGTGGTTGAGTTAAGTCCGATTCCGTTTAATGGATTCCTCCTCAGATTGATGTTCCTCCTGAGGAATGATTGGTTCTGCTGATTCTTCTGGTGCTTGTCCAGTCTGTATCTCCTCTTTAGTTATTTGCTGATCATGCTGAGTTGAAACTTCTTCTAGTATTTACTCGTTGTAGGCTCCGATTTCTTCAGCTTCTGCTTCATCTTCACTGTAGCCTTCTATATTCTAAATTTCCTGTTGGTTATTCAGCCGGTTGATGTTCCGTGGGGTGTTGTTTTCATGCTGAGATTCTTCAAACACCACATGCAGAGATTCTTTTATGCTCACGTTCTTGCAGGTGAACACTCGGTATGCCCTGCTGACTAATGACTACCCCAAAAGGAATCCCTTGTCAGCCCGGTTATCGAAGGTGGCTAGAAGATTCTTTCCATTGTCATGGATGTAACAACTGCTTCCAAAGGTTTTGAAGTAACCAATGTAAGGAGTGTTACTAGTCCATATCTCAAAAGGTGTCTTTCATTGACTTTTGCATATCATTGATCGGTTCTGTGTATAGCAAGTGGCATTGATGGCTTCTTCCCAGAACTTCTGCTAGAGATCTGCATCTGCTAGCATAGTCCTAGCTGCTTCCTTAAGTGTCCGATTTCTTCTCTCAGCTACTCCATTTTACTGAGGTGTCCTAGCAGCAGATAACTCATGGCGTATGCCATGGTCTTCAAGATACGAGGTTAGTGTAAAACTGAGAAACTCAGTTCGTCGATCACTCCTAATTGCTTTAATTCTTGTGTTCTTTTCATTTTTTACTCTTTTAAAGAATTTTATTAGTTCAATTGGGGTTTGATCTTTGGCTTTAAGAAAAATTACCCAAGTGTACCTAGAGTAATCATCTACAACTACCAGAGTATATCTAGTCCCCCTAAACTAGTTACCGAAACTGGACAAAACAGATTCATATGTAATAAACCTAGACATTGATCTGACAGTAAGTTACCTTTACTCTTAGATGTTGATATAATCTGTTTACCTAGCTGACATGCTGAACATATTTTATCTTTGACAAATGTTAGTTCGGTAAAACTTTAACTAAGTTATTTTTACTAAGTGTTGAGTTTTAAAATTTAAATAATCTTTTGTGCCATAGCCATTCCCGTCAGTCACCGCAACCAAACACGTTGGAATGTGAGCAGTCTGTTCACTCCAGTTAATTGTTTAGGTGCCATCGGTTCTTCGTCCGGTCAGTATGGTTTTTCCTTCTTTGTTTTTAACAAAGCACTTGTCATTTTTAAAACCTACTTCATATCCGGTATCGCCAAGTTGACTGACACTAATTTGGTTATAATGTAAGTCTTTAACTAGATAGACATTTCTAAGTGTCAGATTGCCATAGGTAATCATACCTTACCTATGGTCTCACCTTTGCCATTATCTCCTAAGGTGATGGTCATTTTGGCACATGGTTTGATGTCCGTGAGAAGTCTCCGTTTTCCAGTCATGTGCCGACAGCAGTCGTTGTCTAGAAACCAGCTAGACCGGTTGAGTTCCTCCGTGTGTCCCTGCAAGAACAAACTGATTCTATGGTACCCATTTTATTCTGGATCCGGTTAGGCATGAAAACTTTATGAATCCAGACTTGGATCACCTTAATATACTTCCCCGTTTTTGGTACAATTAAATATTTATAGTTTCTTATTTGTATGTTTATTAATATTATACGATCGATATTTGGACTGTTGTATCTTCGGGACTCCGGTCTATGATAATATAACCGGTTATTCCGACTCTGATTTCTCAGAAATTCTGGTCTTAGTTTAGTACTATCTTTGTTTGTATATAAGGAATTCCCCCTTAATTGCAGAACTCTTTCAGACTCCTCCTTTCACTGCTGCAGCCGGAACGAACGAAGTGCCTCTTTTTCCATCTATTTGAAATCCCCACTTCTTTTTCAACTGAGAAACTCTTGAAGGGGAACTTCTTCTTTTTTCTAGAAGCTAGCACCTGAAGAATTAATTTCTTCTTCAGCCTTACGATCACACATGAACCCCACGAAGATGGCTTTTTTGGGCTTGGAAGCAGGAAGAAAGAAATCTTCTCCTGTCTTCCTCTCTTAGTGTGCCAAGCATGGATCCGTAGTCGGGGAGAAAATCACCCGTTTGATTGAGTACGCAAAAAAAAAATTAGTCTTATTTATTCTAAGAGTGAATAAAATAAGATTGAATAAGGCTTATGGAACACCAACGGAATCTTTGCTTTAAACTGATATATGTTTTTTTTACTTTAACGCTTTAGTCTTTCCTTTCCCCGATGTGGACTAGTTTATCCCGAGTCTGGTCCTAGTTGGGTCCTAATCGCTCGTAACGATCCTTGCGGATCCCTTCTGTCTATCGCTTAGTGGCCGAGGGAAGCCCCGATCTAGCACATCTCATTCAGCTTTCAAAAACCTATCCTTGCTTTATTCAACTCAGAACTCAAAACAGGTCTTTGGCCAGTCTTCTTTCCCAACCCCCGTGAGTCCCGTCATGCCCTGCCTTGTACTAGAACACGAAAACCAGGACACATAACTAGTTGAGAGTAGCAGCCAAAACTAGCTCCCTAAGGTCGCAACTAAGATTCCAAGGAATCGCGCTGCCGCTGAGAAGGTAGAGCCCTTAGTCGATGCGCCTAATAGGCCTAAGACCGGAAGTGATCTTAGAAACCAACCGCGAATTGTCGGAGTCTTTCCTTTTTCTATGGGACATTATTACAATTATAATTTTTAGTAGTATTCTCCCTTGCCTGTTGCGAGACTATCTTTCTGTGTTAGGCAGAGGGTTTACTGTTCACATATCCCAGTCCGGTTCTTCTGGAGCTGTTTTCCAGAGTAACTGGACTTGTTAGATGGTCGAACGAAATTTATTACCTTAGCTGAGATAGGTGGTTGAGTTGATGTTGATGCCTCCTCAGTGTTCGCCTATTTATTGTACCCAAGACCAATCCGGTCATTAGTGTCCTTCATAATTCCTTGAAGGTAGTTGAAAGTCCTTGATGACTCCATCCGTGACTGGATTATGGTGGACAGTCTTTGGTTCTCTGAGTCTTTTAGTTCGGTGGTTTCCCTCAACCTATTGTTTTCTACCTCTAGTTGATTAATTTTATGGGTTTTTTAAGTAAATAGCCTTTAAGTTGGTCATCTTTTAAAAAATAGCACCCAAAATAGGATTTTACCTTTGTACCCTTACTAACTCTGTGCTAAAGACTATTTTACACTTATTTAATGTCAATCATAATACCTCAACAACACTTAATGAAAAAATTAATTAAAGGGTTTACATGTTACACTGTAGCGAATCTGAAACATCAGACCCGTGATAGAAGAACTGAAGGGTAAAAGTAAAAAAAAAAAGACCACTTTCAACTTTCACAGCACTTTCAGTAAAAAAAGCAAGCGTTCTGTCCCGCTCTTATCCTGCAAATCGTTTTTTCTGCAACTCAAACCGAAATCCGAACCCCAATCTACTCAATTGACAATGGCATTCAACGCGAACACTCAAAGAGTGGAGGTATGTGTACTCTTCGTCTTCTTCAATTTAACGCGAGAAGGGGATCTGGGAACGACCCATCGAACCCTAATTTGGTGGGGACCCGTGCTTGCAAGCACAGTACTGTGCTTGCAAGCGTACGTCGGTTTTTAATGCATGGGTCCCGTGCTTCAAGCACCCGCTTCTGAGCAGGGGACCTGTGCGTATTTCATGGGACCCACCCATAAGATGATGGTCCCAGCACGGGTCCCTGCGTTTTAGCGTGGGTCCCATGCTTAAATACTTGGGTCCCTACTTATAACGCGCGGGTCCCGTGTCATTGCGCGCGCGCAATTTTTACGGGGCCCGCGCGTTATAAGCAGGGGATCCGAGCGTTTAAGCATGGGACACGCGTTAAAACGCAGGGGACCCGTGCTGGGACCACGCCGATGCACTGGGGTCTCATGCGCATCCGTGCTTGAATCTCAGCATATGCGATGCGGTCCCCTGCGCATCTGCTCATAAGGGTATTCTATTTTTCAATATTCATACCACGTAATTAGCTCAAATGTGTTTTATGTATAAATTAGGTTGTGATGAACAAGCAGTGGGGCACAGAGGACGAACTTCCTTATTGCCGTGTAAAGCTGAACTCGTTATACGGCGAGGCCAGCCAGCTTATCAGACAAAGTCTGAACCACCACGAGTGGGAGATTTTTAGGAACGAGAGTCCGTTCGGCCGCCTTGTTAGTGCGGAGCCCGCTTTTAACCCCTCGGGCCAGTTGCTGTGGTACCTCATCCAGAGGCAGACGAGTCAGCACAACCGCGATGAGCTGTGGATGATTGTGGGTGACAGGCCACTCCGATTTTCAAATCGAAGTATTGCCTAATCACTGGGCTGAAGTTCGTAGCCGAGATAGCGCCAGTAAACGGCGACTCACAATTCACCGCGAGACATTTTGGCAACAGAGTCCGCATGTCGCACGTGAAGCATGCGTTGGAGGCATTATCTGGCGACGAGGAAGATGCGAACTTCGAGAAGCTGAAGTTGGCGGACGTCTACTTCGCCACCGCCGTGTTGATGAGTCGACCGTCGAAGAAGGACACCGTCGTGGATCAGTGTGTCCCTAGCCTCGTCGAAGATCGGTTTGCATTCTCCCAATATCCTTGGGGAAGCGTGGCGTTCGATGAGGTCGTACGCACTTTAAAGGTAAATATACCGGAGAGGAAATGAGAGTGGCTGATCAGTGGGTTCGTACAACCACTTCAGATGATTTATAATTAAGCTTCTTTGCATACCTTTTTGTGACATATAAATAATTGCTAATATTTGTTGCGTTATTTGTATTCAGATACTCGCTTACGAGTGCATACCGGGCGTTCAAGACGCCTTTGCGGTGCGCAGGGGTGGGTGAAGATTTGACGCCACGCATGCTAAGGTGGGTGAGCAACAATTGGGATCGCAAGAATTGCCCGACTTTGAGGAGTGTCACAGCTGACGGGTCCCATGTACGAGGGTTGTTAGTGCTGTCAGCGGCCGAGCAGGAGGCGGCGTACTATAGGGATAGCGTCTTTGACGTTGGGCCGGCACACGAGCTATTCGATCGTGAGACCTTTCTACTCCTGCAGGGAGTGGAGGTTAGGTGTTCCAGCGGACACCGTGATGGCGGCGAGGGCTCTAGCCGGCAGAATGTCGAAGCTGAGGTAGTCCTCCAGATCGAGAGCAGTGGCTTTCGCGACGAGGATGATTTAGCGATTGTACCTGTTCAAGAGTTCCCCACACCTGTGGCGGTGGTTGAGGCTGGAGCGTCTGGTGCTTCGTCGAGGGCCCGAGGATTTCAAAGAAAAGGCAAATCGACCGTAGAAATGGTTGATCTAAGTGATGAGGATTCAGAAGAAGATATAAACGAGCAGTGGAGTAAGAAGTACCTCGGGCGACTTGACTTCTCCGGGCGTCAATTGATTCACGCATCCGATCGCAAGCTCATTGTGAAGTACCTTAAAGCGGCAAGATTTAGGTAAATTTTTGCTTTCGATGTCGAATTCATTTATCGTACATAAACACGTAATAATTTTTATTGGCAGTGATAAGGTTTGGGAAAGTGACATGTTCGACGTGGATGCCCAAGGCTTCTACATGTTGCTCTTCGATGATATGCTCAAGTCCAATTGTCTTGACGCATACCTAGATTGCTTGAGGCGAATCTATGCGAACTCCGACCATTATCCTCGCATGTTCGTCTTTCCAAGTTATGTGCAAGACGAGCACTTTAGAAAGGCGCAGAAGTTGAATAGGAAGGCGAAAGTGACGGTGGATGATATGGATGTATTCCTTAGTGGATTGTCGACAAGCAGCCGGGTATGGTTGGAGCGTCTCACGGAGGATGAGTTGGTGCGATGCAAGTACATCATCTCTCCTGTTTTGCAAAAAGCCACTGGGCAATGCTTATTTTTTATGCGTCAACGCAAACCTTCGTCCTTAACGATTCGTTGGGTGTGCATCAGGTTTCATCGCCGGGAGAGTGGTCGTAAGTAACTGAAATCCGTCTGTCTATCATTTTAATTTATTTAGTAACATGTTCGTAACATTTGCTATATTTTGCAGGCGGAGTTTCTTTCTTCATATTGGCGTTTCAAGTTCAATATTGTGACAAAGGTGAAGTTGAATAATAGATTGAATCGGAACCAGAAGGCCGGCAGCTTGGATTGCGGGGTTCATGCGGCGTTGACGGTGGAGACGATTATGGTTGACACGCCAGAATTTAATGAATATCAAATGCAGTTGGATATTTCAGCATATCGCTCCACTATGGCTGCACGGATATTGCGTGACCAGCATAGTTGTATGCTCCAATTGTAGGTGCCTAGGTGGTTCTGGACATTTTTGTACATTTTACACATGTTGAAGTCTTTATGGATGTTAGTTTGTAGGGTTAGTAGAATAAAATTTCTTTCATTGTTGAATAAATATTGTGTGGGTGAAACGCAACGTGATGGGTGATTTGACAGGTGACTGAGAAACCAGTTTTGACCCAATGCTCATAATCGTTAAATTATTATTGGTACGACTTAATAATGGCAGGTGACCAACCCTAGATTGGCATACGACCCGCTCATCCGCGCTTGAGACCCGATTGTCAGCGCCAATGCAATATGCGCGGGTCCCATGTTTTTACGTGCGGGTCCCCTGTTATCACGTTATGGTCCCTAGATCAAAAAGCACCGGTCCCATGTGTATATGCGCGCACGAACCTTACCTTACCTCATGTGCGGGTCCCCTGTTATCACGTTATGGTCCCCAGATCAAAACGCCCCGGTCCCTTGTGTATATGCGTAGGGACCTTACCTTACCTTACGTGCGGGTCCCGTGTTTCAGCAGCTTTGGTCCCCAGATCGAAAAGCCCCAGTCCCTTGTGTATCTCACGGACCCTACCTTACCTTACTTGCGTCACCCTTGATTTTAATAAAATAGAAATAGAATAACAAATTAATTAAAAACAACGCGTGAATGTATTAAAAGCTGCGCGAGGATTTTGCGACTCCGAGCACTCATTCGACCAAGCAAGCTCACCAAATTATTCTTCTTCTACAGATGATAATCATGACGAGCACGAGCATTTTTTTTCCAAGTCGATGGTCAGTGATAATTCGCGAGGACAATATGTCAAACTGGGTTCCCGATCCAAGTTGCTGGTGGCATTCTATCTTGGTAGACGACGGTTCATGCACGTTAGTGGATCTCACTAACGAGATATTGAATGCACTGTCGTTACGCAACGACAATGCCAAAGTTAGGATAAGCTACATGCCTTGCATAGACTACAATTATGTGCGTACATCGAGAACGATTACGGCGTACGTGCGTACCTTGGTTATGCTTGTCCACGATCAAGACCACCTCTTCACGTGCAACTTGAGTTATTCGTCATTGCTGCACCGCCACCTCAACCTCATGATAATGATTTGTCGGGTTTCGACATCGGCCTTATAGCGAAGTGCGATACAAACGCAGAAATCCAACCATTTGAGGGTTTTCTCAGCACATCTTACAACCCTCCTTACCAAAGTAATGAAAGCAGTGGCTATTTCGGCAATTACGACGCATGTGTCAGAGGCTTTACGTACATGAGGAAAGTCATTTCTATCGACGCGACTTTTTTGAAGGGGAAGTATAAGGGTGTCCTGATGATTGCCACTGCCCAAGACGGCGACTACAATCAATATCCTGTAGCATGGGGTCTTGCTAACGGGGGGAGGGAACGGAGTCATGGACGTGGTTTCTCTCGAGATTGCGACGTTTTGTCGCGGATAGCGATGATCTTGTAATAATTTCTGATCGGAACAACGGAATCAAGAATGCAGTCCCGATAGTTTTCCCGAACGCGTTTCAAGGTTTCTGTGCGTGGCACCTTCAACAAAACGTAAAGACAAAAATGAAGAAGAAAGGTGCTTGCCCGATTTTTTGGCGTGTCGTGACTGCCTACACAAAGAGCGAGTCCGACATTGCTTTTAAGCAGCTTGAAGCAAAGTACAAGGACGTGGCAAAGTATGTTGACGAAGTTCCGAAGGAAACGTGGAGGCGAGCATATTGCTCTAGATCAAGATACAACATAATGACGACCAATGGATCGGAGTCTATAAATGCGGCTCTACGTAAGTACAGAGAGCTTCCAATTATTGGACTGTTGGACTCGATTCATCGACTAACGTCGTCATGGTTCAGCAAGCATCGGCAATCTGCGGAGGCTTCAATTGCCATCGAGATGACTAGGTTTACGCCGAAGGTGGAGTCGATCATACGAGAGCGTTTCGCCGAGTCGCAAAAATTTCATGCGTCGGAAGTCAGGCATCTAACATATAACGTGTTCGGGCAGCATGTGAACGAGGTGGTCGATTTGGGGCTGCGCAAATGCACGTGCATGATGTTTGACATCGATCGTATCCCGTGTCCACATGTGATTGCAGCTTGTGGCTGCGCCCAAGTTTCAGTGTATTCATTAGTGCACGATTATATACCTTGGAGATCTGGTGGTTGGCATACGAAGGTACTATACGGCCGGTCACGGATCGCATTGAAAGTAGTATGGACATATTGCCGCCGCTTGTTGGTTCACAACGTGGACGACCCCAGAAAAATAGATTTCCTTCGGTTGGTGAATTTGGTAGGAGATAAGGTTGTAGTGTTTGCGCATATGTATTACGTACGTTTATACGTTGCAATTTGTGTTCGGTTATGTTAGGTTTTGATACATGTGCGTCTGCTTTCTGTGTTGTGTTGACATGTTATGCTTCGTTTACGTAACACATTTTAGAAATGGGTAATTCTATTCACACCCCCTATTTACTAAATACACCCCCACTAAAATAAATACTACTAAATATAGTATGTGTTCAAGTTTAATTAATTCTTTTTTTTCTCTCATATTATTGCATTCAATTCATAGAGAAATTTTAACGTAACCAATTACTACCTTATTTCAACCAATAATATTATAACTTCTAATAATCATATAATTTTGTATTAGAATTCAGCTGAATAGATAAGTATGGGTTATATTTTTTTTATATGAATTATATTTATACTAACTATAATATTAAAACATTATATTATTTATCTATAAGATTAAATCGTATTTTTTATTCAATAGGGGGTGTGAATAGTAGCCCCCTTTAGAAAATTACGGTACGAATATGGAAATAGAAAACCCTTATGCACAGATGCGCAGGGGTCCGCATCGCATATGCAGCGAAGCCCGCACGGATGCGCATGAAACCCCTGCGCATCTTTGCGGTTCCCGCGGGGTCTCCTGCCCATAACCTGAAGGTCCCCTGAGATTAAGGTTTGGATCCCATGATAGTAATGCGGGGGTCCCATGAGTCTTGCGCGCAGGGAGGGCGCGTTACGAGCATGGGACCCAAACCTTAAAGGCAGGGGACCTGCCGATTACCACACGTTATCTGCACATTAGGGTTAGTGATGTTCGCTTATTGAGTGGGACCAATAATTGCTCAATTATTGATCAAAAGTGACATGTCAGAGCAGTGTCTCTATTTATTGGTCAAAAGTGACATGTAAGAGCAGTGTTACTATACAGTATGTACAGGACAGATGGCTTGACATTTTATTCCCGATTTGCTTGAAATGTTGTGAAAATCTAATATATTATTAAATTCCTTAATAAGATAAAAATTAATAAAAAATTAAGTGTGCGTAAAAAAAATAAAATAAAATAACCACTCGATTAACAATATCTAACTCCAAGTTTAGAAAAAAGAAATATATTTTACAACATGTATTTCCAGTCGTACGATCACTGACGTGAATCTAGTAAGAGAGCACACCGAGAAAACATACTCATGTTTGTGATTTATGTAGGCTGTAACAATCTTATAAACTGAACGTAATTCTCGTGATTACCTCCAATTTTTTTGTTCTGTGCTATTTTATGATGACTTTATATTGTAGTCTACGATAAACAAAGTATAAATACGCTCAATTAATCGCTTACTTCCATGAATTAACATTGCAAAAATCACACATGAACATAGGGGACCCACATTTTTTGGACAGCGGACCCACTCTTCAAAACAGGGGACCCGCGCATATTGCATAGTCCCCCCACTGAATGTTCGGGTCGGACGTGGTCCCGTCAAAATTGTCCGCATGTCATTGCCGGGTCCCGACCAGTCCCTTCGAAATGTCGCTTGATTTAAGCAGAAGACCCGCGCGTAAAGGTCAAGGGACCTGTGCGTTATAAGCATGGGTCCAGCGCCTGTATTCAGGGGACCCGCTCAGGGAGCGTTCATATGTAACACGGAAAGGTTAATAGGAAGAAAGTTAAGTTATATCAAATCACTGCCATTCGCGTTATATTTATGTCAACTCACACATCACTCTCACTGACAAAAAGTTGGAAAACACTAACAAAATCACCTCTCACAATTTCTAAACCCTAAATTGATATCAAACACACGTAAAGTTAATACTTCTATCAAACAACTAAAATTAAAATTAAACAGAGATCACAAACAACACATGAACATTTATTCAACAACAGAAGAAAACTAGAAAGATGTCAAATCACTTAAAATTCAGTTCTTTTTATTTTTACGTCTGAAAACACAGAAAAACACAATCTTTCACAATTCTAAACCCTAAATTCATATCCAACACACGTAAAGTTAGTATCAACAACTAAAATTGAACTTCTACAGAGAATTCCTCAACACATGAAATTTATACTGAACACGGGAAATGTTAATCAACAAACAAAATTACTAAAAACTGTCCCAATCTTTATTCAAAATAGAACATGCGAGGTATCTTCTAAACTCCTTCATATGAGTTTGATTGAGCCGGATGACGTCGTCCTTCTTCATCATAAGCGACATTGCCGCCCGCAACATCGCCACGCCAGCTTCTCCCCTGAAAATCATATCCAACATGACACTTATTTTTCAACACTGACGACCGATAAATAAAACGCAACATTCATGAAAACTACTCATTTTATCTTCTGAACTCGCGAACCAACCAGCTGGCCAGCTCTTGCCCTTGTTAGGCATGCGTTTTATCAGTCCCGGCTCCTTGAAAATAGCCGGGATTATGATCCTAAGTTTGTTGACGTCGTCGGCGATAAGGCGCCACTCGAAGCCACCAGGCGCATCGGAGTCGAAAATCGTGAACTCCTTTTTTGATACGTTAACAACGAACAACGCCCATCGGTCTCGCGTACGCATGGGGATGGCAAGTTGCCTCGCTAGATCCCACGACCTGCTCATCCAATATTCCTCTTCTCCCCGCGCGAACGGGAGCAATCTCTTGAAGCCTTTCCCATATGGCTTCTCGACTAGGTTTAGCACCCCTCGTTCATCGACGAGCTTCTTAAACCTAGTGGGCATGTACGCGACTGAACTCGCAACCGATTTGCTAACTTTCTGCAAGTTGACGATCCCAGCGAGGCATTCATCGACGTGCTGCAATAAAAGATAGACCGTTTTTCAACACATTTTGAGTAAAGGTGACGAAAGGTATTTGGTAATTCATACGTACCATCTCATCGAGTGGAAAACCCTCAGTTGCAAGGTTCAGGAGCCATTGAGGATCGTGTTGTTGTAGCTTTCCGTCGATTTTGGCGTCGGATCTGCATGAGCATCAAAAGAGTACTCTCGACTTGTGGCCAGAGTTTGGTCGCCTTGTACTGGATATGCCGCTCGAATGCTCAGCTTTGACTATATTCGTCGAGGGGAAATTGGTGAACGGCGTCGTGTGGTACCAAGATGGCTTCTTCGTCCGCTCAGGGGTCTTCTCTCTCACGACGCATTTTCCTTTGTCGCGCGCTTGGTCAGAAGCCGAAGCCTCGGCTTGCGTCTCCAACTCATCGTCGTCCTCTGAAGGCTGCGTCTCGACCTGAGCGTCCTCCTCCTGAACATCGGAGTGCGTCTCCAACTGATTGTCGAAGCGTGAAGTCTCGGCATGCGTCTCGACCTGAGCGTCCTCCTCATGAACATCGGTGTGCGTCTCGACCTCCCAATGCGCGACCTCATGAACCCCAAGACCATAAGCGCCTATCCATGACAATGGGACCACCTCTTCTCTTCTCTCCTCCTCTTCGCCGGTCCATTCCGGTTGGACATAGTCTCCGTAACGGGAATCCGCCCATTCCGACGGACTGTGACCATCACATGCCTCCTGGCTCAGACAGCCATCCGGTCCCATGTACGATGTGTTCCATCTCTCATCGTAATCTATACAAGAAAATCCAAAAATAACTAGATATTATTTTTCACGTCCTTAAGTATAAAAACTTACCGTAACCACGTTCGGCGTGTGTATCGTGCGATACACCTCTAAAATCGCTTGTTTCGACATCTACATCGTAAATAGTAACTTTTCAGTAATCTACACAGCTAATTAAAAAATTAATTATAAAAAACTTACTATAACGAGGTTCGGTAGGCGGAGTGCGCGATCCAAACCCAAATCTGCTCGCAAGGGACTGAACCGAGTTCCCCAACTCCCTGAGGCTGTCGCCCCACGATCGCATTTGGCTCCAATGTTCCTCGTACACATCCCACCTTCTCTCGTCCGTCGACCAACGTCGACCCTCATCCTCTCGTAACTGTTGGAATTGCGTGTCAAGTGCGTGGAATCGCCCAAACATGTTGGTGAAGTTTTGATCCACACGACTCGACCAGTCCTCGAAGCGGGCCTCCGAGGCGAAACCATGTCCACTCGATGGCGCCGCCCCTGGAGTTGCATGAAAGCCGTGCTCGTGCGACTGTTCGGGGATGTCATCGTCGCGACGGCTGTGCTCGATCTGGTGGACTACCTCAGCTTCGACATTCTGCCAGTTGTGGCCCTCGCCGCGATGGCGGTGTCCCCGGGAGCACCTAACCTCCACTCCTTGCAGGAGTAGAAAGGTCACACGATGGAATGACTCGTGTGGCGGCCCAACGTCCAAGAAGCTGTCCATGTAGTATGCCGTCTCCAGCTCAGCTGACGGCACTATCAACCCTAGTACATGGTCGGACGTGTCAGCGGCTCCTGCGACCCCACTCCTTCGTCCGCCACCTGAGCATGCGTGGCGTGAAATCTTCTTCTTTCTGCACCGCATAGGCGTCTGCAACGCCCGAGATGCACTCATAAGCTAGTACCTGAATACAAATAACACAAAAAATATTAGCAATTTACTTATATGTAAAAACAAGGTATGCAAAGAAGCTTAATAATAAATCACCTGAAGTGGTTGTACGAACCCACTTATCAGCCACTCCCGTGCGTTCTCTCGTAGATTTTACTTAACAGCGCGTAGGACCTCCTTGAAAGCCTCGCTGCCCCAAGGATACTGCGAGAAAGCGTGCCGGTCTTCAGCGAGGTAAAGGACCCAGGAACTGACGACGGTGTCCTTCTTGGACCTTCGAGGCAGCAACACTTGCAGAGAATAGTTGGACTTGCAGAGAAACGATTTGCAGGGCGTTTTGTGTGCAGGAGAAAACGATTGAATTGAATTGAAAGTTAAAGTGGTGGTTTTGAAATGCTTTTTTACTTTTACTGTTCCATCACGGCTCAGTTACTTGCAGTTAAACCTGAAAACCCTTTAATGTAATACCCCTTTATGTTGATTACATAACTAACCTAATTAAATTAAATACCATAGCACTATCTATATTTTTTACGGAACTAAATATTATATTATAAAACATAGTTAATTTAAAATACAGTACTAATTATATTGTCAAGGTCAAGTACATCAATAATAGCATATCTTGATAAAATTATTAAATAATTTATTCTACCCTTCTCGCCCTTCTCCACCAATCGGAGCTTGGTCGACATCCTTCTGCACGGCGTCGTTTCGGACAACCTCGATCCAACCTGGGCCTTGGATCACTTCGCTCTCAGCCTCGTCGTCGTCGTTTCGGACAGCCTTGGGTGCTTGTCCTTCGATAACTTCGCTCATAACATTGTCGTCGTCGACCTCGAGAGCATCGTCGTCGCCGTTTAGGAATATGTCGATCTCGGCCACGATCCACACCCTCCTTTGGGAGAGGTCGACGCCGAGGTCGGCCTCCAGCCAGCGGCGGACGGCGGCGGCCGTGGTAGTCCAGGGGTCCGAGTGACGGACGATTTCATGGAGGCGGGCGACTATTTGGGCGTCCGTCAGCATTCTTCCTATTTTGTTTCTGGGATTATTTTTTAAAAAAATGTTAGATGATGTGTGTTTGATAAATCCAAGCCTTATATAGCTTGCAAAACGCCGTAAGAGCTTCCCAAAACCCTAACATATAGCGCGGGACCAAGCTCTAGTACACGGGACCCAAGCTCTAGTGCGCGGGACCCAAGCTCTTGTGCACGGGACCCAAGCTCCTGTGTGCAGGACCCAAGCTCTTATGCACGGGTCTCATGATCTAATGGGCCGGCACTAATGTGCGGGGACCATGCACTGATGCGCGGGTCCCGTGAGTTTATGTGCGGGTTCCTTGAATTTAAGTGCGGGTCCCGTGAATTTATTCGCCGCACTAATGTGGGGTCCCATGATGTAACGCGCGGGTTGCCTGCATTCAAGCAGGGTCCCCGGATCAACTGAAAGTAAAAACAATGAACATGTTCGGCCTTCCAAACAGGAATTTCGAAGCTTTGAGAACCCATTGGAACGGTTTAGGACTGAGAGTTACAAATTTAGATGGTTATATTCAAAATACGACCCGAAAAAATACTTACAATGAAGCGTGAGGTTCGAATCTTTCGTTCGCCGAGGACTTTCCAGTGTTCCTTCGCCTGTGAAGAAGTTGATACGAGGTCGGGGAATTTTTCTTAAGGACGATGATGAAGAAGAAGAATAATAATTAGGTGAGGTGGAATGAATGCTTTCTGCCGCAAAATGGACGTGCAGCTTTTAATTCATTTTAGGTGTTGTTGTATTATATTTTTGTTTTTCTTATTTTTTTATTAATATTAAGGGATTAGAAGAAGATGATTATGTGTTAATTAAAAAGAGGGCTAGTGAACAAAAAAATAAGTCAAGAGTGCTATTTTTTTAAACTTGACCACGTCAAAGGCTATTTTTTAAAAAGACCCTTAATTTTCTCAACTAGGTGTTCTATATCCTCTTCTATCGCTTCTTGCCCTTTTCAGCTATCATGTCTCGTATAGCTTTCGCTATTCGTCAGTCATAGCCTGAAGAGCCTCCAACACCTCTACATAAGTGATCACCCTCTTGGTTTGGTTGATCTGCCATCAGGCAGGCGAGTTCTTTCTCACTTTAACATTCGTGCAACTCTTCTTCAGAGCTCGATTCCTCTGAATCTGTGTCGTCCCATCTGCGGGTATTCTTTTCAGCTATAAGGATGTGTGACTTTCTCTTGATTTTGAATTTGTTTGCCTCCTTTGATCTTTCCTTCTTTTTAGGGCAATCAGCAATATAGTGTCAGGTCCTGCCACAGTTGAAGCATGTGTTAGAATCTTCGTCGTTCCCACCATGCTTACCTCGTAGTGTTTTGTTCGGAGTTTTCTTCATGAACTTTCCGAACTTCATGATGAAGAGAGCCATAGCTTCTTCATTCAATTCGTCGACAGTCTTGGAAGGCTCTGCTACTGCTAGTGCCTTGACTGGTTGAACCGGTATCACCTCCTCCAATCTTGTCTGAAGCTCAAACTCGTAAGCTTTTATATCTACAAAAAGATCATGCAGCATTAGTTTGCTTAAATATTTCGATTTGTGTGGCCATTGTTTTTACATCCCATTCTCATGGGAGTGCTTTCATGGCCTTAATTGCCATATCCTTGTTTTCCATTTGTCTCCCAAGTGCTGAGAGATCGTTGACAATGGAGAAAAAGCGCTCCTCAAAGTCAGCCATAGTTTCTCCTGGCTTCATTCTGATGGTGTTGTATTTTTGAATGGCAACGACGAGCTTATTTTCCCTCGTTTGGTCATTGCCTTCGCAGATTTGGCAGAGCTTGGCTCATACGTCCTTTGCGGTTTTACATGTCATGACCTGCCTATATATTCCCACGTCTAGTCTTTTGAACAGGGTGTCTTTTGCAATGTTGCCAAGATTCACCTTCTTTCTTTCTGCAGTTGTTAGTTCATGTCTTTCCATTGGAATTCTTTTGGCTCATCAATATGCACCGTATGCCGTACCTTACCTTTGTAAACACGAATGGACCTGTGGTTATCACATCTATCATCTCGTCGTCTTGCGCACAGAGATGAGTCATTATCCTTATCATCCATTCAAGGAAATTTCCCCTGCTAAACATAGGAAGCTTGTTTGAGTAAGTCATGATTTGTAATAAAAAAAACATCAAGCAACCCTGTCAGGAATCGAAACCTCATTTCATGATTTCACGCAATTACATGAATATATGCATTCATATAAGTAATGTCACAATATATGTATAGATAATAATAATATTGATTAAAGTATTTTAAGTTGGTATCGAAAATAAAAAGTTGAAATAAATAAATATGTATTTAAGATAAAAAAAATTGTCAAATAAGAGTACTGGTCGAAGTTAGATTTACGAAGGGAAAGGAATAAGGCGAGGAATAGAAATTCAAAATAAGGACTTGTGAAAATTTAAGTTTTCGCATGGTAATGTTTCGAGAAAAATAATTCTCGATGGAGAAGTTTTCGCTAGTTAGAAGTTTTGAAGTCTTACAGCGAAAACTTAGATAAGGTAAAACCATTTAATAATAAATAACATGTATTAGATAGAGTTATGATAAGTATTGATAGAATGTCGATGTCACTTAGTTATTAACACACGCAAACCTAGGATAAGAAGGAAGGAAACTAATTCATAGTATTTCATAACTTACGAAGACCAAGAACAGAGAAAACAAGAACTTGGACAATGATCGAATTAAGCTAAAGAAGATAAAGGTACAGGAAGTCATCGTGATTATCAAGAGAGAATAAAGATCATTGGTGGAAAACTATTTTAGTGAGAAGAAGTTTTCGATAGAGACAAGTAAATATAGTTTTCGATAGATAGAAGTTTTTTTTCTAGTAATCAAAGTTTTCGATGTTTCTAATCTACGATGCCATAAACTCATTTTGTTTAAACTCACGTGTCCTAATCTACCATGCCATAAATTAGACAACTCAACCAAGTAAGAATAACTGGCTTTATTATTATCGGCGATCTTTGCATTTTACAGGCATTACAGATAACTTAAAAAGGCCCTTCTCGAGGTAACCTTTGCCAATAAAATGACAATTCTTGGTCAGTACATATTTTCCAGCTTCAAACACTTGCCTAAATCCATCGTTACTAAGCAGAGCGCCGGACACCAGATTCTTGCGGATGTCTGGGACATGCAGCACGTCCACAAGCGTCACTTCCTTGCCTGAAGTCATCTTCAGCACCATCCGTCCCAATCCTACGATGTTGGACGTCGCTGCGTTCCCCATATAGAGCATCCTACCCGAAACAGGCGTGTAGATGGAGAACATTTCTTTGTCGGAACAGATGTGGCGTGTTGCTCCGCTGTCGATGTACCAGTAGTTCGGATTTTCCACGACGTTTGCCTCGTACACGACTGCAGTCAGGTCTAGCTCCGACGTGTCTGTCACCAGATGCTTCTCTTCAGTGTGATGCACCCGAGTCTTATTAACTCTCTTCTTCTTATGACAATCCTTGGCCATATGCCCAGGTTTATCGCAGTTATAGCAGTTGCCTTTAATCCTTTTCGGATTCAGGTCTTGTTTCTTTAGCGGCATACCTGGCCTTTTACGCTTATTGCCATAGCTCGGCTCGGCCAAGTTGGCTCCGGCCTCCATATTGCCCCTCTTGTTCTTAGCTTCGCTCTTTCGGTTATCTTCCTCGATCCGAAGCCGCACAATCAGGTCCTCAAGCCCCATCTCTTTTCGTTTGTGCTTGAGGTAATTCTTGAAATCATTCCACAAAGGCGGCAGCTTCTCGATAATCGCAGCTACTTGGAAGGTTTCGCTGATCTGCATATTTCAGCATGAATATCGTGAATAATCAGCTGCAGATCACGGACTTGGTCCAACACCAGCTTAGAGTTGGTCATCTTATAATCCAGGAATTTGCCGACGATGAACTTCTTCAGTCCGACATCGTCGGTCTTATACTTCCTGTCCAACGAACCCCACAACTCTTTCGCAGTCGGAGCCACTATATAGACGTTGTATAGATAGTCGTCTAGGGCGTTCAGAATATAGTTGCGGCACATGAAATCATTATGATTCTATGCATCTAATGCAGCCTTTTCTTGCTCAGATTGAGCGACACGAGCAGTATAGTCCGCGTCGTTAGGGTTTTCACCCTCAGCTGGTGGGGCGACTTCTGTCACCGTAGGAGCGAGCTCCTTCAGAAACCGGACAAGGTGGAGCGTCGTCAGGTAGAACATCATCTTTTGCTGCCAACGTTTGAACTCCGTCACGTTGAACTTGGCAAGACGTTCGACCTGGCTGCTGGCAGGGATAGTTGGTGCGTTGGTTGCCATCGATAAGATCATGAACACAATTTCATCTTACGATTGTTGTTTCTTCGGTATCGGTCTGGTCGGCAGAAGTATAATGAAATGGTTTCTTGTGACTCTTCGGTCGGGGCAGATGAATGTAAGATTGTTGATTAGATGGAGTGTCTTCAACTGCAAGTGCAGTTCGCGAGTACCCAGAATCGGGCCTGAGCCGGGTCTTGGGCTGTCGGTCTATCGGGTCGGGCCTGTCGGTGGGTTTCGGGCCGTCGGTGGTCTGATAGAGCGGGCTTGTCGGTTGGTCAAACGGGCTGTCAAATTGACCGACAGTCCCAAAGTTTCAAAGTGTCTCGTTCAGGCCTCTGAAAAATAACAGAAGCAGTCCAGCAAGTTCCTGAATTTGCGATTAAGCCCCTGCAACATGAAATCTATAAATAGACCCCCAAATGAGTTGGAAATTCATTCACTTCAACCCGCACAAATTACATCATTCACTCCCAACTCCCTAAAATCCCGAAGCAAGAAAAACTCGAGTTTCGAGTACGGTTTGCCGGGAAAATTCGAATTGTTGTGCTACGATTTCGAATTTAGAAGTCGTTGTATCTTGGAGACGATCGCTGCTAATCGAAAGCACAGAATATCGAGGCGATTCGTCTTACGGAGAGTGTGTACAACACAAGCCTCGACTACGTCTACAGTCATGGATAATCTAGACAAACTCAAGGTCGAATTGTTCATCTTCTGGTGTATACTAGTGCTCGCATTTGCAGCTATCATATTCTGGGTACTCGCGAACTGCACTTGCGGTTGAAGACACTCCATCTAATCAACAATCCTACATTCATCTGCCCCGACCGAAGAGTCACAAGAAACCATTTCATTATACTGCTGCCGACCAGACCGATACCGAAGAAACAACAATTTTTTTTTAAATTTTATTTTATTTGGGCTGGCTTTACTAATTAATTTCTCATTCACCCGGTGTCGATTTTGAGCAAATTAATATTCGTTAGATTCGTCTCGAAACGTAGATTCGTATTCTTTCAACGATTTCTCATTTCGACGACCGACATCTTCTCGATTTAATTAAATCGTTTCAGCTCTTCTCTTAGTGGGCCAATTACCCACACTTGAGCCAAGGTCCATTGGGCTTAAAACCCAACACATAGTTTGGCAGTTTTAAATATCCTAGTTTGATAGATAGTTTGGGTGTATGATAATTTAAGTACAAGAATTTCGAGGCTATGAAGATGTTTTCTACATTCAAATGGAAGCTTCATTAAAGACTAAAGATTTTAGTGTACTTAAATGGGAAAAGGGTTATTGATACATGATAGGGTTTTCGACAAGATCATAAAGTTCTCTGTATTCTACTTTAATATACAAAGTTTTTGGTATTTAATCATTTGACTAGATTTTCGGTAAGGATTGAAAGTTTAAAGGAAGTTTTCGGTATTATACAGATTATTGGAATTTAATAAGTTTCGATATTTTTAGGATTTTCTGATACGATATAAGTTAGGGTTTTCAGTAATATTTTCAATACAGTATAGTTACTAGATTTCAATACGGATTTCGACATCGACTAAAATGTACCATCTTAATCTGAAAGTTTAATATATTATAAGTAATAAACAGAAAGGTAAAGGGTACGAATAGGAATGAACATGCATAATAAGGCATGCATATCACGGCACATGCATCATATTGGGGATCTCATATTTGCCAAAACATAATATTTCTATAGGTCAGATCCCGATAAAGGTAAGGACAAGGTCGAATAAGCGAACGGGATTATAAGCATATCTTGTGAGATGCAACATATGTTCTGTTTCTATATGTTTTATGTGCTTATGCTTTATATGAATTTGTTGAATTATAATTCTATGATCTACGTGTTGTATGGATTGACTGGGCTTATGTGCCGCAATGTGTTTTATGTGACAAAGGTGAGTTCATATATTTATGCGATGTCTGCGATAAGGATATGGGCATAGCATTTGCATACACGTAATAATGAACAGAGAAACCGTTATGACTGCTATGACTACGGATGGTATGATACGGATGCTACGGCATACTTCCCTACAAATCAGGGAAAATCTGTGGTTACGTCCCTACAAATCGGGGGATGACA
Organism: Craterostigma plantagineum; assembly: GCA_027422505.1. Taxonomy (NCBI): domain Eukaryota; kingdom Viridiplantae; phylum Streptophyta; class Magnoliopsida; order Lamiales; family Linderniaceae; genus Craterostigma; species Craterostigma plantagineum. Next base: position 310,905 of record JAPQWV010000630.1, read on the forward strand.
GAGTCCTGTACAGGCACACATGTGTTCCTACAAATAGGGGAATTATAGAATGGTTACAGAGTCCCATGCATGGGCGCCGACGGGCCTACGGTACGAGTCTAGCCAGTCTATAACGGGAGTATCAAAGAAAAATGATCATATAGAATTGCATTGATTTATAAGTCATACGAATGGTTATATGGACTATGGTTATGTGACAGAATTTATGTTTGAATACGTGACGGTTATGTGAAAGACCATATGATTGAAAGGATTTTAGGCTTTTGATCTACAGAGCTAATATGGACAATGGTATGTGATGAATATATAGAATGGCAAATGATCTACGGATCTTATGGATATGGCTATATCAACGCGGGTTACATGATGGGTATATGCATAGGATGTAACGATAATTACGGAAAACAAATTAATTTATGATTACAGTTTCAATTATTATATGTTTATGGAATAACTTGTTGCGATGGTACTCTGAATAGTTGTTTCACAGTGATGTAGATATCTAACAGGCGACTTAAAATGCATCTACATACGAAAGCATGGATTCAAGGTTGGCCGGCTACATTCTCATCATACTCCCCAAAGTTTATAGTTTTCATATAGTTTAAGGAACAATTAGCATGCTATACGTATATGTACATTATGTGTGAAAGTGAATAGACTGATGTACGCCCCCGTCTATGTTCAAAAGGAATGGTTATGAAAGGGAAAGAAAAACGAAAAAAAGTTACGGGAAAATGCTAAAGATTCGGCCACCACAAGATTCCTAACCGAACGCAAACGAATTAAAAACAGCAGAAAAACGGAAAAAAAATGAGTTACGTGGTTCGACTCCCTTTTGATTCTACGTCCACGACCAATAGAAACCCTTTTATTGATAAACGCTCAAAGAGATTACAAGCTCTCAAACTTTCTCTCTCAACTCTCTGTTTACAAGTTAGCCTAATTCTCACCTATATAAAAGATACAAAGCCTCGAAACTTCCTACTCGAGCACTGATAAACTGAAAACAGAATACAGCTTCAGAAATTATTTTAACTGCCTTCAGTATCAACGTTCTTTTACCATTTGTTGTTTTGAACTTGATAAAAGCGTTTAACACTTCTATAAGTGAATAAACACCTTTCAACTTGAGCCATTCGATTATTTGAACACTTCATCCAACGGTCCTGAATGATCTAACTAATAATTCAAATATCAGTTGCAACCTCAGAAGCTCAAGAACAGAAAAGGCTCAATCAGTTTAAACCATGCAAAGTTGAGCTCTTTATCTTCATTGTCTAATGTACCAATTGTTGGCTCACAGATTTCCTAATAGAAAAAATGTTATAGCTGCGCAAATACGGTAAAAAGGGAACGGGGTGGTACAAACCCGCTCTAATACCACTTGTTAGGATCAGTTGCGTGTCTAGAGGGGGATGAATAAACACTCTCTTTTTTGGTTCTTAAACGGTTAAGGTAGATATCGGTGCTTGATATTTGTGTATGGAACTTATGCGGAAGTAGAACGGTCGGTTTTGAACCAAGACCGGATGGAAGATGTAATTTGTGTGTGTGTATTTGCAAGGGACACAAATTTGTTTCTGGAAGTTCGGAGCCAAAACTCTCCTACGGCTCCCCTTGTTCCCCGCAAGGAAGGCACCACTAGAAGACTCAGTTTTACAACCCCTGTTGCGCAACCTCCTTAGCTAGACTAACACAGTACAACTCACACAGCTATAGTCAGCTAACTAAACTCCTAGACACCACTTAGACAGCTTTTTACAGTACGTACTTTCAATAGCTTTTTACAGTTCCTTGAGAACAAATCTCACTCATTAACCAGTCTAAATGCAGTGAGGACAACACCTAAATAATATTTGCTTAATCGCTTGTGAACTTGAGCTTTCTCTCTCGATACTTGATTTCAAAGATGGTGAGGTAAGTTTCTTCATCTTGCCTCTCTCCTTTCTATAGTTGGCCTTGAAAGCTGTTGTGAGATTGCTCTTTGTATCGGACAGTGCTTTTAATATCTTTTCTTAAAATGGATCTGTTCGGTCTTTGCAGCTGTCGCCTTTTGCGGTTTGCTTTACTCCTTATTTGGCTTAGTTTGACTTCAATTTGGCTCTTGTTGTCAGCCTTGAATTAATTGCTTGTCAGAAGCCTTCAACTTGTCTCACTTCAAATGTATTTGAATCTTAGTCCTACGTGGCGCATCAGATATCTGCATTCCGGTCTGCATGGCCTTCTGGTAGCAGTCTTGATCAAGTTACTGGATATGTTTGGCGGACTACTGACTGGTATCCGGTTTCACCTATGTCTAACCGGTGTATTCAATTAAGTTAAGTTCAATCAGCAAAACTAGTAATCTGAATTCTTTAAATTGTAGATAGTATTTACTATGTATCTTAAAGATGGACATGTCTACTTAATTGTAGATAGTATTTACTATTTATTATACAACATGCAACATGCAACATGTAACATGCATGCTATATACCGTATTGTGTACGTACGTACGCCTCTATATCGAATTAATATTATTAACTAGACTAGTTTCCATTTTCTTTCAAAAGGAGCACATTAAGAAAGTCAACTTAATCATCAATCTTTGAATTGGCTAATTCAAGTTTAGTTTTGGACGAAATTTGTGGGCCGTTCAAAGAGTATGGGTTTTTGGACCATTTATTTGGACCAACAACGAAGTACTCGTTACTAGAATTGGATTATTTGGCTCACTTGAAGATAGCTTGGCTAGTAAAAATAGACTTTAATGCCATTTTGAAATTATGATCATGTCTTCTTATATATGTTGTTGAGGTTATTTTTGTTGTCCCACATAAAAGAAATAACGTCACATGATTCATCAAATAAAATCAAACAGGTCTCTCACATAATCAATTTATTTACGATGCAATTTTCAGTTTAACTTACGTGGAATGAGATGTGTGTTTAACTTTTACGTGACGTTCACCGATTCACTAATTTGTTCAAAATATAATTTCAAATTGCGAGACATGGGATATTTGTTCATTTAGGTATATCTTATTTGTATGAGGAGAACTTTGAATAAACTTGTATGTCTATGTCCATACAATAGTAGCTATATCGTGTAAAAATATGACTTGCATCTAAATCAAATGTTAGGTTTATCACGCTAATCGAGGCGTAAATATCATTCACAATCTTGCATATAATTTCTTTATCATTAGTTATGCTCTAAATTAATCTTCGTCAAGCTATGTCTTATTTTATGCTTAAAGACAAATAATATCGTCAAAGCGATGCGCTGGGATGTGACGGCTGAATGAAAGAGGGAGTTTCTCTAACTTTTGTCTGTTCATATCTTTTGTCTTCCCTTCAGTTTGTGCCCTGTTCTTTTCTTTGTTGTGTCCTTGCAGGTTGCCTTGGGCGGGAGGGGGCTGTTGGTACTACATCTGGTGCCAGGAACCCGTTGATTGAAGAGTGGTTGTAGACGCCTAACTCTGCCTTTCTTCTGTTGTGTTTTTTTCTCTTTTTGGTTTGAGTCTCGTTGGGACCTTGTGAGTTGTTTGGGCTGTTCTTTTTTTTTTGGCTTGGTTTTGTGCTGTCTGGTCGGTAGAATGATACCGCTGTAACTTTACTCCTGTTTTCTTTCTTTCTTTTAGTGAAAATTCCCAAAAAAAAAAAAAAAAGACAAATAATATAATGCTTGTGAACCAAAACAAATAACCAGCAAACACAAGGGACAGATGGACAAGAAAATGTGACTTAATCTTAAGCTTAATAGTAACTAGCAAGATTTGCACACTCATATGCGGGTGTTGTAATATACATATACTTGATACTTCATATTAATCTTATTTTAATTAAATATCTAATACTTAAATCTCTAGAAGTATATAAAACAGACAAAAATTGATCTAACATAAAGTAAAGGTACAATGAGTATTTTTTTGGTTCTCACATAATGTGGACACCTATTGGTGTGGCACCGATTCGTGTCATTTCAACACCCCACACCGACATCTAAGGTTATATCGTCTTAATTAACATCTGTCTAGGTGCCATTAATCGACATTTCGGATGCTGATGTGACATATTGATGCCTTACGTAATACATTTTACGTGTCAATGACAAAGGCCAATATGCCACACAACATTCGAATATCGATTAATCGCACCTAGACGGTGTTAATTAAGACGACATAACCTTAGATGTCGACGTGGGATGTTGAAATGGCACGAATCGATGTCATTCCAACAGGTGGTCACATAACGTGAACATAAAATTCCTCAATGTACTGTAGTATTAACTAGAAGGATACAATAGTAATGAATTATAAGTAATGAGTGGTTTTCTTTTAATTTAGAATGTATGAAAACACATCATCAAATAAAAAAGAAAAAATAAATACTACAATTTGTCACCAAAAATCTCCAATAAAATACTTGTTTTCATCCGACATGTGACTTATCCAAAAAAATGCAAATGAAACTTTAGCACCTAACATTTCTGGATCCGCCCCTAAGCACCTCAAATATATGTGGTCTATAGTAAAATAGAAGGATAAAATTGATATGTGGTGGTCGGTGGGTGGTTTTATTTTAATTTAATTGACAGACCAAATTTGACGGTTTATACTAGGCTTTGACGATTACTAAGAACTAATATGTGTAGCACACCTAATGTGTGTACAAATATGTTAAAGAAATTCTTTTCATATCATTAATAAAGTAATTTAAACAAAAAATTTTAACTTAGGGATAAATTTGTAATAAATAAAAATATTGTTTTACAATTAAAGGTAAAATTTTAAAATCAGTATTAAATTGACAGACCAAATTGATCAGTTTATAGCCACTAGGCCCTTTATATAATAGTATAGAAGTATAGATACAAATGAGAATCTAATTAGAAAAAAAAAAAAAAACTGCTATTTATTGCAATAATAATTATTTACAAATAACCACCGTCAATAATGTAATAAGCCATTAAATTTGCAGTTCAAAAACAGCAAATTAGATGGAATAGTGTTGACTTAAGAGTCAACACTAAAGATAAAACGGACCCATACACATCTCCGTCATTAAACTCTGCAACTCCCAACTCCACAACTAACGCCGTCAACATCTGCCGTCAGATTATTCAACGGCACCCTCATATTCCTGACGTCACCGATGGCAATAACCCCGCCGGCGTCGTCCCTGACGAACACCTTCCCAGCCGAGAAGGCGGCGGATACGCCCTCCGACGCCGCCTTAGAGCTCCACCAATCTCCCCAGATCGCCGGCGTCCGACGCCTCATCCTGCCGTCGTAGCCCCGCACGGAGAGAACGCCGCCGGCGCCCCTTCTGCAACGCGCCGCCGTGACAGAGACATCCCAGAAATCCTCCGCCGCCGTACCACGATCGCCGTCGACGCCGCCCCACGTCGAAACGACGTCGTTTGGATTATCGCAGTCGATCAAATCCAAGCTGTCCCAAAACCTCACAACGTCGTTCTTCGCACCACAAGCCACGCTGCTGCTTTGCAGTAATTTACCGTTTTGCCACTGCCCTTGCAGCAGCCACAGGCGCGTACCCTTCACGCGAAATTTATCCTCCTCCTCGTCGTCGACGTCTTCGTCATCATAGCCATCGTCGGATGACGTCACTGGCAATGAAGCTAGAGAAACGTCGTCGTCATCGTCTTCATCGTCAAAAAAAATCTGCTCGACTTTTTGCTGTAATAAAGAAGGTCTTAATACGCCGTGAAAATACACAAAGACGAGCCTTAGTTTCCTCACTAAGCTGCTGAAAGCTGCGTAAATGGCGAGCATTAAAGCACCCCATTTGCAAAAGCTGTAATAAAATTGAGATTTTGGGACGAAAGATTCGATTGAGAATAAAGGAGAGGCGAGGGAAGGGTTTTGCAGACATTTCATCCCTACTTGGAAATCTGTGATCATATTGATTTCTGTGATCTCCATTGTTGTGTATTTCTGGGATTTCTTTAGAGTGGTCGTCGTAATTGCTTCTTAGCTATTGATGCATAATAATGGATTTGGTGAGGGGAAGGGTATATATATTTATAGATGTATGGTTGATAGGAAAGGGATTATAGCAAGCTATGGACTTTTCTTACTCGTATTATTATTACGTTATGAACTATGATACGTGATTGTATATGAATGGCTTATAGGATAAAATAGTCTCTTTATGGTTTCTTTTCTTTTACGAATATTTTATTTTGGGCTTGTGGGCGGAAATATAATTGAGAAAATTTTCCCCTCGGAGAGAAAAATGAGAAATTCTCGTCCAAATTGAAAATTTACACCCTCTTCATAAGCTTAATTCTGGAGTAGGACGGTGGTTTTTTAATGAAATAATAGACGAGAAAAATTCCATGTTTGTGGGATTTACAAAGTCGAGTTAGACCATCTCCAACCGATAAACGCATTCTCAAACTCAAATGCAGTAACTTTTCTCCTATCGATCAACTCATTCTCAAACTCAATGGACTATTTTGTAATATTCAATCCCACATCAATTTCTATAAATTTCAATACTACCCACATATTTTACTATATATTATTACCAATATTATTTTTGTTCTGACTATTGCCAATGATTTATTATTCTAACGCTTAAAAATTTGCACAGCTTTTTCTTGATTGCTTTTGTCAAAGTTTTTCTGACTGTCGTCCTTCATCTTTTGTTATTCAGCTTTTTCTGACAAAACTATTCTGAGAGAAAGGAAAAAGGACTTTAATGCAAATCGCATAATAAATGTTATAAACGCAAAGATGCGTTTTTTGAGCTGAGAGAAATTAGGAATTGGATTTTGAGTTTGGATTTTGGTATTGGTTGGAGTAAATTTATAAATGTTTTTGGGTTTTGAGTTCGGTTGGAGATGCTCTTAGGATTTGAAAATAAAAAATAGGAAAACAAAAAAAAATGATTAGCAAACCTCTTCAAGAGATTTCCGAACTAGTGGTCCTTTTTTTTTTTTTTTTTTTAAGTTTTGAAAGAAGATGAAATGCTGACCACTAATATTTTCAAGACATTAATCTCTTGCGGGACACTATAAAAATATTTGCATTTAAAAATTCGAATAATCTCCGTTTTGAATAACTAAATATATCATGTTGTTCATTGGTTAGTAGAAAAGTTGTCAAAATGATTGCAACTTGCGAGGGTAATCGTCATCGTGGTATGCTTATTATGTAATTCCATCATTTTTAATCTTAGTTCTTAGTTTTTCGTCGTTCATATCTACAAGATATGTATTTTGTGCGCGTAAATTATTATGAATTTATTCCAAGGTCAAGATTTACCACGTGTGGACGAGTATTACCACATATATTATACCCTCTTGTTTGGTTATTTCGTTGCGTGGAGTGCGTATCATTTTACAATTATTAATAAATTTCAATTTTCATATAGTAACGTTAATTAGAATCATAAATTTAGCAGACCTATCATTAAATTTTTTTGCTTGGTAGAATTGGCCGACCGTTTAACTCACATAACGGACACGATCAACAAGGAGACTTCGTTGTGTGTGCGTGTGCGTTTTATTTTATTTTACTTTTAAAAGAGTATTAAGCTTTGAGATGATTTAATGCTATTTTTTAAATCAAAAGAGTTCTCTCTAGGTTTCTCTCACTTGAAATCTCTCCGGCAAGCCGCCACAAACAAAGAGGGTTTTCTCCCCCATCCTCCATTAATGGAGGTGGGGGAGATCTTTGTTTTTCGTCTATTCATTTTTCAGTTTTTCTTCCTCTTTTCTCGTTTTTCTTTCAATAAGGCGTGACAAACTCCACCTCTGCTCGGCCATCTCTGTCCGCCAGCTTCCGCCGGCCGCGCCCTCCTCCACCTCCACCGCCACCGCCGTCTACGGCTCAGGGCAGGGGTGCTAGACCACCCACCTCCTCGCCACGCCTCCTCTGCGGCTCGATCTACCGGCGCCACGCCTCCTCTGCGCCTCGATCTACCGGCCCACTGCCTTACCTCAGGTCCTGTTTGGGTGACCCGCCAATCTGCAGCCGTCTCTACCTCCCGTACGTCCGCCGGCCACCCTATCTTCCGCTCGGCCCTTTTGGGTCGTGGCGTTTTCTCCTCGGGGGAGTTTTCTTTTCTTTGGAGTTTTTTCCCCTTTGTAGGAGTTTTTCTCCCCTTAGTGGGAGCCTCCTCTGCTCGTGGGAACGTATCCCTTCCCTCGTGGGAGTGTATTTCCTCCCCTAGTGGGAGTGTCCCCTCGGGGTTTCTTTTTCCCTTTTTGGGTTTGTGAACGGACATTTGTGCTATCATCGGTCGTTAAGCAATAGAAATGGTCAAATTTGTTGTATCTTTTTTTTATTGTTGCTCTATTGTAATTTGTGTCCATTTGGATGAATGAAATGTAATCCAACGTTAAAAAAAAAAAAAAAAACGTTTGAGATGATTTTATTTTCTATGATTAAGATTGGTACGATAAAGACATGTCGCTGCCATTTTATTACCTAAAACTTTTATGACAATGGTCGGTGGTTGTGGCACCGAAAACACTTTGTTTAATCAGATGCTTATCTTTTGTGACAATCTATTGGATTAGTTTAATTGTTGCCTGTTGGATTAATACAAACCTAGTATTCAAAAGAGCGAATAATCAATTCCAAATGACGCTCGATCATGCGGTAGTTTATAATTAAGGAAAAAAGGTAGGTGAAATATACAATATAATGACAAGCAAAACATAATCAATTAATTGAAGATTCTGCTTATAATCATATTTATGGCAAGGATACTAGCAAATTATAATTGAATCAAACGCTTTCTTTTCAGGATTTGCTATGACAATTTTTCCCATATTAGAATCTTTATTATAACTAGTAAGGCTTAGTTATTTTTTTTTGTCACGTATGTTAGGGGGGTTTACGTTATAGGGACCAGTATTTTGAGGGTTGGCAATATAGGGACTAAGTTTCGAAGACGGCATTTTTAGGACAATATACGCCCTGACCCGGTATACTGACCCAAACCCGCTGACGTGGAACCCGATCAGCTCACCAAGACAGCTGACGTGGTAGCAACGGAATTTTGCTACGGAAAAACCGTTGCTAAGGTGAGGAAAATAAAAAAAGTAAATAATTCCGTCGCTCAACGAAAAAATTAAAAACACGTAGCTACGGAATTTCCGTCGCTAAGTCTCAACTGAAGAATATAGCAGTTGCCTCTTTTCTATATCAGCAGCGCCAAATTCATCGTTTGCCATAGCATACTTTTGCCTAAATTGGACGTCTAGGTTGTATTTAGTGGTGGGAATAGCCAGGGAAGATGAAATCAGCGGCAAAAATAGCACCACCATGGGAAAATTAGGGCAACGTTCTCTAAGCAGAAGTTTACGATTACCGTAATCACGAGGATTCCCAGGGCAACCACGTTCGCTGTCATCTCGCCGGCCTCCATGGTGCCCATGGAGGGCACGGAGTTGCCGATCGCAGTGCAGAGGAAGGCGTTGCTGCTGAGCTTGGCGAGCTGATCGATGCGCTGAGGCATGGCGATGTTGAGGTCGACGGCGACGGAGACGATGGTTAGGGTTGTGGCATTGATTCCGAAGAGTTTGCAGGGAACCAGAATTTCGACGGAGAGCTTGACGGCAAGGAGCTCGACTGCTTTTTTTTTTCAATTAGAGATTTAGGACGGAGTCGCCAAGTGTTTTTAATTTTTTTTTTTTCCATTTAGCGACGGATTTTCCGTCTCTAAGCTTATTTACTTTTTCTTTTTTAAAATTTTCCCCAACTTAGCGACAGTTTTTCCATAGCAAAATTCCTTACCACGTCAGCTGTCTTGGTGAGCTGATCGGGTTCCACGTCAGCGAGTTTGGGTCAGAATACCGGGTCGGGGCGTATACTGTCCTAAAAATGCCGTATTTTCGAAACTTAAAGTCCCTATATTGCCAATCCTCAAAATACTGGTCCCTATAACGCCAACCCCTCTAACTTACGGGACTAAAAAAATAATTGAGCCTAACTAGTAATGCGGTGCGCAATAAAACATGGAATCGGAATTTAAAACAATGTCTAAATTTTATATTTTATATTTGTTTCAAATAGTACATTTTTATTTATTAATTTTTATATTATTAAGATGAGGTTGAAGTTTAAGCTATCAACTATAGTCACTGAATAGTTTTCTTTGAAATTTATTATTTAGAAAATATAGTAGTAACTACAATAAATTAACTGACAAAATCACAATTCAATTGTAAAAGACTATATATGTTAGGATCGGTTTATGTGTTTAGAGGGCGGTTGAATAAACACTCGATAGTCTTATGCTAGATTTTCGGTTTGGATCTCGTTAAAGGTCAAAGGACGGTGCTTGATATGTTAGTTTGTAGACTGGTGCGGAAGGAACCAGTCGATTTTGAACCAAGACCGTATGTGAGAGTGGTGTGTGTGTTTTGCGATACAAACAGAGTTTGTTTCTGGAAATTCATAGCTAAAATTTCCTATGTAACCCTTCTTCCCAGTCAGGAAGGTATCCACTAGAAGCATTGATTTACAACACTTGTCGTACAACCTCCTTAGCTAGACTGACTCAATTAACCCTCACAGCTATATTCCGCTAACTAAACTCCTAGACCTTACTGAACGGCTTTTACAGTCCGTCTCTTTCAAGAGCTTTTTACAGTCCCTTAAGAAAATTACTCACTAACCGTTCCGGTTCAGTGCAGTAATGACAACACCTTAATTCTTTTCTTGCTAAAAAGAACTCTGTGATTTTTGTGAGCTTGAGCTGATTCTCTCGTTCTTAAAATTCAGAGTTGGCAAAGTAGTTTCTTCAGCTTGCATCTCTCCTATTTATAGTTTGATTGGAGTTGAAGCCCGTTATGAGATAGCTCTTCATGCACCCGACATAACATTTATTAGCTTGACCCAAAATGGATCTGTCTGGTCTTGCAGCAGTCCGCGTTGTGCCTTTGCTTTATTCCTTATTCAGCTTGGCTTGACTTCAAGTGCTCTAGCTGGCAATCTTGTATTTAATGATCGTCAGAAGTCTTCAAATTGCCATGCTTTAAATATGTTTGAATTTGCCCAGTGTGGTATCTTCCGAAGCAGTCCGGTCTTCACTTCTGGTATGCAGTCTTGTCCGTTTTCATCTTGCGCTGTTACTCTGCTGGCCTATTCCGATTTCATCCTTTACTTAACCGGTATTCTTATTTAAGTTAATTTCAATCACCGAAACTATTAATATGAATATTTAAATTCATGATTTCTAACAATATAGTTAGAGAGTACATATAAGTCAATACAAAATTAAAACTTCTTCTCATCCCTTTTTCTCAGACCCTATTAAGATTAAACCAATTCGTCTTGGATTGCTAAAATGGGCACTCCCACTCGTAGTCAGTGGCGGAGCCACGTGAGGACCAGTGGGGTCATTGGACCCCACTAGAAAAAAAAATTTATTAGTAATTTTAAAGAAATTTTTTACGTGGGGACTAAAAATGAAAATATTTACACTATAAGGACCCCAGTGAAAATAGTAAAAAATACAGGGTATGGGGTCCAATTAATAATATTTACAGAATGACCCCACTAGGCAATTTTTCTGCCTCCGCCACTGCTCGTAGTAGAGATCGATCTGGCGATAGTAAAAGGGTAGTGGATTGTATCATGGATTTCAGCAGCACATCGACCTCAACGAAAAGAAAAACAAAATATTACAAAAAGTATGCGATGATACTATCATGTCTCATAGATGTCTTTAAAAAGGCCGATAAATGAACTCACAGATTGTTTTTCCTGACAACCATTAGACATCTTATGAAAGTTGTAACATGATTATTTCATTACATGAGGTAATCCAGACAACCGTTAGCAATGTTATATGAAACCAGGATAATCATTTTAACGTCATTTGTAGGATCGAATTGAATTGGTCATGAGATTACAATTTGGACTTGGTACCACATGGGATAATTCAAGCTCTTCAACTCATTATATATAAGCGATTTTCTCCTTATTTCACTCACCAATTGATTTTAGGAAGGATCCTTCGGTCTCTAATATGGTAATGTGGGCTATTGACATGGCACGAATGAGTGCCAAATCCACAGGTGCCAACATAAGGTGAGCACCATAAAATTTCTCTCTATCTCTCTCTCTCTCTGTATATATATATATATATATATATATATATATATATATAATATATCTTGGGATAATTGCAAATTTGGTCCCTCAGTTACAGGTGTACATCAGTTTCAGTCCCTCGAAAACACACATCATCAATATATGTGCCTCAGTTTTAACCGTTAATCAACTTCAATCCCTTTCGTCAAGTTTGACCGGGTTGACCGTCAAAACTAATGGAATTGACTGTTAGCGCCGTTAAATATTTTTTTTTAAAAATTGCTTAAATATTAAAAAAGAAAATAAAATTTAAAAAATATAATAAAAGTAAAAATGAAAAAAGACTAAAATTTAAAAACTGAAAAAAATAAAATAAGAAACAAAATATAAATTTTAAAAAATTAAAAATATAATTAAAATAAAAAGAAACTAAAATTCTAAAAAATAGAGATATATTTAAAATAAAAAAGAAATCAAAAATAAAATTAAAAATAATAATTAAAACAATAAACTTAATTTAGAAAATCCAAAAATATAATTAAAATAAAAACAAAATGAAAAATAGAGAGTACAATTTAAAAATTGAAAATATAATTTCTCGGAGGAGGACTGGTTTCTCCCAAAAAGAAAGCAGGGTATCAGGGCCACGCCCATAAAGGTGTTGTTGATCACCCCGCAAAGGAAATGAAGTTGATTAACGATTAAAAACTGAGGGACATATATTGATGACGTGTGTTTTCGAGGGACTAAAATTGATGTAGGCCTATAATTGAGGGACCGAATTTGCAATTATCCCTATATATCTATTAGTTTTAGGAAATATCCTTCGATTTCTAGTAGATCATCTCAAAACATGTTTTTACAAATTTATCCATATCGATCGATTGATAAAATTTCCCGATATATATTCATGAAACTGAACAATCTTCGATTTAATGTTTTTTTTTGGGTAGAATGATTGTTCATTTACCACTGCCTCAAGGTAAAGAGTTACACGTTGTATCTACATCCATGTTCTACTAAACAGAATATGC